>LS571865.1:25075-52610 GCA_900490775.1 Pristionchus maxplancki | reverse complement strand
GACCCACCAGCTCCTCTCGCTGTTAGGCATCACCATCCTCACTCCACCTCATCCTTGCCACTTCTTTTCCATCGTCATTTCCATCCTCCAGGACTCACTTCACCATCACCGGTAGGTGTTTCCATCCACTTCCTCCCTTCTCCATTTCCACACGTCGAACCACTCGACACCGCCATTTCATCATCCCCATTTTGTTGTTTTTCCCCTTGTGATTACCAGACTAATTAATTAAATATATTACTATTTAATCGTTGGCCTTTAATCACACCGTACCCAGCCCATTTACCCATAACAAGGTGGATAAATTCGGCATAGCTAACAATCCAGTGGGGATCAAGAGCGAGAGTGAGCCATTTATTTTATCGTTCCGACCTGAATTTTTATTATTGTTTTGTTCCACTGCAGCCCGTCGATCTATTATCGAGTTAGGTTTCACTCTAATTCATCTCCAGACTGAAACTCATCTGAATCAGAATTCATCAAAGATCAATTCTCAAATAATTATTTCAGGCTCACACATGGTCCAGTCGGGCTCGTCACGACAACTAGCGACAAGAAGGAATGTCGTCAAGGTAAGAGCAGACTACAAACTACAGAGATCAAACTATAAAGATCGAAGATCATACTACAAACAACATAAATCAAACAACAAAGATCAAAAATCAAACTACACACTACACTTGCAGATGCTCGTAGCCTGCGCTTGCGTCTACTTCCTGTGCTACGCGCCCATTCAGGCGCTGTTTCTGTCGAGGTGAGTGAGCAAACTACAAAGATCAAAGATCAAACTACAGACTGTTTCAAACTTTGAAAGTCGCATGTCTTCCCTTCACAAGAATCATTAGACACGAATATGATCAGACTACAAACAAAGATCAAACTACAGAGATCAAACTACAAACTCCAAAGATTATTTTCCAGGTCCATCTTCAAGATGCGCTTTCAACCTCCTTATTCTGCGGTGCTCTTCCTCAACGCGCTGGCCGTGACCTGTTCGGCGTCTAATCCGCTGCTTTATGCGCTCTTCTCGACGAGATTCAGGTTTGTAGTTTGTAGTTTGATCTTTGAACTTTGTGGTTTGTTGTTTGTAGTTGGACATGGGGTGCCTAGTTTGATCTTGGGGAGTAGTGACGTGATCGGCGACTAACCCGCTGCTTTATGCGCTCTTCTCGACGCGATTCAGGTTTGTAGTTTGGAGTAGGGTTCCGCAAGTGAAACAATTCTCAATCGAGACACTAATTGGATCAATGTCTCCCTTCATTCTTGTCTCCTTTTAAAATGTCTCCCGGCAAGAGAAAAAGGAGACAGGGAATGGAGGCGCCTCGATTTCCTTTGTTCAATTTTGTAAAATATTTTATCTGAAACTCAACCAAAATTACCTTGAAACATTTCATTTTATATCCACCAATCGTGGCAAAGGTGAGAAGGAAGAATGGGGAGGCGCCTCTCACCCTCTCATAAAAGGGCATATTAAAATGAGGGGAGGCGCCTCTCGATTTTCAATTAAACTAGAGGCGCCTCTCGAAAAGAGTGAAACCTTTGTTCTCTGTCTCCCAGATTGATTCACTTGCGGAACCCTAGTTTGGAGTTTGATCCTTGATCTTTGGGCTTCTAGTTGGAACCTACACCCAACGCTTTCTCCTTGTTCTGGACGAAATGCACCGTTTTTCGTTGTTTGGAGTCTGATCCTGGTCTTGCTCAGATGTGTTTCAGCCTGTTGATGAAACGCCGAGTGTAGGATGTAGTTGCTAGTACCAATCCGGGTTTTCTGCGAAAATAAAAATCTCGATCGATTCCTGTAGAAAATTTAAATTTCCCATAATTCGGCGCGAAATTCAAATTCGAATATATATTTGCAGGAAGCGTCTGAAGGCCCTGCTCGCTCCGCTCTCGCCCGCGCCCGACTGCTACTCGTCCATCCCCACCTCGCGGACGGCCTTCCCTGTATACACCCTTTGATCCCGTTATTTTTAACTCGTTGTTGCATCATCACTAGGCAATATACTGTGATCGTTAGATGCGTACTTTCCAGCCCAATTTATGCGTTTCGGGTTTGACTGTTCAAAACCCGTCTGGAATCGAGGCTGGAATGTATTGAAAATTTATCCCTTCGGTGTAATACGAGTGTGCTAGTGTGATGACTAGAGTGTTTTCCTACTAATCAAACGGGGCTGCAAGCGTCTCTTGTGATGAACCGTTTTCGAAACTCGTGTTGGGTCCTGACACGATCTCCCTTGCAGCCTCCGCCTCAAGTCGTGACCTCTACGTCCTGCTGCGGCAAGTCTTGCGTCATCAATAGGCAATCGTCGTCCGACGCTGCGACCCCGCCCCCTCCTTCCGAGCCCTGCGACCCATCAGAGGCCTGTGAGTGCCCGTGCTCGAGTGATCGATATTTGTCCCCGAATATGAAGGGGAATTCAAGTTTCCCGGCTACACATCGATGTTTGTACAATATTTGAGTGAGCCCTACCGTACCCGGTTACTGTAGCAATATCCATATGTTTCGGATACTACCGTACCCGGTTACCGTAATCCCTCCTGACCCCTGTTCGTGGACCATGTCTGCCGAATGCACAATGATTGAGTGTTTCCTACTGTACCCGGCTACTGTAGCAATATTCGAGTGTTTCTCACACTACCGTGCCTGGTTACTGTAGCCCCTTCAGAGCCCTGTGTGTCCCTGTCTAACCCCGTTGTCTATCAATTTCTTTACTTGGTTTGGATTGAGAAGCACGCATGAATCTTAGAGCGCATTCCCCTCCTCCTGTAAAGATTCTCTGAAACTCAACCATTCTTCCCCTGATTCACTCTGTTCCATCATCATTTTAGTGCTTTGTCTGATTGAAATCATCCAGCAACCCGTCCCCATTCAATACCAATAACCAATCGAGTACGCATCAGATCTCAGTCTCCCCGTGTCTTTGAAAGCAATTGTATTTGTAAGCTCTGTACCTATTCTATTCGATTCCGTTCAGGGTTGCGCAAAATATTTTACGGTCTCTTCTTTTTACATGTTCCCTCGCTCGCTCTGATCGGTGAGAGGGCATTGCGAAATGAGAGACCGTTAAATTTTTGCGCAACCCTGATTCCATTCTCGACCAATCCCCACCCCATCTACTTCCTCAGGCACTATCCTCGCATATCACTGTAAGATCGGATAAAATATTTTCGAAAATAATTATTGAATCATACATTCGGAATACAATGGTACGTAGAGATGTCGGCACACCAATGAATTAGTTTTTTTTAGAATACGTATTAGCCAAAAATTGCCGAAAGTGTTTCGAGCTGTTTCATCTCTAAAGTGAAACACAAATAAACGGCATCTGCAAAAAAATGCCCGAGTCCGCCCCATTGCTTCCCGTGACCTACGTTATCGTGATACTATAACTAAATCAAAGGACATTTACGGAAAACAACCTTTTTATCGTACAAATACCAAATAGGCGGCTACAGAGAGAGAGGGGAGCAACACTTAGGGTAGGAAGGGCGAAGGGTCAAAAGCTAACTGAGAACCGTATTTCGCACATAGAATAACCGAGAAATTGTGAAGAAAAGCTGTACGGGTTGAACTAGAAGAAGGGGGATGCGGCTACAAACTAGGCGGGGTCGAGGATCAAAGATCAAAGATCAACGACCAATCGGGCGGGCGGGCGTGAGGACAGAAGGGGGCGGAGCCGGTGACGTCAGAGAGGGGCGGAGTCGGAAGTGGGCGGAGCCTTACTTGTTGCCCTCCTTGCGCTTCTGCTCGCCGTTGTGAGCGTTGTTGATGATCTGGAAATATCAAACTACACTCTAGCAAGGATCAAACTACAGGCTACAGAGTTCAAACTGCAAACTACAAAGATCAAACTACAAACCTTCCTGGTGTCGCCCTCGGGGTGCTCGCGCTTGTTCTCGACACGCTCGTTCTTGTTGCGCTTGGCGCCGCCAAAGTGGTCCTGCAACGATCAAACTACAATTCAAAACTACAGTCTAGTCACGACTTTTCGCTAAAGATCAATCATTCGCTACTCCTGCAGAGAGATGAAACTACAACAAATCGAAAGTAGACTCTAGTCCCGACTGCTCATCAAAGACCAAAGACTCACGGGTCCGCCGTCCTTCTCGAACTGCTGGGCCATATCCTCGGCGCTGGACATCTTGTGGAGCGGGGAGTAGACTAACTGGAAAATTCAAATTTGAATTCGCGCCAAAAATAGCAACAAATAAAAGTCTCCACACGAATCGATCAACTTTTCGCGAAGAGTCAAGAGTACTATTGGTCACTAAGGCACACGGCTTAAATAGGCACCGGCGTTGCCAATGATTGTCACATGTGGTCATCGAAGCGATAGATAACAGCGAAGGGAATCACCACTCTCTCAATTTCACACGCTCTCTCGTCCGTCTGCCCTAGCAAGAGTGCGCGAATTAAAGAGAATTAGACCATCAGCGAGACAAGCGAGAGCGGCCAGAGACTGTCTGAGAAGCCAGAGTGCAGGGCAAAAGGTAAATAAGGGCAGAGACGCAGAGTACTTTCTTTTTCTAGGTGAGAATCGAATAACTACTAGAAATTAACGCAGTAGCTCAACTATGCTCCTAAACAATCCTTGAAACCCATACCAAGGAGGAAACATTTGTCTATTCACCGCCGTCCTAAATTTCACTACCTCACCGATCATACCCTACTCCTAAAGTATCCATGAAGCTTCAACCAACCACTTCTAAAGCAAAGCCGCTTACCATTGTTTACTTGTTTTGAAGACGAGAGATTGGTGCTACAGGCGGGCTTCTACAAGGTTGTTGTCCCCTTCCCCTGTTGCTCGGGGCTTAAATATCCCTGCCTACCCCCTAAGCTCCGCCCCTTTTGGCCGTTGCCTTGCGTCGCGGCGGCGTAAACAGCTAGTGCATCACGGGTCTCCTCTCCTCATTTCACCTGCTCTCTCGCCTCCTTTCGCTCTCTGGGCTCTCTACTCTCTCGCTGCTCTCCTCGATCCCCCTGCTCTCTCGTTCCCTCTATCTATCTGGCCCTCTCCCCATTTCGTCTGCTCCCTCGCCTCTCCCATTCAACCATCTGCTCCCCTTTTTGACTGTCAACACGTGATGGGCAAGCGGCCTCGACCCCCAGTTCCCCGGCTTTTTTGAATCTCTCAATATCCCCAAAGTTGACCTCGAAATGCGTTACCTTCGTCCCTCGGTCAGTGGTTACGCTACTCGAAATAGCCTTGTCACGCGAATGCACCTGGTTAGAGAGCAGAACGGAAACATTACTATAGATTCATCTAACCATACAAGAATTGTTGCTGGGACGCCAAAATAAGCTATAAATGCACCAGAATCGCGTGGGCTGAGCCTATGCACCTGCTACAGCAGCAAATCAGGCGGAAATGTGCAAATCACGAGCAAAACACGACAAAATTAGCAAGCAATAGGAGAGATGTCGATCTCTTCGCAAGGGAACGCGACTAGTCAACAAATATGTGCAAAGGCAGAGGAAAAGAGTAGACGAGAAGAGGGGGGATGGGGGATCAACCATCATTGCCGATTTGCCGATAAACTTCAAGGTATACTTCCACTTATTTTTGACACAATATTGTGTTGGGGGATAAGAAAGGGTCAAAAGCCGAGAAAACGTGCCAACTTGAATGAGGTGAATGCGAATCACTCGGGTTTACGAGACTATTTGAACTCTACGCGCGGCTCCGCCCCTTAGATCGAGCGCGCGCTAGACGATTGCACAACGTTTGGCAAGTGGTTCGATGGAAAGGGCCAGAGGCGACGGAAATGATTGCATTTTGACAGATTTTCCATTTTAAAAGGACAAATGTCAATGCTATCCACGATGACTAACCTACGAAAACTTGCAGTCATTATGAAACATACAATCAAGGGCTTCACAATGTTTGGCAAGTGGTTCGATGGAAAGTGCCAGAGACGACGGAAATGATTCTTATTCGTGAGATTTGTTTTTCTCAAACGCCAACAACATCAATAATGACTTAGCTACACTGCCTTGTAATCCTTATGAAACTTAGAAGGAGGGGCACAATGTTTGGCAACTGGTCCTAGGGAAAGGCCAGAGGCGACGGAAATGATTCGTATTCGTGTGATTTGTTTTTCCCAAACGCCAAAAACATCAATAATGACTTAGCTACACTGCCTTGTAATCCTTATGAAACTTAGAAGGAGGGGCACAATGCTTGGCAAGTGGTTCGATGCAATGGGCCAGCGGTGATGGAAATGATTCTAATTCGAGTGATTATCATTGCCCAAAACACTTCCAGTAATAGCCACAATAGCTAATCGAACATAAAGGCATTAATGATTGCATCATTTATTATTAATTTTTTAAAATTTTTCTCAGAGGAAGCTCATCACGATCCACGACGGCTAACCTACGCAGATTTGCAGCCCTGATGAAACATAAAAAGTGTTTCGCAACGCTTGGCAAGTGGTTCGATCGAGGAAGCTAGCTAAGACGACACTGGTTGCATCTTATTAATTTCCTTAAATTGCCGGGAAACCTTAATCAAATCACAGACGCCAAACAAACACAACCTTGTAATCCAACTGAAACACTGTACGGTTGGCTTTTGCCTCCTGTAAACACCTCTACGCATAATTATTCCATAATTCCTTGTCGCGAACAGAAAGACGGGAACCATCACACAAAGGGGGTCTGTATACCCAAGAACGAGGGGTGGAACGAACAAAAACAAAGGAAGAGGAAAAATTCCTGTCGATTATGGCACAAGAGAGGAGGCAGATGCGCACACAATGGCAATTGCCATCTCCTCTTGTTTCGAAACAAACGGTTTAGAATTGCTGGCGAAACAGGTAACAAGAAGGACATCGGGAGCTGACAATTGTTCAATAATAAGGATACTGACCAACTATTAAACGCAAGAGGGCAGGAACGTACATGAATGGACATAAAACAGGATCTCGATATTTAAAATTCCTTGATGGACGAACGAGAAAGCTATTGGTATGGGAGGAATCGCCTTGTTTCAGTATCGCTTGCGAAACCGGAAACACGAAGGCAGCTTATTAATTGAAAAAACACAAAAGTGAAATCGATAGGGGAGGAAGCACGATGTATCAGTATTCTCTGCGAAACACGTAACGGCAATGAAGAAAGGAGACAAAAATGACGATCCAATTTCCTATTTATACCCCCAGCTTACTCATCGGCGCGTAACCTAACGAGATGGGTGATGTCACCGGTGATGAGAAGTAACGATATTATCATTAATTACTCAAAAATAGGTATAGTAATTAATTTAATGATGACTACCAAAACAGATTAGAATAGGATTAGAACTTGACAAAAACGCAGATAGAAAATCTAGTCGACTGATCCATTGCGAAAAAAAGAATTAAAGAAGAAACGGCGAACAGCAATCAATAAACCCTGAATCCCGGAACTAACTGGCCAGACAACATGAAGAATTCGCATTGCGAATTTCGCAACATCTGCTTACACCGTCTCTAACACTCAGCTAAACCACATTCACGCAATGAGGAGAGGGTATGAAAATTCTATTCCCAAACATTAAGGCACAGACGTTTCGCAATTGATATAGTACTTGGAAAACAAAGCGACAACAAGACGACAACATCTGCTTGCATCACCCTCCTACACCACGTGAGCAGCTAGAGACAGCTAGAAATAAATTGCCAGTGGAGAATGCGAAGGTCACAACATTGCTAGTCATCAGTCACCGGGCTCCTCAATAGTCCGACTGACTAAAAAAATAAATAAACTAAAAATCGAGCACATTCCTTACCCCGCCAGCCCACAAAGTAAATATTGGACGCTGATCCTTAATTCTGGCAAAACAACGCTCGAAATAACGTTAATTAAGAGAGCAGGAATATTTCAACTCCAAAACAAGGGGACAGTAGAGCAAACAGGCCGCTTATTTTAGAAATGTTTGTGGAACACAGACGCGCCTGACCCGAGTTTAACGAATACGTGCTTCGAAAAGGTTTCAGAGAACGAGATGGAGCGTTAATTAAGAGAGCGAGGGCATTAAGAACGTTATTTCACAGTGTAAGAAGAGGCGAGAGCGGGCAGACGGGCAGACACTCTGATTCAGTGTCACGATGTTGCCATCACGTGTGTGTGCGGAATACATGATAGTGAACAGCGGAAGGGGCAGAGACGCAGAGGAGCGAGCACCCGGGATCAATAATGTAGAGAAGAAGGCAGAAAAGGGGTTCTAGAACCTCGCGGGGTTCTTCGAAAAGGCGCGCTTAGAAAGAGAAAGCGAGCGAAATAAACGCGCGCGCACCGCAAAGCGTAAACAACTTTCTTCTTACTCGCGGCTTCTCTCTTTCTTGGCACTACTCTATTTCCCCGGCCCGCTCAATATGCATCGGTCAAAACGACGACGAAATGTGCGCGCGCATTTGGGCATGCCAGAGATCATAAAACTCGCGGCGAGGAAAACAGCGAGAAATAACCTTATCCACGCCAAGAATCAGAACACGCGTATGCAAAAGACGCTCTACCAAACAGTAAACAGCAACATTTACATGAAACACACCTCACAAAACCAGAGAACGATAGTTTCGAGAACGATAAAGAAGAAAAATCAAACGGGATTGCTCCTGTGCACTTTCGAAATGGTTGTGAAATACAGAAATTACTGGTCTTGACAAGAAACCACAGACGCACGTGTAAATTACATCCCTTTTGTAAACACCCTAATTATCACAGAGCACCCATAACATAAGCTTGAATAATATTTGCGATATGACGGCATGGCAAGAACAAATTGAGCGAAGCCGTTTCCTCGCGTATTCGAAATGTTTGTGGACCACAGAAGCGCCTGGTCTAAAAATGTCACGGAAAATTGGTAAAACGAGCAGGAAATGGGCACGGAATGGCAAAAAGTAAGCGTGAAAACACCGGGGAATCGCCTTTGATCGATCTGCGGGGACGGAGGGACGTGGCAGGGGAAGGGAAGTGGGGCGTAGATCAAAAACAGTGCGCCCGCTCTCTCCACCGCGCGTGCTCTCTCGCTGCTGCTTCCTTCTCTGCGCTCTCCATCTTTGCGCGATCTCTCGTCTACAAAAAGACCTGTCAACAGTCGAGGCGACATTTCGAAATGGCGGCTACCGTAACCGTGCCATAACAATCTCCGAATGAATAGGCAGCGAGAGGTGGTCTTTTTATACATGATTTTTTGCCAATCGGAGCCAAACAAGGAAGAAGAAAATGTATCATGCGCCATTGAATCACATTCGTTGTGAAATTGGGGAATAAGGGACGATCGCATGCCGAATAACATCCTATTCAAGGTATCCCTATTGGCTGAAACCTCACTCCGCCGTCCAATCAATACTCTGAAAAATACTTTATAATGCCTTCTTTTGTACATAAATTATCGTGGAATGCTTGAGGATTGCACGGGAGAAAAAAAAGAAGAGAAAAACACATCACAGAATGGCGAATCGATCAGCACTCAATCTGGGTGATTACGGTATCTCTACGGGCTTACGGTAACTACTATTCGTTCTCTGGGCACAATCAATCGATAATCTTGTGATCGTGAGGTATTACAGCAATACGGTAACTAATCGATACGGTAAGGGTCGCGGCTGAAAGACACTACCAGCGTCAAAGTAAGGGTACAACAGTGGGCGAGATGTAATCGATAAATCTACCGTACTCTGCGAGAGGTATACTGTAAGGGGCGGGGGAAGCAATCGATAATTGGAGGGTTACGGTATTCGGGGTAGGTCACGGCGGGTTTGAGGCGATCCAGTCCAGCGCCTTGCCCATGCCTTCGCCCGTGAGCGCGCAGCATCCCTGGATCTGCAATTATCGATTGATTGCGATGATCTACTACCGTAATCATTGCAGCGCAATCACAGTCATTACTCCACTCGTGAGAAAGACACCCGCAAAGTGGAGAGGAAAGTGGAAGCAACAAAACGGAGAATTTCCACCAGACATGATCTAGTTTCAGTTGATCATGAAGACCGCGCGATCTCCAAATGGCTAATGTATTTCGGACTCCCAATATAAAAAAATAACGAATACCAAATCACCCCTCTCGCAGATTTGTCACAGGCACATCACTGACCACTAGGCGGACTTTGGCAACAAGCCGCTCTCAAAACCAGCCCATATTTTAATAGACAATGAATTCTCTTTCTGTGAGAACAAAAAAATCAATAATTCCACTCGACAACCAAGTACTTCCCTGATACATTCGATAATCGTCAGCAACATCTGAGTTCATAAAAAAAGAATATCAAAATACAAGCGAATCGCTAACCAACAAGCGGATCTGGCAACAGCCTTTCCCTAAAAGCCAGAAGAAACTATGAATGGAGAATCATTCCTTTTGTGGTGGCCGTAAAACGATTTAACAGCCCAACTCAACCAGCGTTTAAAAGGTACCCCAGAATTGATGGTCAAAATAACTCATACCTTGTGGATTTCTGGTGAAAAATGGCATACCTTGTCGCTTTCAATGAAAAAATGGCTAAAATAACTCGTATACCTCGATGTTTTTGAGTCGATTTTTTTGTCTAACCTTCTTATTTTTTACACTCCCGTTCTACCCTTTTGTAACTTTGAACCCAACACTTTCCAGTCGCAACAGTTCATGAAGACACTATGAACTCGTTCTCAGCGATCGTCATCTCATTGTCTCTTTTCAGTAACAAAATAACTAAATTCAATTTTAAATTTTCATAAACGGTGCATAATCACAAGCACCCTAGGCAAATTACGGCAACCGTCCCATCTTATAGCCAATTGATGCGGCCACTTGATAATCAATCCTCAGGCTGCTTCTTAAAATCATTCAAAAATGTCGCAACCCCACCCCGCACTTTCGCGCTTCAATACTTCAAGATAGGAATATGTTGGTGCGCGCAATAATCCTTGGTCTGAATGGTCTAAAAAATAAGCGCCAAATTCTCCCTCGGCATGTTCACAAGGACACTACTAATCACTAGGCGGACTCTGGCAACACTTATAGATGAAACCAAGCTTAACGGCACATGAGCAGTACTGAGCTGTAATCGACTGGAAATTTTTCAACTAATTTTGCGTGATCAACCCTTTGTGTCTGCTACTCTTCTCTGAACATAATGCAGCTCCACTACCGCACCCTCACCAATCAATATCCGCCAGTTATCGATCCCCATTTTGGAGATACCGTACCTGCCACTTCCTCTCCCGTATGGCCAGCAATCCGAGCTGTTCTTTGCTACCATAATCCCCACTACCATAGTAAATCAATATCAGTCAGTTCTCGATCCCCCTTTCCTCCCTACCTTACCTGCCACTTCCTCTCCCGTATGGCCAGCAATCCGAGCTGCGTGGAGATCTCGGCGGCCGATAGCGCGCCGCGCACGTCCTGTAATGGAGAAAAGAGCTATTTTCATCGCCACTCTCTCACTTTGACACGCTCTCTCGCTGGTTAGAGAAATAAAATAGTCAGATCGTGAGAAATGGAAAGGTCCCGATCTCGACCCTCTCAATTTGACACGCTCTCTCGCTGGTTAGATAAATAAAATAGTCAGATCATGAGAAATGGAAAGCTCCCGATCTCGACTCTCTCACTTTGACACGCTCTCTCGCTACTCCGACCGGAAAATGGGCAGACTGGTTTTGCAATCCAGATGTGTAACTCAAGTTTTGGGCGAGGTGGCCATGAGTTTTTACTCCGAACGGAAAACTTTGACATACGTGTAGCCGTTTTCTGTACTCTGACCATATCGGAGGAAATGGGGAAACCAAAACGGAAAAAAGATTAAATGAAACCCAAACCTGCTTGTTCGCCAGCACGAGCAGCGAGGAGCGCGCGAGTTCCTTCAAATATAATATTTATTAATTAAGATAATGATTTTTAAATAGTCAATTATTCCAAAAATAGCGATGACGGTGATCATAAGAGAAAACTAAAAGCGATATTTTTGAAGTAGGGACAGTTTGGAAATTTAGCTGTCCTGTGAGAATTCTGTTTCGTGAATGGTATAGCAGCAGGGGATTAGCTGATTACCTAATGAGGTGCGTTGAAGCGATGGAAAAAAATCAGTAGTTGTTTAGAACAACGTTTTCAAATAGTAACACAGCACATGCCAAGTCGCTCATCAAAAGGAAGATCGTAGTCTCGCAGAATTTACTTAATTGTTCAGTGGTTTTCAATTGGCGACGGATCTCCTTTCAGCAAATAAAATAATATCACGAAAGTGATTATCAGAACTGCCTGCCAGTTCCTAGCTTCGAGAAGCAAACGTGTACCCAGAATCTACGCTGCCACTAGTTTCAAAGATGCTCGAAGCGCAAAAAAACAATAAATTACCATTATTAATATTAAAAACAAAACCAACCTCATGGGCGAGCATCTCGTGCAGCTGCTTCTTGATGATGGGTATCCTGAAATATTAATAATTTATTTAAATTAAATTTAAAATCATCAGCACAGCTAATCGTACATTACAGGAGAAGGAATCACTAGAATGCCATGATTTCGTAAGCATTTCAAGCAAAATGGGAGGGCGGAAAGAGCGTTTTAATTAAGTTAATTAAAACCCACCTCTGCACATCGGACGAGTCCACGACGAGCACGACAAAGTTGGTGGCGGTGTAGTAGGAGGACCAGGAGGCGCGAAGGGTTTCCTGGAATAACACACTATTTCATTGCATCGTTCGCCTTTGTGTTTCAAAAATGTCAGCTTCTGTGTTTCACACAACTGTCAAGAGTTTGAAGATTTCATAATGTTTGATAACGAATCGATCAGCAGCTGTTTTCAATGGATTTAATATGCTAATTGTCCTTTGATTGAGGACTTGCAATTGATCAGACATCAGCATTATTATGAATTCCCACGGGATACTATTATCTTGACTGATTGACAGTACTCACTAACAGTGAATGATAACGAGTATGCATATGAGTGTGATCAACGAGAAAACAGTGCCTCCTGATAGGGAGTACTCGCTCCTATCCTAATTATTACCCTTTCATGCGCTATTCTAACGACTGATAATGGATTTCATGTAGAAAACGTCTCATTTAATGTTCTTACTGGTAACTTCCAAGAAGGAACCGCAGTACTTTTTAAGATATGGCGAGAATAGAAAGAACAACAGTACCTGTCCGCCGATGTCCCACATGACGAACTTGAGGTTCTTGAACGTGATCTCCTCAACGTTCGAGCCGATCGTCGGCGAGGTGTCGATCACGTCACCCATCGAGCTTAATTAAGACTAATAAACTAATTAATTAAACTTTTAATTAAGCTCAAGGAGCAATAACAATAGAAAACAGAAAAAACACTCACAACTGGTAGAGGATCGTCGTCTTGCCCGCATTGTCAAGGCCGACGATGATTACTTTGTGCTCTGGAATTGTTTTAACTCGTTAAAAAGATGTAATTTGCCGAAAAAACAACAAAAAAATGGCTAGAATGTTGCTAAACAGCCTAAAGATGTTGCTTTTTGCTCATGTTATTCTTGAACTACAATATAATTGAGAACTGGAACAAAAGCGATAAAAATAAAAGCCAAAACAAAGTGCAACCGACCTTGATTCGACCACAACAGCCTCCATAGTTTCGTGATTGCCAAGCCCATGGACGGGGCTCGCCAACCCAGACAGCAAACAGTTCGTGCTGAACGAGATAAGCGGTGAAAGGGAGCCTGACAATCAACGGCGAGAAAGAGAAAGAGACAGCAAAAAAGTAACGCGTTGCTGGCAGAGCAATTGAGTGGCGACAGTATGACTAAGGTTGTCGATCAAGGACTGATGTTTTACAGAAATGGTACATAATAATATTTATGTCTTAGTCGCATAACTATTCTACGATGAATAAAAGTATTTCCAGCAATTTTACATCAGAATTCATTAGGAAAAAAATTACAACAAGAACAAAAATAAAAACAGTTATCGACGAAAGTAGTTGTGCGAGTCCACCGTGTTTTTATCATTCCATTGTATTAGTTGTGAACAGCTCCGCTGCTAAACTGAGTGTCGCAAATTTTAGCGCGATTTTTCTTTTTGCTTATATTTCCACCGTTTTCGCTTATTTGTTGTTATTGACACCCTCAGCGGATAGCGCCGCACAATAGGCCTTCATCTTTTTTGCGATCGTTTGGTGGGAAAGCGTGAATCGCGTGTTTCGCAAGAGGGGGACTCCCTGTCAGTCTGATGCAACCGTGTTTCCCCACATGCTGTGACTCTCGCTTCATTTCCATTTCCACAGGTAATACACACGTCCGCGTGCTACGCAAAAGGGACTGAATATGGCTTCCAACGCTGCCAAAGAGCGCAAGAAGGTTGGTTTGTCTTTGCGTTTCGCCTCTGGTTTGAGCAACTTGTTTGAACTGTTTATCGCTTTATGCGCTCTCCAGATGCGAGAGTAGTCAGACTAGTTGTGTAGTCGCGCGTTTCCCTGCAAGTTAATCGTTGCCAGAGTGAAACTATGCAAAGTGCCTCTAGAGATAAGTACGTTTGCTTCCGTTAAGTAGTGGTAGGTCACATTTCGAAATTTAAATCAATAATTACGAAATCAATCGATATTCGTAGGTCGCTGCCCTGCTCGAGAAGGAGGCCGAAATCCAGAAGCGATGGGAGGAAGCCAAGGTTTTCGAGGCCGCTGCGAAGCCCGAGGAGTGAGTGGCGTTCCGAATCTCTATGCTTTTTCCTTCTTTCGGCTCTCAACGGCACCAAACACGCTTGTATTCATTAAATTCCTCAAATTTTTATCTCATGGCTAGATTTGTGATTATTCTGCTTCCAAATCTCAGCCCATATACTTCGGCACCAACTAGCATCGCCATTATGTCACATGTACTCCATTAGCTACAGTAACCTGATCAATATCGTCTCAGGAACCGCCCCAAGTACATGGTCACATTCCCGTACCCGTACATGAACGGCCGTCTGCATCTGGGCCACACCTTCACCGTCTCCAAGTGCGAGGTACGGTAGCTTTTACTACTGTATTCTCTGGAATATCGATTTTACGGTATCTACCCCTCTTTCGCGATAAGCTACCGTAATCAGTGAACCGTAATCCTATCGATCTTTCAGTTCGCTGTCGGCTATCAGCGTATGCGCGGCCGCAACTGCCTGTTCCCCTTCGGCCTCCACTGCACCGGCATGCCCATCAAGGTAGATTTGTGTTTCAGCGATCGATCGTAGATTCGGAATAAATACCTTGCTGATTCTCTTCTTATTTCGTCTATAAATGAATCTTTTTGTGTAATGGAGGTTACAAATTTTGAATCTGACTATTGTGCGAGCTGGAAATTAAATTCCAAAGATCAGTATCCAATTTACAGGCGAACGCGGACAAGATCAAGAGGGAGATGGAGGACTACGGCTACCCGCCCCAGGTGATGATTGCAGCAGCAGTAATAATAATAATAATAACGATAATAATAATAATATGGAGTCACGCGTTTTTCGGATGGGCGAGGCTTGATATAATTTAGTCGTGGTAGCTTCTTGCTTCGGTGTTTCTATATCCTTCTAGCCACATGGCTTTACTTGCTAGTTCGTACACCGGGGGTACAGTAATTAATTAATCAACCAAATGGTCGTTATTGACCATTAATTAATTAACTAATTGCAGTTCCCCGAGCACGAGGAGGCGAAGCCCGCTGAGGAGAAGAGCGTGCTGGACGAGATCACCAAGGACAAGAGCAAGAGCAAGAAGGTGCCGCCTTTGATCTTTGCTTTATCGTCGAGTTCTGTGTAGAAAATCATGCGGGAAGTGAGAACTGTGGGAATAGAGGATGCGTGCTAGGCTGGCCGGGTTTGATTGGGAAGAGGGGTGCAGGAGATCACCAAGGACAAGAGCAAGAAGGTGCCGCCTTTGATCTTTGCTTTATCGTCGAGTTCTGTGTGGAAAATCATGCGGGAAGTGAGAAATGTGGGAATAGAAGATGCGTGCTAGGTTAGACGGGTTAGATTTGGGAAGAGGGGCGGAGGAGATCACCAAGGACAAGAGCAAGAAGTTACCGCCTTTGATCTTTGCTTTATCGTCGAGTTCTGTGTAGAAAATCATGCGGGAGTGAGTATTCTTTTCATTTTGGATTGTTCGACGCTTACATACTGCCCACAGCGCAATAGTCTTGTGTTGTAGAAGTGCTGAAACCGTAATATTTTCAGAGCAATGTGATGGCAAAGACGAGCCTGGGGAAGTTCCAGTGGACATTAGTGGTCTAGGAATAAGGGGGATTCGTTGTTGTTGTTGTTGTTGTTGTTATTGTTATTTGGAGCTGTTTTTCAGAGCAAGGTGGTTGCAAAGACGGGCCCGGGCAAGTACCAGTGGCAGATCATGCAGTCGCTCGGACTGGAGGACGAGGAGATCAAGTTTGTTTTTAGATTTATTAATAATTAATAATTAATTAATTAGTTACTAGAAAAATATTATTTTAAGTATTTGTATTGTCAAAATTGATAGTATCGCCATCTTTTGGTGGTTGTAGCGTGCGTGAAACTCGAGTTCGTGTTTGTGAAATCTCTTTTTATTTATTTTTTTGACTGGCGGGATGCATGAACTAGTGAGGGGATTCGTGCACAATTATGTGAGAACGTTGCAGCGAGAAAGCGACTGGGGAGATCTATCTGTTGTTGGATTTTCCCCCAATGTTTTAGGGCGATTATAAGAGCAGCGATCACTGAACCGCCATGCACTATATAAATAATTTCGAAGTATTAACACTGATAAGATGCTGCTAAATGCAGGAAGTTCGCGGATGCCAACTACTGGCTGGAGTACTTCCCGCAGCACTGCATCGACGACCTCAAGCTGATGGGCATCAAGGTGAGGGTATTTCGAAATTAGGCTCCGCCCACATTTTGGGGTGGGCGAGGGTTTCGAAAAAAATCTTAATTTTTTAACACGATGAAGAAGATTGTCCGAGTGCTAGAAGCGTTGGATACTTTCGAGTTGGCGTTTCAATGTAAAATCAATAAATGTTGCATGAGGGCTTTCCAATTTCTTCTCTCCCCCATTGTTAAATTCAAACCTAAATCCTATCAGTCGAATCTATTCGATGTTGTGGTAGTTCGGGGTATTTTTGGTCGATTATTCACCAGCGAATTCGCTGCTACAATGTTGTTTGAACAGAGGTTGCGCCCGCGACCGATGATGAGTTCTTCAAATAAAACTAAACCATATCCTGCCAAGACAGGCCTCATGTTTAGACGGATAGGGTTGCTGCTTCAGCGTAGGATTTTAATAGAATGTCCGGTCAATGAATAGTCTTCGCTATGGCTGTATTATAGCAAATAACACATAATTGTTTGATTGACTGTCGCCGCTCCTTCATCACCACTGACGTCAACCCGTACTACGACTTCTTCATTCTCGAGAGTCGTAGTCCGGGTTGGCTTTTGGGTAGAAGGAACCAGTAAGGTTGCCGCTTCGTTGAGTGGTTAGAAGTAGGGTTTTGGCGCTTTGAATGATCAATTCCTCTTTCCTCCTAAGTAATACCTATTTCAAAAGCGCCGCTTCTCGAAAATAACAATGCCTTATTTTTATTTTTTTATTGATTCATTGTAAACATTAATCAGGTCGACTGGCGCCGCTCCTTCATCACTACCGATGTTAACCCGTACTACGACTCGTTCGTGCGCTGGCAGTTCCAGCACTTGAGAGCGGCGAAGAAGATCGACTTTGGCAAGCGGTAAGTCGAGACTAGAGTGTAGTTTCGTGGGGCGTGGTTTGTAGCTTGATCTAGTAGATGGGCAAGACTAGAGTGTAGTTTCGAGCAGGGTGTAGTCTGCAGTTTGATCCGTAGGCTTTGTCGAGGATCTAGAAGCACAGCATTTTGGATAATCGTGATTCCTCCATGCAGTTTCCCGCCCCAGCTTTTGACCATCTCTCGATGCTAGAGCTTTAGCTAATGCTTCCACGACTCTGTAGGTACAAACTATATTCTTCTGATATTTCTAGATTCACGATTTGTTGCTATAGGTGGTTTTGCGGGAGTGGGAATCAGTCGTCGGAGCTAATTGGCTGATCGAGGAAGCACCACGCACTTTCCCGCTCCAGCGTTCGATGTTATCATGATACTACGGTGTCAGCTAATAGTACTTTGCTCTGTAGAGTAAAAACAACTGAAACCCCACCCTCGCAACGTGTATTTCGATCTCTGATTTGGCTCCTTGGCGCGTACCATCGTTATAGTTTGTAGTCTGATCTCTGACCTTCATCATTCTCAGCTACACGATCTACTCGCCGAAGGACGGGCAGCCGTGCATGGACCACGACCGCGCGAGCGGCGAGGGCGTGGGACCGCAAGAGTACACCCTGATCAAGCTGAAGGTGAGGAGAGGATGAAACGCGAAACAGCCGGGCGTCAGGATAGGTTGTAGTTTGTAGTTTGATCTCTGGATAAATGGGTTTCGTAGTCGAGAGGGCGTCGGCCCGCAGGAGTACACGCTAATCAAGCTGAGGATGAAACGCGAAGTAGCCGGGTATCTTGGTTAGGGGTTGTATTTCGTTCCTTACAAGTCATGTGTTGGTCACGCGCATGAACAAAATTTTTTTACGGGTTTTAAAAAAAAATTCGAATCCGAATTCGCTATGTGGATTGTTGTGTTTCAATTGCATCTCAATAGAACTGGGAGCTGGGGAAGCCAATGATTTCTGGCTGGCCGTGTTTTGTAAATGTAATAGTCTAAATATTTCCACGGGAACTGTTGGGTTTCAATAACATCCCAAGAGTGAGCAGGGTTTGGTCAAAGCGATTGTAGTAGATTGGTCGTATACACTCATTTTCGGATTGTTTTCAAATTTTAACTGACGAATGATTCTTATTTTTAAATAAAACTAATTACCCCAATTGCAGGTGCTCGAGCCGAAGCCGGCCGCGCTGGCCGCCGTCAAGGAGGACGTGTTCCTGGTCGCCGCGACTCTCAGGTGTGTTCCCTGTTCCTCCCCAATTGTTCTTGTATTTCTTATTCTTAAAAAAAGCGTTAAGTACTGCAATGGAAGTTTCGGCTTCACTGTCTAGTGAAGTTGAATTGTGGCGATTGTTGAACAATAATCCTCCTTGCGCTTGTACAAAATTGCTTTATTAAATTGATTACCTAATTAGTCTAATTAAGCAAATTGCAGGCCGGAGACGATGTACGGGCAGACGAACTGCTACCTGCACCCGGACATTGCGTACTCGGCGTTCTACGCCGGGCCGGAAGAGGACAAGGTGTACATTGCGACGGCGAGGTACGGTAGGGGTGCGGTGGGTCAGGGAGTGGAGATGCACATCTACGGCGAGGTACAGTAGCGGTACGGTTGGTCATGGTAGGGTAGGAGGACGCGAGATACGGAGTCCTGCTCTGCGCTACTCTTTAATGTATTCGTTTTTCCACCACGGAGTTATTGCTTTCGAGCCACGGCTCCCAAATATATGAAATCCATGAAACCTCAAATGTTCGGTACATCGGGGAAACTTTGATTCGACGATTTGACCCCCTAGTCTACTTATTTGCTCATGACCGTTTGGGAATATGTACGAATACGTGTTCTGGATGTACGGTAATTATAATTATTGATTTATCGATCAATCTCTTTTCAGAGCGGCGCGCAACATGTCGTACCAGGGCATGACGAAGGAGAACGGCGTGGTGCGCTTCGTGCCAGGACTCGAGAAGGTACAGAAGGAGGGAGTGACGGTAGTATAAAATAGAATAGAAAAGGATGAGATGTATGTTTTTTTTTGATTGACTGGGCTAATGCTCCTGTTCGGCTCATTGTTAGTCATGGCAAGTTGGCGATTCAGTGGCATATCAATTTAGTTTTGATCGCTCGTGATAACGATTTTGTGTTGACGGATTATAATCATGGCAGCTCGATGTTTCAATAGCGCATCACTCAAATATGGAGCAACCGTTCTACGATAGATAGCCCGAATCTGTAATGGACCCTAATCGATAATCGCCCCTTGTAGATCACGGGTGACAAGATCCTGGGCGCGGCCCTCTCGGCGCCTCTGGCCAAGTACGAGAAGGTGTACGCGCTGCCGATGCTCACGATCAAGGATGATAAGGGTGAGAAGACGGTTGATTCGTGAAACGGGAGTGGGCCGGGTTGAAGAATCGATTGGATTACATAGCCGAGAATCATGAGAAAAGTTGGAAAATGCGAAGTAAAGGGTAATCAGAGAGGCAGGAATGCGCCTTGTTTCCTGGAGCTGTTGATGGGGATTGGGTAGTGTAGCATGAGAAGGTGCGCGCGCTGCCGATGCTCACGATCAAGGACGACAAGGGTGAGAATATGGTTGATCTGTGGAACACAATAGGTGCGGGTTTGATGTCATGAGGGGGGTGCGGAAGACATGCAGGGTAGTGAGTGCAGTAGAAGCTGTTGATCAAGGACGACAAGGGTGAGAGGTGAAACGGGAGTGGGCCGGGTTGGGTTTAGGGTTCCGAAATAGGCGGGCGCCTAGGCCGCCTACGAATGAAATGGCTTAGATAAATAATGCCTAATTCGCCTGTTCGTGAACAAAGGAAATTCTCAGGCGCGCCTAGGCGGTCCATTCAGTCCATTCCCCTCAATCTTGTGCGGTGCACCGCTGCTCGCTAGTCGATTCGACGGAGAATGATAGACGCAGACAGAGAATTTCAATTGAAAACTGTCTAGGTTTCAGAGAAAATAGAAACGTTTGGCCTATAGGCGCGAACAAAGGAAATTGGCCTGACAGGCGCGCAATTATTCTCCGGCCTATTCAGGCAATCCCACCGCCCGTGAAAGCCTGATTGGGCGGAATGGCCTGAATTGGGGAACCCTAGTTGGGTTTCAATAATTAGGTTTTATCCACGATAGCGACCCATTATTGTAAGAATGCCCTGGTTGGAGAATGTAGATGGGAAGTGAAACACAGTTGCGCTTCGATGCTGAGGTACTTGTGGAGTTGGTGGCCGAAAGCTGTGCACAATCGTAAATTGCTAGGGTGGTTTTGGGATGAATGATATGTGAGACTCTGTTTTTACATGGGTGTTTGTTTCAGAAGAATTACTGATGCTGTAGCAGTCATTGGGTTAAAGAGTCCCTAGTGCAGCAACTCACCGGGTGGGGAAAGTAACGCATTGCAGCACTTCAACTTCCATTGATTTTTAGTTGTTTTTTTTCATCGGAAGAGTCGAGTCTATTAACCCTTGATCTCTAATGGTGATATGAGCTGCGGCTGCGATGAGAAAGTGCCGGGTGAGGAGTGCAGCGTGGTATATTTTTTATTGAACCGGAATGCGAGTTCATATTAGGGATATCAAGCGCATCCCTACTTGAGAAACAACTGTTGCGAGAAATCATAATGAGAAATAGTTTAGACCAGAATTTTGGGTTTTTATTCTTTTAAGAGTAAAAGAATCTTAAAAGATAAATAGAAGAATTACGGAGCGGCATCGCGGTCTGCTTTTAGTAGACAGCTGAGACATGCACTTGCCGGGTAATGAATTGTGCAAGTTTGTGTGTTTTGTGCGAGCAAACCTCCCCCAAGGATGGACGGCTGTGGTAATGATAATTCATTTTTTTTATTGAAAGACCGTGGGGCAGCTTTAGCAGCATGCATAATATGTTAGATGTTTACGAAACAACTGCGGCCAGAATGCACCAGGTGGCGAACATTATGACTTTTTTTGGCACGGCCCAGCAGTACATTATCGAACAGCTTTTCCTAAGTGCTTGATAGACAATTGTTTCGTGAAAGGGTCGGGTGGTGATCATTCCTTGTTTATCAGTTTTTTCGCCTCTCAGCAAAGTCCAGAATTATCAAGAGCCTTCCTTGTATTGTTTGTATAACACACGTTGCGTGAAACTGCCGGGTGGTGTTCGTTTCTTACAACTCTGATTCGGTTAGAGCATCTCGGCGGTTCTTGAGTTTTTTTGGACAGGGGTGTTCTATGCATTAGCAATGGCATTCTCTCTAATGATTGAGCAACACTTGTTGCGTGAAACTGCAGGGGTGTGATCAGCGATGTTCGCAAGTGGGCTAGAGACTAGAACTGAAAAGGCAGAGGCTAGGGTAGAAGAGAAGCACAGCCGTTCCTTTTTCATTGAATTTTTATGCTGACTGCTGAAACTTTTTAGAGCACCGCGTGCCTCAAAGCGCGTTTACACTTGGAATAGTTGTAATAGTGGAGTGCTTGACCTTACTTACCGGATCTTTGTTTCCTCATCGTTGACCTCTTCTGCATTGCAGGCACTGGCGTGGTCACCTCGAAAATTGTGTGATGCTTATTCCATCAGGCGCAGACTAATTAATTAAGTAGCCTTAAATTGCAGGCACGGGCGTGGTCACCTCGGTGCCTTTAGGCCTCTAGTCTTTGAATATTATGAATAAGGCCCTTAACTGATTAATTAGGACGCTTTAATTAATTAACTAAGCCTTAATCACTTATTTACAGGCACGGGCGTCGTTACCTCCGTGCCGTCCGACTCGCCCGACGACTTCGCCGCCCTCGGTGACCTGAAGAAGAAGAAACCTCTCAGGGAGAAGTACGGTATCACCGATGAGATGGTGCTGCCGTTCGAGCCGGTGAGTGGTAGTGGGTTCGAATCCTGTGGGGTGCAGAGGGGTTTTGCCGGATTATGGGGCGAGTTCTGGGTGGGAATGGTGGCGTGTGTTGTTGTTGGGTTAGTTGCTTTTTTTCGCTATAGATGGTTTGAAGGATCACTAGCAAATGAGCACCCCAGCAGTCTTATGGGATGAGAGGGGTGGGAATGTGCCGGGTGACACGAGTTTGAATTGAACTTGGATCAACATGTTTGGGTACTATTTTCTGACTTTTTTCATTGGTTTCTTCTGGAACACTCCCGAACGGCATTTTGGTTGGCTTTGAGAGGAGGCAGAGGCAGGGAAGTCGCGGGTTGGTTCGCATCGGAAAGCTGTACTTTGGCTTTTACATGTTAGTATTTTAGGAGAATTTGTATTTTTTGCGGTTAGTACCCTGGATGTTATTAGCAAATTTCGTAAGGACTTGAGCAATGGTTGCGGCAGTGAAGTGGCAGGTGTAAATTTTTCATCAAAAAATCAGAGGATCATTAGAAAATGTAGGTGCGAGCAAACTTGAGCTACGATCGGAGCGAGCAAGTGACGGGTTTATCACTCTAGGGGGCGAGATGGCCTACGATTTGTTTTCTTCGAGTAAGGAGCGTAGAAGATGCCCAGCCGATGCGAGATGGATTAGGCTAGTTTCTCGTCTGGTTAGGCGTGTGCTCGTAGCGAATGTAGGTCACCTGGATTTTAAGATTTTTGAAAAAAAATGTTGGCTTCACTATTCGATAATAACCCCTAGCTTACTACCAAATTTTAGCGTATGAAACATGCAATTTTTCATTATCGATTGTCGGTACATAGGAATCAATTATGGGAACTTTTAAAAACGGTTTTGGGATCCCCTAAGGGCTGTAAATCGACCTGTGTGAATGAATTTCACTGGGAGCGGGACCTACTTTTGCGGTTCCCTAGTTACTGTTAGAAACAAATACCGTGATGCCACTGATGACAAGGATTGATGGGCCGCCGCGAAGGGAACCGAGCTGCAGAGTGGGGATGCGGTTAGCAAAGGGGGGTCTGGATTAGAGATGGCTTGGCAAGAAATGACTCTTTATTTCACATACTCTCTCGCCGCTCTGGTGAGAGAGAACGCGAAGTGAAGAGACCATTTCTTGCGAAGCCAGGACAAAATTTGAACGAATAAACGTGCTAACGAGAAAGCCGGAGAAGAAGATGAGTAGGGCGATCAGCCAGTCCATGGGGGAGGAGAGGGGAGGAATGAATGGCGATTTAGGAACCAGCGGGATTCGCGTTTCCTAGGGGTTACAGCTGTGTGGTGTTTGGTCTTTGCGCAATGATTGTATGGTTGGTAATGCAAAATGTGCTTGTTGTTGGCCAATGCTACTGCAATACAAGCGAACGGCATCTTCTTTAGAATTGAGAGAAAGTAACGGCTGGGATGCACCGGGTGAGCAGGAGCGATTTTAAATTTTTTTGCGATTGTAAAAGTAATAATCGATTCATTTTCTCGTTTTGAAATGTTTTCTACAAATAATAGAGGAAAACACTGCGATATTTATCAGTCGAGGGTCGTTGCGAGAAGGGTTACGTTAGCTTCTTTTGGCTCTGGTTGGGCGCGTTGTGATCGTAGTTTACCTGTCCGCTGCCGTTGTTGATCTGGAGAAGCAATAGAGTGTTGAGATAATAGGCCAACGAGGCTGGAACAGGGGGTGTCTTTAAAAAGGGTTACCGTGTTGTAGTTGCCATTGATGACGACGATGTTTGTGCCGCCGCAGAAGGCGCCGAGCTGCAGAGTAGTATGGTTACAGTGATGAGCGACATCACCATGTGCCCGCGCGTACGGGAACCATTTCTGTATAGCCGAGCCCGCGAAAAGTGATTTTATCCGAGTGGATGCAAGGTGCAGAACCCGCGCAAATCCTAACGTTGAGGACGCTCACGCATCACTGTCAGTGATGAGCGCTAGGTCGGATATAGGAGAGTACCGCCGATTTTTGTCCGCGAATTCCCCGGTGTATGGGCTGCCACCGCCGATTTTCAAAGATTTGAACCCCGATTTTCGTCCCATTTTATGCCGAATCCCCGATTTTCGTCCAATGCGCGAGAATGTTGCTCATCACTGATCACTGTATGGTTAGCAGAGGAGAAGGCACATGATAGGCATCCGAGAGGTTTATATAAAATTTGAAACGAATAAAAGTGCTAACGAGAAAGCCGGAGAAGAAGGCTAGTAGAGTGAGCCAGTCCATTGGCGAGGCGGGAGGTGGAATGAATGGGGGATTTAGGGATCTCTGCCGCATTCTTTTCTGCAATTTGTTGCAACGAGGTTTACAAAGCTAGTAGAATTTTCCAGTGGGATTCGCGATTCGTAGGAGTTTTAGCTGTGTGGTGCTTCCTGTTTGCTCAATGTACGCGTGGTTGTTCCTTCTAAATGTGCTTAATTCTTCTCTTACTTTGGTATTTTATTGCTTGTTACGAAAAGGCTGCTCGCGAATCTGTAGAATTCGCCCATAGGATTCGTGATTCTTGGGGGCTACGTTACTTTGAGATTTACTCTTTGACCAATAGAGCTCTTCGCTGAACTGATATTAATTAAGTATAGTTAATTATTTGACATTAATTAATTAATTAAGTATAGTTAATTATTTGACATTAATTAATTAATTAACTCCCGCTAATTACAGGTGCCCATCATCGAGATCGAGGGTCTGGGCTCGCTGGCCGCTCCCGAGATGTGCGCCCGGCTGAAGATCGAGAGCCAGAACGAGAAGGACAAGCTGGAGGAGGCGAAGAAGGAGGTGTACCTGAAGGGATTCTACGACGGAGTGAGTATCGGAGACGCGTCGCGGTCGCGGCGCGGTTGAGGGGTGGGGAGTTTCGAAAATGGAGGATAGGTAGAAAATGATATTGTTGGAATTCGCCATGTGATCAAATCGTTTGCTCACGAAGGATTGGCTTTACAATTGATTGTTGGAGCGCTGAATTGCCGGGTGTATACTGAGCGTTATCCAGACGAAAAGAGGAATGTGAAAAATCTTTTGGAGCGCTTCATTTTCTAAATTTTTTCAACATGTGTACGTTCGCAATATTGTTTACAGAGCGCCTATTTGAGATTATGATGGAATGACGAGTTTCCGGGTAATTTAGTTTTTGGAGGACCAGAAAACCTCGAAGAATTGTTTGTAGCGCACTGGTTCAGATCTTGATACACTCGCGAGAAACTGATTCGCCGGGGGATTAATAGAATTTGTTTCCAAAGTAGTGGCAACGAGTATCCAGAGGATATCCAGGCAGTGTGCTCCCGCGGGATTCCTGATACTGAGGGTTCTGATCTACTGAGCATGTGGTCATTGCTCAATCAGTACAATGCTTACATTAGAAGGCCTTTGAAATCTATAATTAATCTTCATGAGTGCTTGGGGTGTCTTCATCATG
Source organism: Pristionchus maxplancki (assembly GCA_900490775.1). NCBI lineage: Eukaryota > Metazoa > Nematoda > Chromadorea > Rhabditida > Neodiplogasteridae > Pristionchus > Pristionchus maxplancki. The sequence continues at coordinate 26,686 of LS571865.1, read as the reverse complement.
CAACGCAAGAGTGTACTACTAATAGTTTACAACAATGTGTTCTTCCTTCATAATGCTGGTTTCGTGGAGGCTATTAGTATTTGACTTACGCTCGATCGTCAATAGTACTTGGACATCTGAGGTGTTTGCAATTTATATTATTAATTAATGTTTTTATTTTTCACTTATTCAGGTGATGCTGGTGGGCGCGTACGCGGGCCAGAAGGCGGGCGACGCCAAGAAGGCCGTCCAGGTGTGTTTCATTGATTTTAAATTAATTGATATTGTTTAAAATTGCAAGTTTTGTAATGAACAGGCGCTAAGATTGTGCAGATATTTGTGATGTTTAATTTGTTTTGATTTATTAAAATCGCAAAAAAGCAGTTTTGGAATGAAAATTGGGAATTGGCGCAAAGTGAAGTCTGGTTTCAGCAGTTTCGTATAGCTAGCCTCTGCGGCCTAGGTTTGGTGTGAAGAAAAATTGGAGTTCAAATTAAACCATCTATGAACGTGAGCGAAACTGTCCACCATGTGACATGGTCCATGTTGATGCTTGCCCCGTGTTTCCGTGATATCTTGGCGCCACCTAGCAGAACTATTATGTCGCAGCCGTTGGCTTCTGAAAATATTCATTCACCGAATTTGCAATTATCTTTCCACGTGAATTCCGGCAACAGTGGTTTGCTATTATTTGACTCACTGACCACGATTGCTCGGTCATTCTCGACACAAAAATCTTCTGGTAAGCTATTGGTCTGTTGATGGGATCGCGCTGTTATGAGACGAATCGCGAGAGAATCACCCATTTTCGAGCTCCCTGTGCGATCCGCCAAAAGTTTTTCCTATCATCCCCCAAAGTTAACCCAAGGTACTTCGAACGATGCTCTTTCAAACTGCGCTTCACGAATTTTGATATCGGGTCTAAATTTCGCAATACGAAAGATCAAAGATCAAGTTTGCGGTAGGTTTTCGCAAAATGCTCGTCACGGGAATGATCATAACTCGGCTCAAAATAAAGATATCGACTCGATCTAAGTAGCATTAGTGAGATCAAAGATCGGAGAACATTTCGCAACACTGAAACTCATTCCTGGCTGATGCGCTGGTGCGGAGCGGTCGGGTGGTCGACAAGATGGTGCCACCATGGGGATACCGATTTGGTAAGAAAGTGACCATGTTTTTTTCAAAGCACTTACATATGTCTAAGAAATCACCAAAAATCAGAAAATTCTGAGAGGGGAAAAAAAATGGGGGCGCACTTTTGTCCACTTGGCCAAAAATGAGTTTCGGAAAAAATCACGTTGGCTACTCCATTTCGTCACATTTCTGCTCAAAGTTATTGAATGTTACCAGAAACATTCAAAGAATTCCATTGGAGCACTTTACAGGCTCATTAAAGGGAGAAAAATCGATATTCTGCCTCATGGTGACCTCCATTTTCAAAGTGCTCTGAATTAGCGACCATTCAACTTTCTAGTGTTTTTAAAAGTGCCCTATGGGTAACTTTTGATGTAGAACTCGAAAATCGACCTTAGGAAGTGGTACCATCAAACCCGACCCAGACCCCATGGCACCCACACCGGAACCAGGCTGTATGTGGTACCTCTGGAATTTTTTCTCAAACCTATACAT
>LS571822.1:14842-41198 GCA_900490775.1 Pristionchus maxplancki | reverse complement strand
AGCGAATAATGCAGTCAGAAAAAAATAATGTTCCAATTTTTAACACGAAAAGTTACTGTCAGTTCATGGAGGACAATTGTAAATAAATGAAAATGCAGCGAATGCTGCTGTCAGAAAAAAAGGTTCCAATTTTTAACATGAAAAGTTACTGTCGATTCATGGGGTACAGTTGTACCCTAGGAATCTACATAATACTACTTTCAGTTTTATTCAAAAACTCTTCATTTAAAGTGCGCTTTTTCGTCGATTTTTCGTTTTTCTGACCCAGTATGCAAATGAGGGATGTTACCCCATCAAATTTATGTTAGGATGGAGCGACCATGGGGTCTACACATTACTCCTTTGAATTTGCTCACATTCGAGCGGTCCTGGATTTTACATAATCAAATTCGTTTTTTTAAAAACTCTTCATATGTCAACCCTACATGTATTATTCAAAATGTGAAATTTATTGGAAGTAGCATGTGTTTTTCGAAATGTGAAATTTATTTGAATCTTTTTAAAAGCAAAATGTACAAATAAAGCGGTATTTCTTAGCGACAGTGTGTCTTCAACGACAGGATTTGATACGGGTCAAAATATACATCTTCGAGTATTGAGAAAGTGGTTTGATTATGAGATACGATTGCAATTACTGAAGTTGAAACGAGAACAAAACTGTTCTATGAATATTGGTTAGGTTTCCTCAACTGCATTCTAGTTGAGGAATCGAATGGACATCTTCTCTTCGATGTCGGTCTTCTCCATGGCCTCAAATAAATATTTAGATTGATAAATTCAGAAAAAATGAATACCTTGCAGAATTCATCGAACGAGATTCTTCCATCTCGATCCTCATCTGCCTCCTCGATGGTCCTATCCGCGATCTTGTCCAACTGAATGAAGTCAATTATTAAATGACGATAGAAAAAATTGTTTTTTAGACAGGAAGATCCGAAAATCATATACACTACTTCAGTGCGATATCAGTTCTCGATAGTCGGAGAAGAAAGGGAAAATAATATCTCACCTGATCAATTGTTATATTTGCTCCGACCATGCTGTTCAGAATGACCTGCAATCAAACTTTCGTATTATGTAACGTAATCTACCGTACCTTAAATTCATCCCGTGTGATGAATCCGTTCTTGTTCAGATCGTACATGATGAATGCGACTGCAACGAGACACTTTTCCCGGAAATCAAAGCATGACAATCCTCTAACCCCGCGAAGGGAATTGGTGAAATTTATGTAGGGAACCAGTGAAATGCATTTCATATCTTCAGGAGTAACTTACATTTTAGCTTGTCCGCTCGCCCGTTGAGGGAGTTCTTCTTTGATCGATCGATTGGTTGGAAGAATGCGAGAACACGAACAAATTGATGAAAATTGAGCCGTCGCGCACTTTCCAGGTCATCTCCACTGAAAAGGGGGGCTCTGTTCCAATAAAGAGGTCCCATGGCAATAAAGAGGTCCCAAAAAAATAAAGAGGTCCCAAAAATAATTAACAGGTCCAAGAAAAATTAAGAGGTCCCAAAAAAATTAAGAGGTCCCAAAAAAATTAAGAGGTCCCAAAATAATTAAGAGGTCCCTAAATAATAAAGAGGTCCCAGTTAATTAAGAGGTCCCAAACCAATCGTGGCAATTAAGAGGTCCCAAACCAAATGTGGTAATTAAGAGGTCCCATGGCAATTAAGAGGTCCCATGGCGATTAAGAGGTCCAAAACCAAATGTGGTAATTAAGAGGTCCCACGGCAATTAAGAGGTCCCATGGCGATTAAGAGGTCCCATGGCGATTAAAAGGTCCCACAATGATTGCAGATTGTGCCTTGCGACAGGCTAATACAATGAGGCTAAGACTAAGCCTGAGCCTAAGCAATCTATGAATGAGATTCCTAGGGTTCGTCCTCGAGTCCTTCCAAATACATAGAATCCTAGGACATGGATGGTTAGGAATCTCATTCATAGATTTCTTAGGCTTAGGCTTAGTCTTGGCCTCACTGCCTTAGCCTCTCATAGGCTTATCTGTATGCAAGGAGATATTTTGTAATTTTTTAATATTTTGTAAAGTTCGATTGTTTTCAGTTATTTATTTCCGTTTTGGGACATTTATATTTATGGTGCTCTTTTTAGGGACCTTTCTATTTTCAAGGGACCCGCCTTCTACAACAGAGACCAATGAGCAATCATTGCGGGACCTCTTAATCGCCATGGGACCTCTTAATTGCCATGGGACCTCTTAATTACCACATTTGGTTTAGGACCTCTTAATTGCCACGATTGGTTTGGGACCTCTTAATTAACTGGGACCTCTTTATTATTTTGGGACCTCTCAATTATTATGGGACCTCTTAATTTTTTTGGGACCTCTTAATTTTTTTGGGACCTGTTAATTTTTCTGGGACCTGTTAATTATTTTTGGGACCTCTTTATTTTTTAGGGACCTCTTTATTGCCATGGGACCTCTTTATTGGAACAGAGCCAAAAGGGGAAATATGATGAAATAATACTCCCTCTCTTCGAAAAGCAGCAATCGCGTGACACTCTACAGAATAAGTAGCACTTCTACCCATTCCCGGACATCGAATAACACTCGCATGAACATTTCCCCTACTAGCACCGGAAAAGAGAGCGTGCGAGGGAATCAAAAAGTGGTAAACCGTCATTCTTGCACACTTTCTCTCTACTTTCTTTCCTGCCTAATAGAGTAATCAACTGACGCGAATGTGAAAAATGCATCGACGATTCGATCCCCGAGGGGATTTACTGCCAATTCGGGCACATTCATCAGATCCTCCCTCTCCAAGAATCCTTGTCCCTTAATATTGGTCAATTTCATACAATTCTCAAACAGACTATGGAGAAATTAAAGTACCTTCTTATCCAGCGAGAGAAACCTCGAATATAACCTCACAATTTGATTGCGGTTGACTGAAGTAGTGCTTTTTACGCAAGAGGTGCGAGATAAATAACGTACATTCAGTATCCTTCGAGATGAGAACGATTTCCTCGTCTCGGAGCATGAGCGAACTGTTGTTGCCCATTTCAAATTACTGCTGAATGTACATGCACTAAATATGACGCACGGACACGAGGAAAGTATCAAATCACGAGCGGAAATGCAAAAGAATGGCAATAAATCACAGCGAAAGTGATGAAACATGCGCAGAGAATGGAGAAGGGAAGGGAAGGACAAGTGAGAGGGAGGAAAAAGTAGAACAGAGTGGCAGTGATGTACTTGATCGTGTTCAATGGATAAACAGTGCCAAGGCGGATGTGTTGAGAAAGAGAAATGGGGAGGAAGATCACAAGTTCGTACAAATTCACAGCAAGAAAGATAGGTTGAAGAGAGAAGATGGAATCGAGCATCGACAAACCATTGCAATTCGATGAAACTGTCGGTTCGAAGAGGAGCGAAAGAGAAGGATTATCGGGAGAAACCCTAAGTGGATTACAAAATGATGGAGTTCTCTAGATCGAAAAAGAGTGAATTGGGAAAGAGACGATCCTATTTGATAAAGTCCGAGAGAAGGGACGTGACTATTTATTTCGCACACTCTCCTCTCCGGCTTGTGGGAAAGTGTGTGAGATAACAATTTCCAGTATTCTGAAATCTACTATTGAAGCAGTGTATGTAGAGGATGGTACGACGCTGCTGACGTATCTGTGTCAAACATTTTTATGGTTGGATCAAAGAGAGAGAGAAAGGGAGGGACTGGAGATAGGGCAGAGAGGAGAAGGGTGTGGCGGGATGAACTTGAAAGAGTGCGGTGATGAAAGAGTGCGGTCATTGACTATCGGTGGTTGAGCGAGTGATAGGATGGAATAACATTTAGGGTAAAGGAAAAGAAGATTGTTGAAGTAGATATTATCCGCTTCGAAGAAATTGCATCAACTGATTTGCGCATAAAGATAATTTCGAAACGTACGCTCGTGAGATCGAGCATGCATGATACAACGTTCACGCCTACTAACACGTGCAGACAAATGTCGTGGGAACAACACCTTGTTGCACCTTCATTCGACGGGTCGAGTCGTTTAGGATTTTTTTCGGTACACGAGTACCCGGCACGTTCAGCTCGAGCGAAAACTCCGTTCGAAAGCCATTTCGGGCTAATTGCATGTTGCCCAGACTGTTTGCATATTCCTCGATGTTTGACATTTTCAGGCACGTTTTTACTTTCGCCAGGTGCTATTCAGAAGTCTAGCCTTCTCTGAGTTTGTGTGTATTTTTTAAAATGTCGCAATCTTCTACTGCTAGATCTGAGATTGAACAGGTTAACCTGGTTTTCTCTATTTTTATTCTCCAACTTCCTGTTCAGAGCGATTTCTTTGACAAACTCGACGTCGCGTTCACGATAATTCTCATAATCGCCGGAGTGCTGACTTTTCCGCTAGCCTGCTTTGTTTACTTGAGGTTTCATGAAACAAATTATGCATCACAAATCTTCTTTCAAGATTCTCACACTAAAGCGTTTCAAGGGTCAATACCTCACCAAGCTGTTCGTTCTGAATGGCGCCAGCGTTAGTTTCCAAATTTGAATTTTTCGAAAATATTATTTAGAATATGCTGATCTACTTGGTAAACATGATCGCCGTTCAATTTTCGAAAAGTTCAAAAATAAAACCTCTCCAAATACAGTCCCGCAGAGTCTCCCCCTTAACGAGCGTGCCGCGGCGAGTCGCGACGAGTCACCCCGAGTCACCCCGACTTGCACTGTGAATTTGACCCCTTCAAAGTGTATATCTTTTTGGCTATTTTTGGCTGTGACCTTCTATCATGTCTCCCCATCGACCTGCCAAAAAAGATTTTTGAAATTCGTTTCCGGTAGCTTGTCTTAGAAGCTCGCTCATTTACCCCTCCCCTCTCCCCTCCCCTCATTTGCCTATGCTCTCACAGCCGATCCCCTCGCCAGATCAGAATGCGAAATGGAGTAAGCAAATGAGGGGAGGGGAGAGGGGAGGGGGTAAATGAGCGAGCTTCTGAGACAAGCTACCGGAAACGAATTTAAAGAATCTTTTTTGGCAGGTCGATGGGGAGACATGATAGAAGGTCACAGCCAAAAATAGCCAAAAAGATATACACTTTGAAGGGGTCAAATTCACAGTGCAAGTCGGGGTGACTCGGGGTGACTCGCCGCGACTCGCCGCGGCACGCTCGTTAAGGGGGAGACTCTGCGGGACTGTACTTCACTGTCGTCTGATATACCGAGAGTTCAAAACCTTTTCCTTCCTGTTTCCATAATTTCAGACCCCGGCAAGTCCAAATCTCGTATCATCCACCGTATAATTTGTCAACCAACCTTTTCTTTCTCGTGAGCGAAACCATGTGCATTACTCGTCTGATCAGGAAGTACAATCTGATGTGTTGCTTCTAATCTGAGCGGTTCCTGTTGTCAATGCGAAAATGAGCGGATGGGGCGAAGTGATACCGGATCTCATTCTTGTCATGCTATACATCTACCTTCTCGCTCGACTCTCAACGTCTTCTGATGAGTACTTCAAAACGCCGTTCTTCTTCTTCTTCATAATCACAGGTCAGGAAACAATTAAAATTGTTTTGCTTCAGAGAACTTTTTTTTGTGCAGGAGTCTACAGCATCACCGCGGTTATTTCGTATATCGTCGTTGCTCAGTTTAAATACGCAGATAATTGGACAGTTTACGTCTACAAAACCTCCTATGTTGGTGTTTCAAAAGCTCAATGAGTGATATTCTTAATGCAGGCGATAAACGCCCTAGGAGCAACAGGAGCGACGCTCGGAAAAGCCATAATTACAGCTCATCGCTACATTGTCATGCGAACTCGCGATTTTTCAGAGAATGTAAGTCGATCTTTGCATTGCTATCCTTATTCACATCCGCTTTAGAACTGGTCTGGCACTATCGTTCTCGTATTGTTGCTCGGGCAATTCGCTCTTTCCGCTCTTGTGACAGTTCCAGTCTGGGCCGCATCACCCACGTATCAAGACGGTGTGATTGTTGGTCTGTCAGCAACTCATACCTTGGTGAGAATCAAAGTATTCATAGCACGCAATAATATCAATTTGAGATACTTCGAATCAGTTCCGTCGGCTTGTATGTAGTCTACATCATATGGGACGTAACGTGCTCTGTTCTGTGCAGTAGAGAACTCATGCGCTTGAGAGTCGCGTTGGGGGTGATAATTTCGAATATTGCAAGTAAATAATTATAATATTAATAGGGATTCGCTGACAATCGCGTAATAATGACACATCAACATCACATGTTCATTATAGTGATGGTTTGTTCCATGAGTCATATCCTCAAGGCCTTACAGCAGGTAATTTCTTAGTAATTACAATATTTTAAATTATATTTCAGTTTATTATTGCCGTGGCGACGTATTACGATCTCCAAGACTTGTACAGAGTCGTGTGGCCGACGGTTTGTAATTTGTATTCTTTATTTCCCCACTCCCTGAAACATCTTTCGATTTTCAAATTGCACGTTGTAGTATCCGATAGTCAATGGACTGGCAACCTATGCAGCGCCAATCTGCCTCGTAATGTTCTCCAGAAAAGTTCGATCACGTCTCTACTTCCGCGTTGTTTCGAAACGTACTGTCGTTGAGTCTCCAATAAGTAGACACCTCAGATGACTTCAATTGTTCGTTGATTGTACGTTAATTATAAAAAAAATGCTTGAGTAAAACGAGTATTTTATGTAAAAATAATGACTCAATTCAACTACAAATCCACTGCTTTAGCTTGCGTGCGCCCATTTTGAGCCTTTTCTGTGCAAATAATCTTCCCCGCAAAACTCGTGATGCATTCCATCATCCGCCGCCCGGGAAATGAAATTCTTTCTCCGCTTTGACTTCTGTTTGACAACTATGCAGCACTCAATGATTACTTGTTTCGCCTTTGTCTTTAGCTATGAGAAGATTATTATGCAGCCGTTGTGGTCTGCGATCATGATACTTGGAATTGTCTAATGCAGAAAATAGAATGCAGGTTAGAAGACGCTATTAACAGAGTTTGAACACGACTCTTATCGTAGGTTCCAGTGCCGTGTTTAAAAGAACAGTAGAAAATTGTGTTGGCCTTGGCGTCAGGCTGTCATTATCGGCCAACGGAGCAGGAAAACCCAATTATTCGCTCGATGTTGCGTCGTCGAAGTCTACCTACTCAAACCCCCTTGTACAAGAATTTTTTTTAGCCTTTCTTGAGCTCTGAGAGCCTCTTCCCCAATATTCCGTCGTGCTGAAAATCCTCTCAACTTCGTGCAAAAGAAATTGTCAATCAATGCATATCTCTTTCGTGCGAGATGTGCATTGATTGGAGCCTATTCAATCAGTCGCCAGACCTCCGTTACAGCTCTTTTTTCGATCTCTGCTCACCAATAGTTATGGCGATTTCGAATTTGACTTTTTCCAATCACGCCATTCCTAGACTATGACAGCCTGGGCTGAAATCGTGCCGGACCTGGTCCTAGCTTCCTTCTACTCGTACTTGCTAATACGACTGGCAACATCCACGGATACGTTCTTGAAAACGCCTTTCTACGCGCTTTTCATTACGACAGGTGAGCATTTCACTCGATAAAAGCCATAATATTCTCAGGCATCTACAGTATCGTCTCTGTTATATCTTTCATAGCGATGACTCAGTTTTTCTACACCGAGTATTATTGGACTGTTTACCTGTACAAGACTGCTTACGTGAGTGTCAAGATATGATTTATCTGATAAATTATCGCTAGGCGCTGAATGTTGCCGGTGCTTGCGGAGCAACGATTGGGAAAGCGTTCATTGCGATTCATCGCTATTTCGTCATGCGAAAGCAAGACTTTTCCGAAAATGTAAGTCTTACCTGTTTCAATGCTTATATTCACCGCTGTTTTAAGAATTGGTCGGGCTCTGTGATTAACCGGTTTCTGATCGCTCAATTATTCATTTCTATCATTCGAACAGCCCCTGTTTGGCCGGCAGACTACAACTATCAGAAAGGCGCAATCGTAGCGCTGTCCAAAGATCACACATTGGTAACTATCGGTGCATTTTCAAGCGAATCAAAATGCGCGTTTCAGATTCTCAAGGTGTTTTCTGTGAGCACATACATTCTTTACATTCTCTGTGATGGAGTCTTCACCGCGCTCACTTGCCGCGAACTCATTCGATTGCGGAGAGATCACAAGGTTGACGCAAACGTGCACTGCATCTGAAAGGAGTGTTGAAGGGAGTATCGACGATGAAGTCTGTTATGAAAACCCAACGAAATCTATTCATTGTGGTGACCGTTTGTTCATTGAGCTACTTCATCAAAGCGCTTCATCAGGTGAATCTTTTATCCGCTATTCTCGTATTTACTAATATTTGCAGTTTGCCATCGCGGTAACAACGTTTCTAGATCTGCACGAAATATTCAAAGGTCTATCTGCAACAGTGGGTTAATCTTGACGTTTTTACTGATTTTTCTATTTCACAAATAATGATTTTCAGTACCCCATTGTCAATGGACTTGCAACGTATGCTGCACCTGCTTGCCTAGTTGTTTGCTCATCTACAGTCCGATCCCGGCTGATCTGTCCAACAAGAAAAGCTCGTTCGATCACCAGTGCGGTATTCTCTAGTTGATAATTATTTTATTGTCACTGTTCTGTAAACTGATTTTACAATCAGACATGATTCTATTACTTAGATTGACATTTTGCTTCTTTTTTATCACATTTTTCATCTTCGTTCTGTTCATTGATCAATGTCGGCAATACACCAAATCTCTCTGACCGATCGTTGTGGCGAAATAATGTCAGTCATCATTACTACTCAGCCTATCGAAAAGGCTTTCCTTGAGGAAGTCTATTTCATCAAAAAGGCCAAGCGCTCAATGGCCACTAGTAGTAGTTTGGTTAAAAAAACTGCGATTGCGTCCGTTGAAAAAATAACTGTTCATAAACTGGCCAGCCAATGCAATCAGAGCTTATGATCGTAGATGATTGGAATTTGTATTGCTCAGACGGTATTAATGATTTATAGATAAATGATGATAATGAATAATAATTAATTATTAATCCCACGAAACTAATTTCTCTATTTGCTGATCTTGTGATTGACAATGCTCGACTGGATGTCCATCGAACTGACTTTCGACCGAGTTATGCAGTTGCTTATCGCTCTGAAATTTTATTTGTAAAATAATTAATAATTAATAAAATAAGAAAATGCAAAATATACTAACACTCTGTATGGCCGAACAAAGTAGAGCGTGATTAGAGGATGCAGTAAGCACACCAGCTCGATATTCTGTAAATTATTTTGACTCATTGCAGATAAAACATGAACAAGTTACCAAAGCCATCGCGTAGCCACCAATCTCAGACGGTAATTCAAAGACCAGAAAGGCGAAAAAGCAACAGAGCGAGCAAATATCAAAAACAGGCAAGCAGGACTGTATTACAAGACCCTGAATGGATATAAAATTGAATGAATGTTCATTTTGATTTTCGCAAATTTTATCAACCTCTTCAAACAGACCTTTATTATTTCAATGTTAGCCGCTTTCGTGCGTGTGCTCATCATATTTGTCGCCGCGTCGAGAGTCGCTCGTATTTTCATAAATACGATCACAATTACGAAGTACGCAGGCACGATGGGTATTAGGAACAGAACCAAACTGGACAGGCTCATGAGATCTGTCATGTCTTCGTAAGCTAAAACAATAATTCTCATCATTACAATGTTTCTTCCGATGCAGGAAAATGCCGATTAGGGCCATACTGATACGTGGCCCTAATTGGATTCTAATTTAATTGGATGTGCATCGTCAGTGTTAGGGAAGGCAAACTCACTGTAGTAGATATAATCAGGATCGACAGTTCGGTTGAATCTAATCAACTCTCCCTTTAGCGAATCTGACGGAACGAACTTTGCGTTGCTCAAGAGGAACTGAAGTTCGTTTTTGCGTGAAAAATACATTTTAAACGCACAAAATCAATGAGATTGGGTAAGATGGCAAGAGTGAGTGCTGCCATTGTCACACGGGCGCTCGGTGTAGTCCCACGCAATACGGCTAGTCTAAAAAACTGATGATGATTCTGTTGTGATTGAATAAAAAAACTTGCCGAAAGCAGAAGCAGATCGTGATAATGTAGTCGAAAAAGGCGTGCCCGCACACGGTAATCGCTATCAGATATCGGCAGAATGCTGATGATTGAAAGTAAGTGCACGGCCCAGTAAACGCGTAGATGAGTGAGAGCTCGGCCCTGGAAAAAAGGGATAAATAATTTAAAAAATTGTCTGACACACTTCATGAACGTCATGCAGCCGGATGCAGCAGTGAGGAAATCGACGACGGCCGCGGTGGCCAGTACAGCGCCGTAGGTTCTGACAATGAAGGATATTTAAGACAGGAATTTATTTTGGAATGTGCAATGCTATGCCGTTATTGCTTGGATTTTCTCTTGTAGTATGCGCAATAGAACGCTACTAATCCCATGGGTGATTAGAGAAGCTAATGAGGCAAACAAACTTCATCGTGGCGGGAGTTCGAGCGAGAACGATGGTGAAAAGTGCGCCGTTGGCTGCCATTCCAAGTCCGCAAAGGATGTAATGCACAACAGTCAGGCCGATCGGCGTAGGCATCGCAAACTGTAATAAATTGTGTGCGTGTCAAGTCACGCAGTAATAAATCGTAGTTCCAATCACGAGACTCCTCGAAAACTGTAGTCACCAAGAAAAATACAAACAACGATAAAAAGACACCATAGATCACGAAAACAATAACATGTATGTGGCATAGGGGATTTTCGATAACATTCTCTGTTATTGCAATATTTTCAAAAAAATTTTTTTTATCCTTTTCAATGCAGGTCATGCGACGTTTTGCTTCAGCCTGCAGCGAAAGACAAGCAGAGGATCTCATCCAACCAAGTTGTTAAATTTCTGATATTTTCAATTCAATATCACACCGAAATCGTGTGCTATTTTGAGAGTGCTGTGGAACAGTGACCAAAGACTACTTCCCACTACATTTCATCAGACATCATTGAGCATCATTAGTCACTCGAATTGTCACCACATGGTCATTAACATCGGCTATTTTCGATTGTCGCACAAATTGTCCATGTGATCGGTGGCATTTTTAACCTTGATTAATCTGCCATAATGGCAATATCTTGCCTGCTCAGATTCCTTCATTTGTTTTGCCTTCTCTGATGCCTTCGTTGATCCCAGATTCTTTTTTTCGATTTTGCACATTTCTGGGCAAAAGTCTTTAGTGCAAAGACTTCTCATTCAATCTACCAGCAATGCGAATAGTCTAGATTGAAAACGGAAACGGTCTTTGCAAAGAATCTGATGGCGTGTTATTAGTTCTCTTTCTACATCACAATCTCGATCTATGTCATCACGAAATTTTCGTTTTTAAGCTCGTTGCATGATACGCAAAAAATCAGAACAATTCAGAATCGAATATGGGCGTTGCGGTGTCGAAAAATGCCGTTCGACGTGACTGTAGGCTCTTTCTTATATTTTCGTTCATACCACCTTAATTTAAGGTGAGATGGAACCCACGAAAAGAGGTTATCAGGGCGTGCGAGATCCCTCCGACATCTCAGTGTAAGTATCGATTTTTTATTCTTTACATAAAAAGATACATAAAAATTCTTTCCAGAACGATTCCAAATGTGGTTACGCAATTCGCCATTTCGGCCAGAATCGACAAATCTATTCAGAGAGAGAAGATCGACAACGAGCGGAGAGTCAACATTCTCCTGCTCGGTATGATAATGTCAAAAGGATTAAGCTATGGTCTATTACAGGAGGCGCCGATGCCGGGAAATCGACCATTCTGAATCAGATGAGGTGGGGGAAAATGTCAGTATTACAAATGCTAATTGATCTCAGAATTCTGCACATGGACGGATTCAGTGATCTTGAAATGAGCAGCTTTCACAAGAATCTAATGAGCAACGTCTTTGAGGTAAACTTCTTTGAAACTAGTATTTGGAAATACTCTTCAGATTTTCCACGAAGTTGCCCTAGGATTGCTCGAGAACTTCATGCCAATCGCCGACTCTGAGAAGGTACATATTATCTAACTAAACAATCAAAATATATTTTTAAGGACTTGGTAGATCACAGAGGATTTGGCGTGGTTCTTGCGAAAGGAAGACAAGAAAGAGAAGGAGCATCTTCTAAATTTTCAGAAACTCAAGGTAAATGATGCACTTTTGACATAAATTGAATAATTTTCAGTGCGTTCAATCATATCTTGACGATGTTCACAACTATTCGTCTCTGCCGGACAACGCACACTTGTGAGTTGCACCGTGTTTTTGGAAAAAAAAATTTTTGGTTATTAATTTTTTTTGTCATATTTTTGGAAATAAAGTTCTTTCCACAGTTACCTTCCCAAGCTCACCTCGCTACTTGCGTACAGCTACGCTCCAACTGCCGAGGATATTCTGCACCTGCGCGTGCCTACTACCGCCGTGAACGAGATCAACTTCTCATTCGACACTACGAAAATACGGTAGGGTTGGATCGACAATCGATAATTGATTCTTTTCTCAGACTAATCGATGTCGGCGGTCAGCGCACGTACAGGAAGAAGTGGATCCACTGCTTCGAGGGCGTTTCTGCGGTGATGTTCGTAGCGTCGATGGCCGCATACGATCAGGTCTCTTTTTTTCCCGAAAACCGCATCATTTCCAAATTCAGGCTCTGGACAAGGTGGACATTCTCGTCAAGCCAGTGCTGCACAAGGAAATCTTCTCGGCGGCTAATGATGCGCAAGCTAAGGTGATAATGAACTTAAAAATTTGCGAAACTCACTAATTCAGAAATTGCAAAACCGCTTGCGCGACTCTGCGCATCTCTTCGGTGAAACGCTGAGGAGCAAATTTCTCGTTTCGTCCGCGTTCATTCTGTTTCTGAATAAGGTGCGTAATGCGATTTCTCACTGCACAATCCGTTGTTTTAGAAAGACCTTTTCGCGAAGAAACTGAAAAGCCGCCCACTTGCTAAATACTATAATGGATATTGTGAGTGTAGATTGGTGAATTAGTTAGTAGTACTTTCTTTCAGACGGCTCTAGTGTTGATGAGGCATCAGAATTTCTCAAGGATTACTTTCTCAAGGTTTGCGCAACGTCATAAATCCTCCAAAAACAGTTTTTCAGCGAAAGTCAACAAGGGACAAGGAACGCACGATTTACTCGCATTTCACGTGTGCGACCGACACGAAAAATGTGGAATTCGTCTTCAAAGCCGCATGCGATATCATACTGCAGAAAAATTTGGCAAAAAGTGGAATTGCTTGAATTCAACAGTACATATTGTGACTACCTTCTATATTCCTTTGTACCCTTGTAATCACATACAGTTTCCACGCATTTGTTTCAATAATAAAACTAATCTTGATCCCATTATCCCCGTCTTCCTCAAAATCGTGGTCCCTCATAAAGTTGAGTATGAGTTTCGTTGCAACAAGCGATCGTGAGAGTGGCGAAACTTCCTTTTCCCATAATTACTCTTCCTTATCACATCAGTTTCAACATGCCAATTTCGAAATTGGGCTCCTAGCTAGAAATTACGGCGAATGTACACATTTCAAAAGGTCACGATTATCAGAATCGGTTTATCTCACGAACTGCCTAGATCACGAAGGAGAGCCATCTGCGCGCGTTCTCCCTGATCGCCCTCATCGACGGTGCTCTGAAGAGCGGGGCGTGATCTTCAGGGAAGCAGCCCTCTCGCGGCTCATTGACACGCACCTAGAGTTTCGAAAACGAGTGTGATTTTGGAAAAACAAACACTGGTTTGTTTTCGAAACTCTGCACTTACCGTCTCACGTCATGTCGGATCTCCTTCGTGAGCGCGAGAATGGCAATAGTCGGAAGGAGCACAGTGATGTCCAGGAACTGGGATATCTTTATTTTTGATAAGACTAGAAAAAATAATTGGCTCACCGTATTCGACACAAGAAATGCCGTTGCTGCTATTGCTGCCGGGACGAGGTCGAATCGGAGCAGGATCTTAATAATAAATAAATTTTTTAAATTTTTTATTATTTGAAAAAAATTACCTGAATGCCGGTAGTGCCGGTGTGCGTGATGAAGCTCGCGAAGCTGATGAGATACAGCGAGTTTCTGAAAATTTTCGAAAATAATTCATAAAAAATGACAATGAAAACTCACTCAAAGGCGGTCCTTTTGACCTGTCCCATTCGCAGTTTCGCAAATTTGTAAATAATCATGGCATTGCACACCAAGTCAAGTGCGCACTCGATCATCATCCAGTAGCTGTTCCACTAAATTAATTAATCAATTAAGCATTAATTGTTAATTATTACCGATCTCGTCAGGTCGTAGTTAACGAACTGGTAAAAGACGCTGCCATCCGGATTGCGGACTGAAAACAATTTTTTTTAAAATTTAGACTTAATTTTTCCAAACCTTGCACGTATTCCGCCCGATTGGCGATGATGTCGTAGTAGAGCACACCGGCGACGACCATCAGAAGTGGGAGATACAGGAAGGAGAAGGGACGCCAGATCTGAGAGAACAAATAACGAAAGTTTCCGATCAAACAGCATGCAAACAAACCTTATCAACGAGTTTCTCGTCCAAGTACAGGGCGGTCACTCGATTGACGGAGAGGGTGAAGGACATCATCAGACAGAGCAGGTAGAAGACTCTGATTATTTTGTTGCTGTTTAAAAATAACTTTGAAGAAACCTGCATAGCCACGAGTGAAGTGGCTGCCACCACGCTTTCTTTATGAGCTCATAGTATTCAGGGAAGAAGCCTTGACCTGAGGAATTACTAATGAAAATTCACAGAATATGTGATTTCTTGTTCAATTTACTCAATTCACGAGACTTAACGTGGTTCATGCAGAAGTGTCCGATCAAATTACTTGACGCGCTCTAATAGGCCAATATCGCGATCTTTTCTATTTCAGCACGCTCTATACGAATGTTCTACGTGAATCTTACTTGCGAAGCGCAGATTGTGCATGAGCAGGACGAACTCGAGCGAGCTCTGAATATTTGGATTGATTAATTCTAAATAAGCTCAGGAAATCATTACTCCTTATTAAAGCGCAGGAGTCTGTCTGTTTGTTCACCTGGCGAGAGCGTCAGAGAAACCGAGGTACAGTACCACGCTACCGTAACACGCTACCGTAGGAAGGGAGGGGAAGGGGGAGGGAGTAGCCAACTACCGTAACCCGAGGTACCGTAACCCGAGATATCGAAACTTCCAGAAGGTTCCACCTGGAAAGTTCCAGACGCTTCTAGAAGGTTCTGTGCGGTCATTAGTGTGACGAAATATGATGAAATCTTGGATTACAAAATTGGTGGAACGTGTGAAATCGTGTCGAAATGTGATGAAATCACCGCCGTAGGCGGGGAGCGACGCTCTTCTGGTCAAAAAATAATGGCAGCAAAACGTACGAAAATGAGTGTAGCAACGAATATCTTGCAGAAGGCGTGCCGGCGGTACTCCTTTCTTAGCAGAATGAAGATACAGCGCCAGGATAGGACGACGGTAGGGGTCCCTGCAAGAAGTCGGTACCATGCGGACTGAAATTCCTCGGAGATATCGAGGTGAATGCAGATTACTCTTAACAATTCCGAAGCTGCGGTTTTTGCTGATCGATAATTTGCTGATCGAAAATATCGTCAATACTTCATCTCGATTCTTACGCGCATGGCGTGCAATTTTCCACTGATTGCTTCGCATGCAATCAGTAGCGAGACCGCCGGTTTCCGCTTTTTTTCGCGAAGTCGAGACCGCCGTTTCCCACTTTTTCAAGTCTACTCACCAACAATCAGGGCGATGTAGAATTCGATCTTGTTAGCGACATCCATTACATCTGTATTGTTTCCTTTCGGAGCTTAGCGCACTCCTGATAAAAACTGAGGAAAAAGTAGCGGGGATCGACTGCTGATAATAGCGATAAAGAGAAAAATCGCGACAATATTAGACAAAAATTAAATAAAAGAATTAAATTTAAGTATAACGTTCGCGACCATTTTTATACATTTTTTTAAAATTTTAAAAACGGATAAGAAATGGAATGTTAAAAAGTCAAATACACGCTTTCGCGAGATTGTGAGTTACGTTTTAGACTCCACCCCATCCGTCGAAAATTGAAATGTGTTACGGCCGATAAGAGAGAATCTTTGGTCCAAGATTTCAAGCACCAGATTTGACGAAGGGATGATTCAACGAAGATTCAATCTTGTGATATGACAAAATGCTGACATGCATTTTCCAAAGCCTGCTTCAATAATTAAACAAATCTTGACGCATCCCATTATCCTCAAAGTCTTAGTCAAATTCGTGGTCCCTCACAGTTGAATGGACAAATAGAGCGATCGTGAGAGTGGCGAAACTTTCCTCTCCATAATTATCCTCCCTTATCCCATCACCTCTTCTCGCATGATGTCTCTACCTTTCAACAAGCCAATTACGAAATTGGGCGCCTAGCAGGAATTTACGGCAAACGTACACATTTAAAAAGGACACGATGATCAGAATCGCTTTATCTCACGAGCTGCCTAGATCACGAACGACAGCCATCGGCGCGCCTTTTCCTTCAGCGACGTCATCGACGGTGCTCTGAAGACGTGATCTTCAGGGAAGCAGCCCTCGCGCGGCTCATGGATACGCACCTAGAGTTTCGAAAACAAGTATGAATTTTGAAAAAAAACAGCTCCCGATTGATTATCGTGCACTCGCTTGCTTTCGAAACTCTATACGTACCGTCTAAAGTCAGTTCGGATCTCCTTCATGAGCGCGAGAATGGCGATGGTCGGGAGAAGGATGGTAATGTCGAGGAACTGGGAGACTTTTTTCTGATAATAGTAGAAAGAAATGCGGCTCACCGTATTGGACACCAAGAAGGCGGTGCTAAGCATCGCTGCTGGGACGAGGTCTAACCGGAGTAGGATCTTAAATTAATTATTTAATTATTTAAATTTTTAAAAAGATTTTAATTGCCACCTGAATGCCGGTAGTGCCCGTGTGCGAGACGAAGCTCGCGAAGCTGATGAGATACAGCGAGTTTCTGAATATTTTCGAAAATAATTCGTAAGAAAAAGACGAATGACAATAAAAACACACTCGAAGGCGGTCCTTTTGACCTGCCCCATTCGCAGTTTCGCGAACTTGTGAATAATCATGCCATTGCACACTAGATCAAGCGCGCACTCGATCATCATCCAGTAGCTCTCCCACTTAATTAATTAATAATTAATTAATTCAATAAGTATCAATTATTAATTATTACCCATCGCGTCAGGTCGTAGTTCATGAACCGGTAGTAAACGCTGCCGTCCGGATTTGTAACTGGAAACCAACTTTTTAAAATGTAGTTCCAACTTTTCCAAACCTTGCACGTATTCCGCCCGATTGGCGATGATGTCATAGTAGAGCACACCGGCGACGACCATCAACAGAGGGAGATAGAGAAAGGTAAATGGACGCCAGATCTGTGAGAACAACATAAAGACGAATTGCCGACCAAAACAAACAGCTCGAAAACAAACCTTATCAACGAGTTTCTCCTCCAAGTACAGGGCGGTCACTCGATTGACGGAGAGGGTGAATGACATCATCAGGCAGAGTAAGTACAAAACCCTGAGAAATATCCCATTAGCTACATATTTCCGAATTTTATCAACCTCGAAAAAAAGCAAAAATTCAAAACCTGCAAAGCCACGAGTGAAGTGGCTGCCACCACGCTGTCTTTATGAGCTCATAGTATTCAGGGAAGAAGCCTTGACCTGCAAAAGTACTATTAGGAATTCACCGGGTATTTTATTTCTTGTTCACTTAATTCGATTTACGAAGCTCAATGCGGTGCATGCAGTAGTATTCCGATCAGATTACTTTTCGCGCTCTGATAGGCTAGTATCGCGATAGTTTCTTTTTCAGCACACTTCCGATGCCGACATTCATAATTAGAACATTCGAAAAAGTTGAATATGTCCAGTTTTGGTTGAGGGAAATCGAGGTGCAATCTATTCAAACGATCGCAGTGCTTTAATTTG
This sequence comes from Pristionchus maxplancki, assembly GCA_900490775.1. NCBI lineage: Eukaryota > Metazoa > Nematoda > Chromadorea > Rhabditida > Neodiplogasteridae > Pristionchus > Pristionchus maxplancki. Next base: position 23,197 of record LS571822.1, on the reverse strand, counting down.
GTTTTTCTCACTTGCAAAGCGCAGATTGTGCATGAGTAAGATGTATTCGAGAGAGCTCTGAAATATGTATTGGCTTGTTATCTGAAACTGAATAAAACGTACGAAGATAAGCGTGGCCACAAATATCTGGCAGAACACGTGCTTGCGATATTCTTTTCGCAGAAGAATGAAGACGCATCGCCACGACAGGACGACTGTTGGGGTGCCTGAATGATGTCGGTAGAGACGAAATATCATTCTTCGGAGGTGAAATGGTTGTCTTGAAACTTCCGAAGCAGCGGTTTGTGCAGTAGTCCCATCTCGATTCAATCTCGATTCTTCATCTCGATTCTTACGCGCAATGCATGCAATTTTCCACTGATTGCTTCGCATGCAATCAGTAGCGAGACCGCCGGTTTCCGCTTTTTTTCGCGAAGTCGAGACCGCCTCCCCCCCCCCTTTTTTTGTCGGTGTCTACTCACCAACAACCAGGGCGATGTAGAACTCGATCTTGTTAGCGACATCCATCGCATTCGCTTTGTTCCTGATAAAAGCCGTGGTAAGATAAGCGGTGGAAAAAAGTACTGCTGATGATAATGATACAAAGAAAAATCGCCACAATAGTAGACAAAAATGAAGAAAGTACCGATGGCCAGTAACTTTCGCGACCATTTTTTTACACATTAAAAAAATTTAAACAGATAAGAAATGGAATGTTAAAAAGTCTAATACACGCTTTCGCGAGATTGTGACTTCCATTTTGGGCTCCTCCCCATACGTCGAAAATTGAAATGTGTTACGGCCGATAAGAGAGAATCTTTGGTTCAAGAATTCAAGTGCCAGATACGACGAAGGGATGATTCAACGAAGATTCAATCTTGTAATATGACAAAATGCCGGGAAACACTAGATGTCCACAGCTCGTCAAGTGAGCAAAAAGTCCATTAGAGCGGCGCTGCATTTATTCGATAGCCGCACAAATGAATGATTCTCACGTTACATCAAGTGCATGAAGCCGGAAATGACAAGTTTCATTTTGCAAAATGTTGTCTGTATGTATCAAATCACTCCTCTTAATGAACCATTTTATGATTGTACACATTGAGGGAGGCCACAAAATCGTTTTAATCCAAATCTGTCCGGCCATAACATCACACCCGTAGAGTCTCATGGAGCCGGTCTCTTTATCTCTACTTGCAAATAACTGTGTGTAGGGAAGTAATTTCGAAAATCCGTATGTGATCAGCACGAGACATAAATAGACGCCTACTCTTTGATTGTACCTCCGTCCGGTCACACTATGCAATTGCGGAAATGATGTTAGGAAAAACATGCTCGAGTGGTAATTGCGCCGAAAATATATATATGTGTCCATTCACTCAAGAGTTTCTAAATATGTTCATTGCAATCAATAGAATCACATCTATTCTTCGCCCAGTGCATCATTCCGAGGTATGAGCAGGTGGAAATCTTTTGAAATTGATTTTATCAGATTTGGAGGAAACTGCTTCCCGTTTCGATTTCAATCAGTTGTCTACTTTCGGTCGCAATTTACTCTCTTATTTTCACAAGGTTCACTGCTTCTTCTTCATTAATTTTATTTTATTATTCAGAGATAACCCACACAAAAATGAGTATGGGCAATTACGCGATCTACTTTGCCTCCGAGGATTTCAATTACCTTCCATGGGTGAGGCCCGATCCTTTCAATTGATAATAATATTCTTAACAGTACAACACCCATCACATTACGGCAGTCCAAATGATAATCACATCCGTTATTACCGTTGCTCTGTATGTCATCGCAGCCAGAAGTCTTCGGAAAATAGTGGGCGGCTCTGAAACCGCAAAGCAAGAGAAAACCCTACCGAAAATGGGAATTATCAACTTTGTAATACTGCTTCCGGGCACTTTTATGCAGGTTATTTAAATAATCGAGAATGAATTCATGAAAATCTGTTTCAGCTCATGTTTACGTTCCAATTCTTTCCAATTGACTGGATTATAATCTTGTTCTATCAATATGGTTGGATCATCGATTTGAAATGTAATGATTTTTCAATTATCAGATGAGCCTATGTTTTTATTCAGGTTTCTGCGCATCTGTTACTATGATTGTCGCGAATAAATCATTTCGAAAACACCTGTTGCGTTCTTTCGGAATTGCACGGTGATGTGGGCTTGCCAGGCACTGATTTCATTCGTTTTTCAGTTCGGAAGCGCTCAAATCGTCCGTGTCTGATGGTAATCGAATGACAGTCAACGATCCACAGAGAATTATGGTTATTCGCACATAAATAACGACTTTATTGCGTCCATAGCGATGTCTCGAAAAATGTTATCTGAATTAATGCAACTCCTGCACGATTGATCTCTGCTTGCAAATGATCTCTTGTCGGACTATTATTTCGGAATTATGCATGTGATATCTACGAAATTTCCAGACCTACCCCGCATGATCCATGATTGCAACTCTCGCTAGTCATACAATTCGCAGGCGGGAATGATGATAGAGGAAACACTTCCTTCAGTCGTAGACTCACTATTGTAAGTTCAATGCAGCCGATTGACTCGCTCTTCCTCGCCTACTGTATCTATCTGCCCTTTTTGATTCTACTATATCTGGTGGAGATTTGGACGATTGTAAAAGTGAGAACTGCATACCTTTCAATGATCTCGAATCAATACTATCCTGGTTCACCCTTCAAAGATCCGTACTACTATCTGTTCGTCGCTGGAGCGATTGTGGTTTACCAAATACTGGTTTTTTTACATTCCAATTCTTTCCCATTGATTGGATTATAATCATGTTCTAATGTAAGTTTCTCAATCAGACGAGCTTATTTATTCATTCAGGTTTCTGCGCATTTATTACTATGTTTGTTGTGAACACAACGTTTCGAAAACACTTGATGTGTTCATTCGGAATTTCACAGTGAGGTGAGCTGCGAAGGCACTAATTTCAGCAAGTTTTTCAGGTCGAAATCGCTCAGAGCGTCGGTGTCTGATGGTAATCGAATGCTGGTCAACGCAGGACAACGATTATTATCGTATAAACATTAACCATTGTCAATGCTCGCCAAATAATAATTAAAAATAATAAATAATAACGGCAGACGGATAATAATTACATGTGTGATACTTTTTCTTATGTCTCTATTGTGTCCACAGAGATAAAGTACACTTTATTTGCAAATTCCTCTCTAAAATCTTATGAGAATAGTAATTCGCTCTATTCGCTCATTGATCTTTGATTGCTAATGATCGCATGTCGGGAAGTAATTCAAGAACGTGATTTGAATGAGAAAGACCTAGTCTTTGATTGCATCTCCCGCTGGTCACACTATATACGATTGGTAGGTGGGAAATGATGAAAAACTTCCTTGAGTGGCATTTCCGCCGAAAATAGCAATTACTCTCTTATGATCTCGCCATTCAACCACTTTGAGTAGGTTGAATGCTCCCTATTGATTCACTCTTTCTACTCTACTGTATTTACCTGCCTCCGTTGATTCTACTGTATCTGGTGGAAATTTGGATCATTGTGAAGGCACGAATTATTCACTACTAATTTATATAAATTTATGTTGAAGCCCGGCTCACCATTCAATGATCCATACTATTATCTCTTCGTCGCTGGAGCGATTGTGGTTATATCCAAACAAAAATACAATTAACTTTTTTTAAATTTGAAGGATTTGATTATGATAAGCATCTCGTTCCACGAATTGCGTCTTTCAATATTTCCGATGGTCAACGGATTCTATGATGGTTACAACTGTTATGTGTGCGTCCAAATCAGAATAACGTGAGGTCTTCCCTTTTACCGAAACAGTGACTGCTTCATAGGATGACATACATGTGCCCGTTTGCTCAAGACGTCCTAAATATGTTCATAGCAATCAATAGGCTAACATCAATTTGCCGTCCGATGCATCATTCTGAGGTGCTATCAATTATAATGAATTTTTTTATAAAATGAGAATTAATATTAATGATTGTACTCAATCAGATTTGGAGGAGACTGTTGCCTGTTTCGATTTTTATCAGCTACCTTCTTCCGATCGGAATCTTCTCCCTTGCTTTCATAAGGTTGCTTGTTTTTCGATACATGTATTCCATTTTAGTTTTCAGAAAGATAAACTTAATCAAGATGAATATGGGCGACTTTTCGATGTACATTGCTACCGAGGACTTTAATTTCCTTCCATGGGTGAATTTCTACCACGTCTCTGAAAAAAATACTTTTACAGTACAATCCCCATCATATTACGGCGGTTGAGATGATAATTACGAACATAATTATCGTTATTTTGTATGCATTCGCAGCAAGAAGCCTTCGAAGTAGCAGCTCAGACACAAAAAAGCAAGAAAGAATGCTGCTGAAAATGGGAATTATCAACTTTGTCATACTTCTTCCGGCCACATTCATGCAGGTGCAGAACAGTGTCAACATTTTATAATCAAATCTTCCTTTACAGCTCATGTATACCTTCGAATTTTTTCCCATCGATTGGGTCATTATCATGTTCTACCAATTCGCGTGGATCATCGATCTTAAATGCATCCCTTTTTCGAAATCTGACGCAACGCTTTCTTTTTTTCTAGGTTTCTGCGCGGCTGTCACTATGATCGTCGTGAATAAGTCGTATCGAAAGCACATGATGCGCTCGTTCGGGTTTTATCGGTACGTGTGTTCAGGGTGATACTAATTTCGTTACTGGTTCAGTTCGACTGAGCAAAATACTTCGATCTCTGAAGGTGTTCGCATTCCTGCAAACGCACCACAGAGAATAATGACAATTCGCAGTTCTAATACTCAATAAACTTTGCCGTGATGACATGGATAAAACAAGTTTATGATTGACCTCCCCCGTTACATTTCCAGAAAATGCTGTTGGTGCACCCTCTGTGTGAGCCCATAGCAATGAAATTCGTTTTTCAAATAATTATTTTTATTGTATAAAAAGCTCTCTAACAAGAATATCGGAAGCTCAAACTCCGAATAACTACGAGTACATTCGTAATACCTCCGCGAGCACTGTCGAAGCTTCCTAAAAATAAATATATTAGAGCAACGGAGACTCAGATTCACCATCATTGTGTGCAACATCGCCATCAGTCCTCCAAGTTTGATTGGACACTCCTTTATGTTCAGCTCTTTTCGATAGTATGCTTGAAGCTCTGCGAAAACTTTAGCACGTACTGCTTCAGACTGCTTCAAAACCTCTTCAGGAACCTCCTGGGTCGCGTCTAAATAAGACTTTAATTCTGTAAAATGTGCGTAAACTAATACCAATATCGCAGAACGAGAGGGCTATTAGCGCTGCGAATTCCTTCTCTCCAATCTCCTCCGTCTTTCGAATAGACGTAGTGTACTCACAAGGGAACCGCATAACCTTGTTATGAAATTGGGCTATGTGGTATATACCATTCGAAAGAGCATCAAAAGTTGAGTTGATTCACGCTTTCAAATTCTGCTATAGCGACCTGTGGTAGGAGGTAGGTCACTTTTCCTGAAACACCGTTTAACACAGTGATCTGCCCCCACCCGAATCGCGGGCATTTAGAGCGTATGCTCTCTCTCCACATGGCCGTTTGGTGTAGAGGTAACGCTCTGCGAGTGCTGCCCTTTTGGCGCAGGTTCGAATCCTCTCCAAGGCAATCAATTTTTGCTTATTTATTTTTGCATGTAAAATAATCTGCTCATGATTATCGAACGGTATCACACAATAAAAAAAATTAACGTATCTTTTTGCTGTTTTGCCAAATCGGATGTTATCGAATTTTCTTTGGTCTATATCACATCTTGAACTCTATAAATCATGTGTAAAGTGATTTTCGAATGAATAAAACAAAATAAAATGCAAAAATAAATCAGCAAAAATTGATTGCCTTGGAGAGGATTCGAACCTGCGCCAAAAGGGCAGCGCTCGCAGAGCGTTACCTCTACACCAAACGGCCATGTGGAGAGAGAGCATACGAGTGCACTAAATGCCCGCGATTCGGGTGGGGGCAGATCACTGTGCTAAACGGTGTTTCAGGAAACGTGACCTACCTCATACCACAGGTCGCTATAGCAGAATTTGAAAACGTGAATCAACTCAACTTTTGATGCTCTTTCGAATGGTATATACCACATAGCCCAATTTCATAACAAGGTTATGCGGTTCCCTTGTCAGCTGTGTAGCGGACGAGAAATCTGAAATGTAAGACTAGTGCGAGTATTGTTGAATCACTTACTGCACAAGATCTTCCTTGAAAGGAATATTGTCACCATCGGAAACCCATTCAGAGGCGTTGGCTAGATCGAAACAAGCGATTAGAGAAACGACGAAACTGGAAATATTCGAAATTGAACTGGAAAAAATGCAATAACTCACTACGAAGTGTGCCTCCAATGTCGTTGCGTGAGGTAATAGTTTTCTATTTGATGAAACACTTGCAGAGTGATACCTGATATCTTGTTACATCGCAAATGGCATCTTCTCACCATGATATATTTCGAATATTCGTGAATATTCGGGTAGATTATACATAGGGGTGGCCGGTAGACTGTAGACTCGGGCCCAAGTGGTCGCCATGTAACTATTCCTCAGAACAGCTCTTCGTCCAATACTATTTATCGCACATGGAATGTGGAAGAATGCTCAGGGAGAGAAGGGCTCTCTCCCTTTTATACACGTTGTGAATCACCCTGTCGGCAGGGATACTGCCAGTAGTCACGGAACTCAAATTGTTTGCGAGAAATTTACCTGCATGCGTCAATTCCGGCGTGGCCTCGGCTAATGTCTGAGCTGCACACGAGACAGCTTCTCGTTGATTCCATTTCAAAAGCTAAAATAGATGAGCTTTTATAAAGATTGCAGCAGTGATCACGCTGATCTCGTCTTGACTGGCACTCTCGAATATCATACATTGCTTGTCCGCAGCTGAGCAAATTTTCCCTTCCTAATCCATCCACGTGCAGAAAAATTCGTTCAAAATGACGTCACCTCGCCTATGCGCTATAGAATATCACCGTCTCCCCATCCTGCCTTCCAAGGGTTCAAAAGGAACCATATCTTGAATATTTTATCACGAGCTTTGCGAATGGAGAAGCGAAATGGGGATGTGGGTGGACGTTTTAAATGCTGCCTTCATTGTCGAACATTGATCATTTTGAGGGGTTATTTTGATGGGTCAAAATGATTGGTAAATTTGATGGGTCACTTTGTCCCCTCTCCCGCTCCCCATCATTCTTCCTCACTCCAACCACTTCGAACGAGCAAACCTCACTCATTTCGCAAGTCGCAGCTCAGTGCTCCACTGCGAGAGAACATACCAAGACAGTTGTTCCATTAATAGTGCTGTCGAAATGAAGAATTTCATGCGAAATTTGATGCGGATTCTTCATTTTGACAACCCTAATCTCGCAAACCTTGTGAAATACCTTTAACAACCATCAGCATTCAGTTGCCCCAACTACGTGAGGAATGGCTGCTGCAACAACATGGGTTACACGCTAGCGCAGAGGTATTTGACCATAATATAATTTTCGAATTTTCTAATGATCGTTATTCTCCATCGTGAACTCCACATAATCAGTCTTTTCGAGAAATCTCGCAGAATATGCGGTCACGATGCCCTCCATTCAGGCAAGCGACGTGCGGCATTTCTTGCGGTCTTTGCGACGCTGCTGGTCGGCCGATCGTTGCTGGCGCGTGCACCAGTGATGCCAATGCGAAGTGGGGGTGTATCTTTTTAGAACTGGTCATTTAAAACGCGTTCTCTGTAAGACTGCAGTGAATTGGGCAGAAGAGTGTACAAAATTTTCAAAAACATCGCCCGGAGCTCATACTTGGGGGACATGACCCCTAGGGGTAGGGCATTCATCGGTTGTAGTTTGGACCCAAAATATTGATCTTTGATCTTTGAAATCACGATTTTCAAACTTCAGATTTGGGTATCGAGTAATAGCTCATTCGAAAGAGCATGAACAGTTATGTTTCCAGCTAAAAGGATTTTTCATTTGGAGCATTCTGTCAAAAGTTATGCACAAAAGTATGCTACTTTTCGTCGAAATTGGTAAATATTGATATCACGCATGTCACCTAAGAATCGAATAAAATCTGGGGGTGTAGTGCACAGAACCTAACCTATTCATATTTTTGCGTTTTTCGGTAGCCCATAGGGCCCCTCACAAGATAGCGTCGAGCTTTGTTCCATATTTTCGTTCTCAACGATGTCAGACGTCGTCAAAATTGACGGATGCCAAAAATGGCCAACTTTGACAGTCTGTAGCTCCTCGGAGAGCAACATTGGTGCGTTGTTGTCAAGAGATAAAATGCTCCAAATTTTCCGGAGAATACGCCTGTCACTTGGGCCCATCGATAT
>LS571789.1:16715-26948 GCA_900490775.1 Pristionchus maxplancki | reverse complement strand
TATTAATGAAGGATACGTCCACGTCAGTGGGAGCTGCTGCCGAAAGGAGAAGAACCTCCGACCCTTTGAGATACTCAGAGTACTGAGACCCGAAGAGATTGTCCAGCGCCCTGTCATATTGCTCATCTTTTTCAATTGAAGAATTGTATCTTCTATCTGGTCGTTTCAGTCTACTCACTTCCAAATGGGCATCTGACATCCTCCGGGGAGTTTGCGAGCCTCCTTCGAAAGGTTCAAAAGATAGTCGGCGAATTGATCGGGATAGTAGTACAGGTCGAGGTCTCCCACTTGACCATCCACTGAGATGCAGAGACGACATTGAGGCACCACTCGCATGACAAAAGGAGTGCTCACGTGTGAAAGTGACGACCATGAATTTGTCGATCCATCCGTGGTGTTTATCATACATGTACTGCACGAGAAGGTAGAAGTAGTTTGCTATCTGAACTGGTTGACTGATGAATCTTGAAGGCGACGAATAATCCCACTCACATTCTCAATCGAATCTGCGGTGTTGGCTGACTTCTCAAGCACGAGAACGAGAGCTTTCTCGTCGTTTGTGAAATACGCACGCGAATTTCTGTCGCAATGCACTAAAATCTAGTTCGTATATTTTAATTATCATTAATCCCTGACCAAACTGGCAAGCGTCTCCGCTAAATCTAGATGTGCAGAGACACTTCTCGCCGCTCTGAGAGAGTTTTCCGCCGTTTTGGCAAAGTGGCGTCTCACAATTGTCTCCTAAAATTTTTTATTCCATCTTACTACTTTTTCTGTTCGCCTAATATAATCTGACCAGCGAAATAGTCAGCACAGAGACACTGCCCATTCGAGTAGACTCCGCCGTTCTTGCAATCGTCTGAAAGAAAATTTTCAGCACTTTTATTGGAAGAAAGTGGACATACACCATTTGTTGCACAACGAGGTCGAATATCGCTGGAAGGTGTTGCCAGTATCGTCTTCGCCGATCATCTGATAAAGCTTTCATAAATTTTCCGCGAAGAAGAATTCAAACCACTACGGAGAAATCGGTTCCATTGGTCAAATCACAGCTGAGTGGCTGAGATACGAATTCGTAGGTGCATCCAAGTCGATAAGAGAAAGTCGCAGCTTCGAGAAGAGTATCAAATGGATCGGATGATCGAAGTTGGAGATGCTGCACATATAATTCGAGCTTCACAGTTTCACTTCGTCTCAAACCTGGAGGAAAGAACTCTGCGTTTTGGCCTTTCCAATGGATACGGATGAAACAGCTCGGTTATCATCTGGAATTCAAATTGTTTGGTGAAAATGATAAAGAATTTACTGGAGTCGACGTTGGCAATGGGATGAGGAGAATCTCTTCTGAGTCCGTCAACGAATCCAAATTCGACATTGAGATCGGATTGAACGCGAATCTAAAAAGATTTCAACAATGAAATGAAATAAGGACGAACGCCACCTCCACTTCACATCCTCTGTAATCTGCATTGATGTCAGTTCGAACGACGAGATGATAATGACCGGGTGATAAGTCGTCTGAAGTCATCAAGTCCCCAGCACTTTGTTTTCGAAAAGTAAGTAACGTACCATCTCCAAGACTAGAGGGAAGATTCGTGTGATCGTACATATGTTTCTGACAGACGACAACGTATTCTCTATCGCAAGTCATCGGGTACCTGCAATGATCCGAGAGTCTGCATGAGCAAGAAGGCAAGCGAATTATTGAGAGTGTTTACGATTACTCACCAGAGTCCATTGTAGGTGTAAGCACAGGCTCCCTTCGAATCATCAACTGGAGCCTCTCCGGTTATCCATTTGTTGTGATTCTTCGGAGGTGCCATAGTATTCCCGTCGGCTTGCACGAACAACCATTCTCCTGCAAAGAGTATCTTCAGACATTTTCTGAGGATGATAAAGGGAGAAATAAGTGAATACCGTTGAAGTAATGCAGGCCCAGCCATCCCTGCTTACCGCCCAGAACAACTGCAATTCAGATAATGAATTGAAGACTGAGTGAGAATCCAAACTCACAGCTGAGCCAGTTGCTCTTCTCATTAGTCAGATCGTCAGCCATAAATGCGCCCATGCTTGTGCAGAGAGCGAGAGCATCCTGAAGAGAGAATGTTTGAATTATGGCGACTCAAAGGAACGTACATCATAGTTCTTCTCCACTGTTTTGCTGTAGTACATGCAGGATTGAGAGACGGGTTCCCAGTCGTTGTCGCAAGCTGAAATTCATATTGTAAGTTGCTAACAACAACCATTTCGAGGTTAGCTTGAAGGGTTCAGAACTATAAGCGACTCACGATTTCTGAATTCGACGACAACATTTCTATCGTCATCGAGGATGTCAACACGACCTTCATCGGGGAATGACGTGCCTGCATTGACTGTGATTCCATGAAACAAATGGTCTTATTTACCATCAAATTTTCTCAGTTCTATGGCAGCATCTGCACCGAATACGACCGCAGTGACCGTTTGAGTGTACGCATCCACGGGGAAGAAAATCTGAGATGAAGGAGATGATCTTGACCATCTCAAGGATGACAGAGAGTAACTCACATCGTTCACATGGGCACAATCGTCAGCGTAGTATTTATATACGATCGAAGAAGAGAAAAGGGTCGGAATCATTCGAAGAGCTCTATAATTCAAAACATTTATATTATCTTCTTGAAACAATGAATCTTGCTGTTCATACCTTCCGAGATCTCCATTTCCCAGAGTATAAATCAATCCATCGCCTCGTCTTGCAACCTTGTTGAGATATAGGAAATCTTCCTGGATAGTATTATTTTCAGTACATCCAAGAGATGCCGATTGTATTTACAAATGCGCACTATACTCACATCCGTTCCTCCACATGGAAAACCATCCTCCGAGTTCCAATCCTTCGATAAGAAGACGTTAGTGATAGCTCGTCTTTCCAGGAGTTCCTCACTCGTTGAATAGATGAGTGGACCATCCTTATCGTTGTACGGAGTTGCAGGTAGTGAAGCCTCAAATATAAATTAGTAAACTTGTGAGATGAAGAAAATCCTAACCTCTACGATATTGATGATGGATCGTTGAGGTAGTGTTCTCTTCTGGTTGCCATCCATTCGTTCGCTCAGAAGCCTTCAAGTTCAATAATACAATGTATAGATAAATAGTCTCACGTGTCGATAGCCGGCCAGATCTGAACGCGACACTTGAGATCTTCTTCGGGATTCGAATTAGCCCACACTGTGAGAGTATCGAAGAACTTATTCAAGTTTGAAATCGGACTATCCACCATCCCAACGACTCCTGGAATCAATTTATATTTCATTATGATTATAATTCATACTTACCTTTTGAGTCGTATCCAATTAATACGATTCGATCGATCCATTCTTTGTGTTGAGAGCTTACATCTCGAATAATCTCAGGAAGCATAGTCGCCAATTGTTTGATCTGAAGAAACGAAGATTTCCATGCAAAAACCAGACACACAAACCTGTTCAACTCCTTTCGGAGTAACCTCAACAAGGAAAGCCATGTCGACATGATAGCCATAGGAAGGAAGTGGACCAGATTCGGAGCATTGAGCTGAAAATAAAGAAATGACTTCAACACCAATACAAAAACTGACGGTAAACGCAGAATGGTCCAGTCCATCCAGTGGGACATTGACAGGTTCCGAAGACGGGGGTTCCGCCATTCTCACAGATCAGACTGGAAAATATTAGCTTCTTCTTGGATAAGGTCAGTCAAACGGACTTCTGGCAATGTTCTCCATCGTAGTGCGCCACACAGAGACACGTCCCATTGAACTTCACTCCTCCATTCTGACACTCGGTTGGGGCAGCAGGTGTGGGGATGTCTGGAAAGCAAGAATAGGTTATCCAGCTGGAACACTCCAGCTCACAATTGAAACACGTCATAACACCCGCCCGCTGCACGTAAAAACCTTGATCGTTGCGGAGATTGAACTAAACCAAAAATTTTTTTTGATACGAACAAGAAAGCAGTAACCTCATAGTGTAGATTTTCATTCGATCGACAGCGGAACGATGGGAAATAGAACTGGAAGGCGCATCCACCGCGGTAGAGACCGTTGGAAGCGTACACCTGCACTTTTTTAAAAATAGAAAATTGCAAATTGTTTGCTAGACTAGAAAAGTTGAGAGCCTCGATAACCTCTTGCTCGACTCCATTTCTGACAGCGTACATGTTGAGGAAGGCGAATGCATGGTCTACGTCATCTCCGAAGTCTTCGACGTGGAAGACCTGAGGATTACTCCATAACAATCTATATTAGTTGTTTGTTGGATGGTGTGTGAAATGGGAAGGGACTGGAAAATGAAATAGGAAATAACCGGGTGGTTATCCACACCAGCCAATGGCTGATACATCATCGCATCTGTGTCGACATCAGTGGAGATTGCCCAATACGCCTCTGTCTGTGGATTGGATGATAGAGACTGAATCGATGCCTGTAAATTTCTAATGCCATTCATTTTCAGCACACTGATTTACTTGGTATGCACGAAAACTGCATGCTGCCGAGGCAGAATCAGATGATGCCCTAACCAGGTAAGTGCCTGCCAGAGGAGTTGACCAACGCCTGCAAAAAAGTAGTTTAGTAAACGATGGCATCTTCTTTCAGCAGATGAAATAAACTCACAATACATTGAAGTTGCCTTCACGAACGACAGTTCTAGGTATTACTCTTTTTCCGTCAGGAGATGTCAAGTCGAGATGGAAATCACGACCTCGTGAAATGAAGACAATCGTTTCAGCAGTATTCTCTAGTTGGATGACCTGGAACATTACTTCGTATAAGAAATAAATTTCCTGGTGAACTGACCTTTCCTAATCCTTTGCTGCATTCTTCTCTATCCAGTGTAAGCATGAGCTGCGACTTGTACATGATCGAGTTCATATGACCGTAGAGAACCTGTGCATGTTTTCTGTAAATATTTGGAAAATAATAATTTATTCACGTTGTACACATTGTTCCTATCCTCGGTGTACCACGCGAGTCCTCCGAATCGATTGGCAACGTCATCGAGAGCGCGGAATCCAGGATCTGTCAGGTCGATTGAACACTTCGAATTCGGTCCGGGATGAGTGACGACGAAGTTGATCTGGAATGTGTGAACTGGATCATAACAAGAAGAAAAATTCTCACAGTTGCTCTCGAAAAGCTGTTCAGTTGAATTATTTCCTCTAACTGCGCCGAGTAATCATCTGGCAATACATCAGTGATTACGTAGATGGTTGATCCTTGTGTGAGTGAAGCTGTAAGTGCCTGGAAGGGAATACAATGTTTTTGATTTAAGATACTCGAAATATTGCCCCGAATTCATAACTTGCCGCTGAAAGTGCTCCGAAAACATTATCATTGCAACCCCCCAAATTATCAGTCGATTGAGTTGCTCTGAGTTCGAAATCCCAATCGAAATCTTTGATGGAAGTGTACGGCTTATTCAAGATTATTTCTGCAATTTTCAACATTTCCATGCGGCGCAGTCGTCTTACTTACTGTGATTGTTGAAAATGACGAGGTGGAACCGAGACAGATAAGGAGGGTCGAATTGGAGATTTTCCACGACCTGATTGTGAGTTATTAATTTGTTCGATCAATTTTATGTATCGGAACATACCTCATCAATCGCCTTTTGAACTTGCACTAAAACCGAGTTCTGAGTGGCTCTCGCTCTCACAACGATAACGAGAGTCGGACGATCGACGCCAAAGCCGTGTTTCGAGTTCGGTTCGCATCTCACTGAAATTAATGTGCTACTATCTATCCCGAGTGAAGAGTCACTAACCTTGTTCGCAATGGGTTCCCTCGAATCCGATGGGACAGAAACATTTGCTCTGTATGTGAGTACCGCCATTGACACACTGATAATGGCTGTTTCTGATAATCCGGAGAATTTCAGACTCACCAGTGCTTGCGAGCAGTCGTAACCAGCCCAGTGATCTTGGCAGACGCATGACGTTTTGCCTGAATGATCGAATATGAACAATCATCTTTTAATTGGCATGAGCATACCTTCACTCCCCAGTAACACTCCTCCATTGTCACATCTGGTTGGATTTGTCGGTTGAGGGGTCGACGGTGCGATTGATGAAGTTGTTGGGCCAGGTTCTGTAATTGAGAGTTGCATAAACGCAGTAATTGTTCATGAAAGGATGAGTGTACTCACGATAGACGCACTCAAATGGGGCCACTCGACGGAAGAGATTGCCGAAGAAGTCAACTCCGTCTACCTGAGAATGAGAATTTGAAAGAGCTTGATGACAGGAATTAGTTCCTGAACACTCACAATGAGTGCGTATGATCCTGGGCTGTAGCAGAAGAGAGAATCGAAATAGAATTCGTATTGACAGCCGAACCGTTTATCGAGGACTCGAGGACGGAGAACATACTAAAAGGAATACATTGATTTCGATCGTTTGATAATGCGTTTACATTTTCGGGGCCAACCACTGAAACAGTCTTGAGTGTGGCGGGTGCTCTTCCTCCGTTTAGTGTGAGAAGAATGGAGTTGAACTGATGCGCACCACCGTTGTCATTGGGAAAGTCACTCCTATAAATAGACGTTATAGCATTCTGAGTTTGAGAAAACCTACCTGTCCCTCTCATCGGTTTGGAATCCTCCAGAAATAGTGAGAGTTGTCTGCGCAGTCGTAGTCAGAATGCAGCGAGAGTTAATGGATGCGGCAGACGATTGAACGGTGTAGGCACCGGGAGAGAGAAGGCTCAAATTGATTGAGATTACTTTGGAATAAATAAATATACTTACTTGAATACGGCAACGTATCTATCGTCCTCTTGCACAATTCGGTCGGGAGTGCCGATGTAGCCTTTAAAGATAGATGTGATATGACGATTAGTATGGTTACAGATAGCCATACAACTTGCAATGAAATTGATCGTTGCTTACCATTAGAATCAATGACTGTGAATCGCGGTGAAACATTCTCGAGTGATTGAACTTCAATGTGGATATCGTACATCGTTTCATCGACGATTATCTTGTGCACATGAGTGCAATTTCCAAGATCGGTAAGATCCACCACATAGCCTTCCTGATAATTTTATAACATTTCATTTCGAGATGTCATCATCGAATCAGAATACTCACATCTCTCAGAAACTGATCCGGATTATTTATCGGATTAAACTCTTCACAGATTGCTGAAATGGCCTCCTTTGTGCGAAATGTGGAAGATCATTCTTTTATTTACGATCGCGCTCAATGGTCCCATAAAAATGAGTGAATGACTCACGGAACTCGCAATATTGGCCTGTGTATCCCGGTCGATTGCACCCTCTTGTTATCGCATTACCAGCAGCGAACCTCTGCAAATTATACATTCGCATTTCATGAGAAAAAGAAATGGAATATACCGCTGTTTCGTCGGCGTTTCTTTTTCTTCGAACGTGTTCGTCTTCACGTGTCTAAAATAACGAGGTAAAATATGTTTAGAGGAATCTGATGACAGATTCACAAGAAACGGTGAAGTAACCTGAGGATGGTAGATCTGCGTCAGATGTGCAAAGTCCTCAACGAATCTCACGTCATCGGATGGATTCCAAGTGTTGAATACTACAAGGATATGATGCTTTCTCACAAAAATAGCCCGAGCGTTCAATAAAGCTTGATGGATTGAAATCACTCACTCGATGCGAATTCTCCTGTGAAAGCGCTAGAAGCAACGCCTGTCAGTACAGCCAATAAGGCCGCACTGAGCAAATGCATTTTTGAACTACCCTGGAAGTGATTGGTGGTCTACCAATTAAGAATAGAATAACAAAAAACAAAATGATCTGTTGATTTTGAGTGCAGTGCTCGAAGGAAGAAGGTGATAATGATTGCTTCGCGTTATCAATCGACGGGAGTGAGAAAAGCCCATTAAACTAGCCCCTGATTGTACGAGAGATGACAATTGGAAATCATTCTTGTGAAAGTGTAGTCTGAAGATTGATCTTCTCTCACCATGTATCGGTTCAATGATTGTCAAAAGTTCTTCGAGATAGAGCAGCTAGCACATGGAAGCGACAAACATAAATGAATGAAAAATGGACAACAGCTCGCTCAATGTTCAAACTCTCGATTCACGAAGAAGATCTTTTATTGCCCATTAAATTGCATTGCGTGTTATCAGTCTTCTTTCATTCCTGTGAATTCATGAACGAGATCATTTTATCTTTGCAGAAGCTCAGCAAAAGCAACGCAATACGATCATTTCGAAAATATTAGCTTGGTAGTATTTGCGATGCTCTTCTTCTGTTTACGTAGTTCCATCATTTTTGCAATAAGTTGTCATCTGTCGGGTGAAGGGCTGATTGTAGGAGTCAACGCCACTGGAATAATAATGATTTGATTATCATAGATTTCGGCAATTGGCCATGGTGAATGCGAGACAACGCACCTCACTGATAACGTGATCACATCGTGTTCCTGGACACAAGTGAACGCTTTTCCCACATAAGTATACGAGCAGTCATCGCGAAGATCGACGTCAGATGTGTACGATTCCTCAGAGGTACCCTAAACAACCGCAATTCGACTCTCAAGCAAAATGAAACGCACATCGATGGTCTGCCTCGTCATTCTCGCCATGTAGAGAGTCTCGGTTGGCAGCTGAGATCCCATTCTCTCGTAGATGTAAAACACAGGGAAGTTCACGACTGCAATTGCTTCGTCTCTATGATAATATGAACAATTAAACCTCCGTAGACGGCGTATGGTTTGGGCATGTCACGGTAGTTAAAGTGTTGAACGAAGCCGGCGAACACCTAGAAATTGGAGCGTTTCTTCTCGAAAGTCTTCCAAATCAAAGCTCGAAATCGCTCGCCTGTGCTGCGTGAGGAAGTTTGCCCGTCTCGACTGATCCTCCCGATCCGTATACCAATGGGAAGCAGACGTCTGCTGATGCATTGATCTGAAATCACTCTCTTCTATGTCATGTATAGGTGGGACAGACCGTGATCTTGTAAACACCGGGAGAGTCTGGAGCGAAGCTGCAGAAGCATTGTTCGTCAGAATTCCACAAGAACAGGGGTTCAAGATCTTCTGAATAAAGAAGGTATGCTTCCATCAGCAGAGATATGTTCACCTCCAGTTGGTACGGTAACTTTGATGCTATTCAACGACCACGGACCACCAAACATTATGTAGACGAACTCCATGCCCGTGTCGACCTTAGAGCAAGCAAAGTCAAGCAAAACAATTTCACTATCTAACCTGAACATAGATATCGTTGTCCTTGCAATTGAGTGGATCAGAATAAGAGATTCTCTGTGGAGCGTAGCGAGTGGGAAGGAATTCAGAAAGTGCCTGAAATTAGGCAATTGAGAGATTGGAAACGACATTTTGCAAAATGGGAATTCTTACCTTTCCAACAAGTGAATGAGATGATCTGAACACAATTCCACTAGTTGACGAGATGAAGTTTCCAAAGTCTCGAAGATCCTGAAATCACAACGATTTAGTATAACACAGCGTTTGACTGTGATTACCTTGGACCAGTCATCAAATTTACAATCAGGTGTTTCGATGTGGAGGTAGTCAATAATTGGCGTTTGGATGTCGAACTGAAAAAAAAATGCGATGAACATTTATTTTTGAGAATAAAGCTCTTCCGACCTTCTCCATGGTCGCATGAATTGATGCAAGATCAGCATCGATGGGAGCCGCCGCTGATATAATCAGCATTTCTGATCCAGGCAGATATTGGGAGAGAGGAGAGTCGAAGAGGTTGCCAAGTGCACTGCAATTAGATGTTCACCGTGATGAGAATAGAATGCTCTCACTTCCAAATGGGCATCTGACATGCTCCTGGCAGAGGGCGGGCCTTTTCAACTAGCTGATTAATGTATGTTTGCAGTTGAAGCACGTCGTCGAACCGAACCAAGTCGCCCACGGTTCCGTCCACTGAAATTAGCAGTGGTAAACAATTGTTAATCATAACATGAGTATTGTAAATGTGTCACGCACGTGTGAATGTCTGAACAAGGTACTTATCGACCCATCCATGATGTCGCTCGAGCATTCGTTGAATGGTTGGAGCGATGTATGTTCCAATCTAAAGTGATCTAACTAACTCCTCTGCTAGACAATATCCTACTCCAACTGAGTAATATTACTTACCTTGTCAATTGCATCGGCCATATTCGCCGACAACTCGATCACTAACACGAGAGCCTTTCCTTCGTTGGTGAAAGTGACGCGCGAATGAGTGTCGCATTGCACTGGAATGGAGTCG
>LS571785.1:325806-343442 GCA_900490775.1 Pristionchus maxplancki | reverse complement strand
TGAGAATTCTCGAATGGGAACAATGGATGCAAATCCGACAGTCTGGAACACTTGTCTGAGAACCAATTTCCATACAACCTTTGCATAGGAACGTGCGTTTCGTAACCGACGTTTGGGAACCGCCGTTTCGGAACCGCAGCTATTGAGAGACCTCTGATGGTGAAATTAAGCGATTCAAGATTTGCACTGGCCAGATAATGTGAATTTGAGGCACTGTATGTGATTAGATTGGTAATTTGCACTACTAATCTTCAGTTTGAGCCCCTAGCGTCTGAATTTCTCGGTTCCGAAACGGCGGTTCCCAAACGTAGGTTTTGAAAGAGACGTTCCGAGACACGATTTGCATTTCGAGGTTTACGAGTCCCTTGTTCTCTCATCAATCGTTCCATTACCATAGTTCCAATTGATCAGTTCTGAGAGTAGGATTCCAAGATAATAGTTATGCAAAGAAGGTTTTAAAAGCTTTGTTTCAATATGAAAATTCCCAGACAAATATTTCCGAATAATCTGGTTTCGTTTTCCGAGTTTTAAACCGTACCATCACCTCAGTTCCTAGATATCAGAAATCAGAAAAAAGGAACACATAATATCAAAAGGAACTAACCATGGACCGCAATGAAGAGAATTGTTCCGAGGGTGCTTAGCACACACCTTCCGCTCATCTCCCTCTTTGTATGTGCAGTGAAATCCAGGCTTCCTCAGTGCAGTGTAGAGATCTCAACGATAAGATGTTAGTCGACTTTTTTTTGCAATAAGAAGGATAAATAATGTTTCAACTCACTATGAAGCATGAAGTTAACGTCGAAGAGTCTCAAAAAGCAGCGAGGTGAAAGCACTCCTTGCTTAGTCTTGTCCCGCAAGTATTTCTTAATGTCTCCGTTCCGAATTTTTACTTCTTTTTCGCAGGTGCTGCATTCGTGGAGGAAAAGATCCGATTTACCATAGCATTCAACTTGAAACGCTTTCATTTGGGCATCTGCCTCATCTGCCTCCTGGTCAGCTAAAGGAGCGAGTGATAGCGAAAAACAAAACAAACATTGACTCACTCGCTGAAGTCGAATGTACGTGATATTCTCCCTTCCACCTGTTATACGCTTTTTTTGCGCATTCAGAGCAGAAGAAATGACCACAGAATCCAGTCATGGGAAAGACATCTGCAAATATTGCAATTTCAGCACATTCAGGAATAAAAGTTGAGGTGACTCTATAGTAAATGCTGAGAGTGGAAAATACTGACATAGATCAACACCTTTCAACCAGCAAGACATATTTCGGGCCTGACATTTGAATGGCTTCTAGCTCATTTCCGTAACTTTTCTGTGTATGTGGGGGGGGGGGGGCATCCCAGCTTTGTAATTTTGAATCTATTCTTAGGTTTTACCGGTGAAACGTGAATTAGCTCACCGCCTTCGCATTTCTTCATAAGATTCACGCCGCATTCTGATCCTGAGCAAGCGATGGCAGTGATGGCAGCAATAAGATCATTATCGAACGATCCGACGAAGTTCCCATCAGCCGGCTTGAAGGAGAGATGGATTAGAACGGTAACGGGATAAATAACACGAGAGAAGAAAACGATTACTCACTTTATTTTTGATAGCATCTCCGTATTTGAAGGACAGTTGGGGAGGATGAGGAAATTTGTCAGAATCCATTCAGACAGCAATAGAACGACTAGGATTGGAAGGGAAATGAGAAGAAGGGAGGGAGCGCGATGGAGAAACGGATCGATAATAGGAAATGGGAAGAGGGTAGATCAAATGGAACGTTGCCCCTCTCCCTCCTGTTTCTTCGAGTGAGAAGTGAGGGCATGGTTCTTCGGATATGCACAACATGCTGAAACACGACGCATTGGCGCTAGAATGAATCCAAGACGAAATCGGACAACATTTTGTCTCTCAAAAATTAAAATTGCGAAAACATTTTCCAAGACAACACTTCAGAGGTACGGTATCTGTGGTTGTCCATGACGCATGATCATGAATTGGCTTTAAATATTATTTTTCAAATATAATTTAAAAATTAATGAACGCATTCTGATCGTCATATTATTTAATTTCGGATGGAATGTCAGGAAAAAATTGTTTTCATAATTCGTAAAAAATGGCGAAATATGAAACAACGATTCACGATGGGAAACGTGGCTTGCCGGGTGAATTCTTTAAAGATACCAAAAAGACACATGTTGTTGCTTATTGCACTGTAAATCGTCGAGCACTTGAGCGAGATACTTGAGGCTGTTGTCTCGAATCGCTATGACTAAGCTGTGTATTTTTCTCAAGATATCCGCTTTCACAGTTCTCAAGAATGCATGGATCGACTGGACAGTCTTCTTATCGTCTACGGGAGTTCCACCCACAATCTGTGGAAGTAAACAGATATTGTCCCTGACCTTTCGGAAAATCTTACAAAAACCTCTGATTCGGTTTTTTTTTTCAATATTGCTGAGCTACGGCATCTATTCTCGATGAGTTGCTCTTGGTTGACAATGCTTACCTGTCATTAAATTTCGCTGATGAAAAAACTCTGCATCTGTAGCTCTTGTTGTCATTAGCCGCCCGGATTGGTAGTTGCGGCACTTCTTCTCACTGTCTCGTTTGTTTGCTCACCCTCTAGTTTCACACCCGTTCTCTGGCCTTCTCTGGCCATTGTTTTGCGAGTCTGAGTAAATTGCGAGAGATGGTATACAAGGAGGGAGAGGAGCTCTATTCTCCTTCCGGGAAAGAGTCGCAGTCTCGGTGCGTCGGTCTAACTCTCTACGTTTTGCATGCTCCCTCGCTCTGGCTGCCCGATGAGATAGTGTATGCAATGAGGAGAGACCGGTCAAGCCTTGAGGAAATTGACCATTCGGCCGGCGAATTCGCCTTCTGTTGTTCATTTGCTCTCATTTTGATTAACTTCCAACCCGCCCCTCTCTTTAGAGAGCAGAAAGGGCTACTTTTGGCTGCTTCGAAATTGACATGCTGAATGATATCCTTATTCTGCATGTTCCATCATCTCTCGAGCAGACTAGGGAACATTCGAGATGCTTTCTCTCTTTTCCCCTAGTCGTTATCCTCATTCCGCTGTTCCATTGAGATCCGAGTATGCGCGCGGATCTCTGTTTTCCTGGTTTTCTACTCGTCTCTTCATTAATCTTCTCTCATTTAATTACGTTTTTGTCATTCATTTTCTTCTGTCGTAAATTATCTCACTCGCGCGTACGGGAAGGAATGAGAAGCTATCACAGAATGCGTCTTCGGCTACTTTTCCTGCTGATTTCGTTGCATTTCTATGTTGTTTCGGAGGGGACGACAGGTTGGTTCTTACTGACAATTTGCACCTTTTTGGAAAGATAAAAAGGGATCTTTGAGCTCTGAACAACAGCGACGAGCGACGAATGCGAGTTCATCTACACTCCAGATCGCCTCCTTCTGAACGTGTGTCGTTTTGCTACTCAAATTGAGAAGAAAAACCTTTTATAGTATATGTAGAATCAGTGTCAAATTCGTGAAGAATAGGTTGAGCGATAGAGTGGGACGGAAGAGTTGAGAGCCCTCATTTCCGATTCGCACTCTTCTCGATTAGGCCCCTTCCACACGAATGCATAGCACTCATTACTCAGCAGATACAAAAGTGCAGCAGGGCGTGAAAAGGTGCAAGAGTGCGTTAGACATCGTCGAATTTAGGAAGTATTCTGGAATCAGAGATGGCGCGCTACCAGTAATATTTTTGAGAATCTTTCCTGGCCAACAACCACAAGTTGCTGGGCACTCTGATGGAGGGATACGATCCGGGACTCAGTCCGTACAATACACACAGCGACAAATGTGAGCTCAGTGTTTCGTGACTTGATTCAGAATGATAACGTAGTTTGCTCTTTCGGTTTTTTACGCGTTGCGATTTATCTCGTTCAGCATCTCTCTCTTTCAGCCAACTCTTCGCTCACTGGCCAACCAGCAGCCGCGATCGAGAACCAGCTCATCTTCGTGCGGCTCATCCGTGTGGTAGGTGTGGCTTAGCAGCTCTTCATTCTGCACGCTTTCTCGTCTGACCGGCGAGAGAGCATGCGAAATGAAGAGACGATTTATTGCGAAGCCATGGGTTGGGATTTCGAAACCAATTTCACCGAAAAATGTTCAGGAAGAGCGCGAGCAGCAGATCTACACTGTGCTCGTCATCTTATCGGTATGCATTGGATTATTTCTGAATTTGATCAACAACCATGAACTGATTTATCTGCAGAGAATGGATCTGCAAAAGACAGGAAATCCTGCAAAATACCCATTGTAAAAGTCCCGCCTATTTCGCAGACCTGGCGCGATCCCCGACTGTCGTGGGATCCGGCCGAGTTCGGTGGCATCGATCACATCTACGTGCAAGCTGATCGCATCTGGCATCCTGAAGTGGCCGCTTGTGATAGGTTCATTCCCTTCTTACTCTCCGATCTCGATTAGGATTGTCAATATGAAGAATCCACGCATTTTGTTTCGCGTGCTCTCTCACTCTCGCAGCGATGCAAGCGCACGGGGAATAACTAGATCTTGTCTGAAAATGATAAATCCCGTTACAGTTCTGCGTACATGCCAGTGCTACCGGACCACGCAGTGTTCGTGAAGGTGAGTGGGTATTTTAATCGGAGAAAATGCTAGAGATGTGGTCCTGTAACGATATCGGCTTTGGAACGTTTCCATGAGGCCGTTGCGCGGTCAATGCTCCTTCTCAGGTCAACTCCACCGGACATGTGATCACAGACCGAGCCTACGCTGTCACATACACCTGCGAATTCGATGTCAGTGTACTCCATTTCCATTTCGAAAATGTATTTCGAAACGTTTCAGATCGCGTACTTTCCCTTCGACAAACAGAAGTGCCGACTGTGCTTCTTCCTGCCCATTTACAAGGTAAATATTATCCATTTTGAGACATTTTCTAAATCAATTTCCCCAGGAATCGGAACTGAAGGTGGAGGGAACGTTCTCGGAGGACCTGGTTGTGCTGGTGAGATTTTCCCCCAATGGTCTCCCCCGAACCCACTCAGACATCTCTTTTCGTTTCAGGACACCCCGGAATGGCAACTGGGCGGCTTCAATGTGGAAATTAAGTACACGGACAAGGTCGAATTGGTAAATACGAATTCGAAAATAGACTAGACTAGATTGTAGTCTCAATGACACTTCCAGTTGTTCTACAACATCACGATGACTCGTCGATCGGAGTTCTGGGTGAAGATGATCATCGCCCCTTCGTTCCTCATCGGCTGTCTCATTCTGGTCGGATTGCTCATCTCAGTGGAGGACGAGGCCAAATCGACTGCGGTGAGACGAAAAGAATAGTTGTTTTCTCGCTGGAAGTGTTTGCAAAAAATAGCCTCTGTCCTTTGTATTTTCGCAAAATCCTGTACCCCTAATACCAAGCAGCTCCTAGTCTCTTCTAATTAGATAGCTGGGAAAAAACAAGCTTCAAGGTGAATCTGGGGCTGACGACGATGATGTCGATGACGGTCATCCTCGGAATTCTCTCCGATAGCATCCCCAAGTCGAAGGATCTCCCAGTGCTCGGTTAGTGTGCTCTTTCAGTATTTTGATACGATTCTGTTGAAGAGTAGTGCTCAAAACAGGAGTCAAATTTCTATGCGTAACCAAAACAGACAAAGATATGGCTTTCCTGTATCTACTTCTCTGTTGACAGTAGGAATGATTTCGCACGAATTAATCTCTTCACTTTGCGCGCTCTCTTATCGATCAGACAGACGAGAGAGCGCGCAAAATGAAGATAGGCATTTCTTGGCGAGCCATCCCTACGTGAAAAGCACGAATTGCAGGCTACTTTGTCCTCTACGAGATCATCATCATCGAATTGGCCGTAGTCACTGTCATCTACGGGAGAGTGTCCAAGAACATTAAGAAGATCGGCAATAAGCTGGGAGAAATTGTCAAGTGAGTGCCTGATATTCTTCTTCCATAGTGAAACGACTCCTTGCAGATCCAAGATTGTAGATGAGCCCGAGCCAGCGGCGAACACGGAGGCTAAGAGGTGATCACTTTGAGGAACGCTCTTATCAATAATTTATTTCAGAATCGGTTCTGCATCTTTTCTTGTCATAGTGAAGAGATTCGCAGTGTGGATTTACAGGTTGGAATCTCGAAATAGGTAAATGAAAAATTGATTACTATTAAGTGGATGCACTGCTCGAGTCTTCGTGTTCGTGTTCTTCCTCATCCTCCACTTCCTCAATCTTGGATATCTCTTATCGTACTACAATGGATGCTGGATTTGCATCTTCGTTCCATAATGATGCATTCCATGACACAAACTCAGAATAAAATCTACACTAAACATAAAACAGTTGAAGCAACCGATGAAATATGTACATAGATTGGGCAGAACACGAACTTGCCAATCAATGATTTAATTTCGCATCTAGCAATAGGGATACTTATCTAGCAATGTGTGCCATAGAAATGGCACAATCGTTGAGATTGAAATGGGACCTGTATCGTGCAGTTTCGTTCACAATATCAAGTCCGTATTCGTTCTTTACTCATGTGCGCTATTACCGAGCCCGTAATTATCGGCGAAAATGATGTAGAGAGGCAAACTCCATTTCTCACTTAGTAACCAAGTTCTGCCTGCTGCCAGTTCGTTAGTCAACTTTCAATCTCCTTCTTCAATTCACCCACCGCTTCAGAACTTTTTATCTATTCTGTAATGAAGGACGGAGATATTGACTGGACCTTCGACAGTCTCTCGTTCCTCGTCTCAGTCAATCCATGTCTCCATAGGTTAAATGCGTTTTTTTTTATATATTTTCGGATTTTCCAAAAACACATTTACGGTGATTTCTGGGGAGTCAAAAGTTGTTCTGAAAGGCAAAAACGATTTTATTCATCGTGTTTTACAATTTGAATCGTTTTTTAGTCCGATAATTCAAAAATTTCAAAAATGGAAATCGCAATATTTTGCCGATGTGGTTGACGACTTTTTGCCGACGTGGTGTCTTCGCCAGCGAAGGGTCATTTGACCTATGCATGTCTCCAATTCTCGGTTGGAATCACATCCTTGCTTATCTCCATTGTTCTCTGCTATGTTGTCATCAAGTGAGTTCATTCTGATTTTGGTAATTTCAAACATATTTCATTAGATCCACGCCGGAAGAACTCATAGCCCGTAGAGCAAATGTGATAACTCAGCTTGTGGGCTGCGTCCTCCAGTCTCTAATGCATTCCATTGTACTTCAGCCGATTCCGCTCTATCCCCATCGGGTTCGTTTGAGATCTTTAGATCAAGCATGAAGAGCTATGATGAAAGCATTCTTCACTTCGCAGGCATTAATCTTCACTGGTCCTCTCCGCCATCTCAGCCCATTCCATTGCACTATCCTCTTCGTGTTGTGGTAGGCAACTCTCTCTCGTCCTGATTTCTTTCCAGGACTTCGAATACAACATTCACTGCCAATTCGGCCATGTACAGCTCTGTATCTCATTACCTCGGAACGATGGAAGGAATGAGGTACGAGACCTGAGAACTACTAGTAGAGAAATCGAGTGGATTCAGACAGAAGAGTCCTGTTCTTGAGTGGTACTCCAAACGATCTTTCCGGGCGAAAACCATATTTGTGACGTGCTCTCATACCATTGTTGCACTCTGGAGCGCAATCTCCCTCTTCTTATCCATTGACTTCAACGTGGGATTATTTACTAAAAAATAATCAATTTATTTTATGTTGTCATTTCAGGCAGTTTATTCTGATTTTCATCCGATATCTTTCCAAGGAGAAAATTATGCATTTCTGCAAATGCACGCGAGTAGCGTTTCCCTGGTGGTGAGATGCACATTGAATAATGTGATCCTATGTATCTATCTTGAAATATTTTTATCTAGATTCTTGGTTCATCATTTACAATGTACACAATTTTGTACATCTTTCAACTTCTTTATCTAAACAGAGGCGTTTGGGTCCAATTATAGATGAGGTTATTCTTTGAAATAATTTCCTATGTTTCTTGAGAGTTTTTAGATGAAATCTTCAATTTCTCCTCGAACATGGGAGATTCTTCATCACACTTCATTGCTCTTTCTAGGCATTGCTGTCCAGCCAATCATCTCATTCATCATTCCAACATGTAAATGATTGAAATATTTCGCTCAGAATATACCCATAGCCTAATCATAATCTCTATTCCAGCAATCTTTATTCTGCTCAATTTCGGAGTTTCTTATCTCGATTCGTCACTTTTTCTCAATATTTCTGCATGGACAACGATCTGTAAGCTGGTTCAGATCTTCCCTCAAAAAATCTTTTCCAGTGCTCTACACGTCCGCGCCATTTCTGTTTTACCTCCTCACTCTCATCTCGTTCAAAATCTACCGTCATCATTTCATTGTCATACTTCGTTCACCCTTCTCCTGCTTCTCCTCTCATAGAGGAAGGCGAACTTCAGTCTATCCTCACCATGATTCGGTCGAAGTGAATAAAGAGGCAGCATGATACCATCCTACCATCGGTTTTAATTTTCCATATTTATTGCGTAAATGAAGCCCATCATGATTCGGCAGATACAAGAAGTGTCTCAACGAAACGTGATTGAATGAACATGAACATGTTTTGTTTTCTAGTCACGTGTACTACTACCGAGCCCCTAATTATCGGCGTAATCATATAGAGTGGCGAGCTGCGTTTTCCAGCCGTACTAACCAAGTTTTCCCTATCTCAGTATCACTGCTGACAATTGGCTTTATCTGCACTTCATTTGTAGGAGTCGATTTTTCACGACAATCTATTCTACAGTCGTTCTGCATATTTATCATGAAGGATGGAGAAATTGACTGGACATTGAACAGCCTCTCATTCCTCGTGTCATTCAATCCATATCTCCAAATGTCGATAGGAATCTCATCTCTGCTCATCGCCATTATTCTCTTCTATGTGGTCGTTAAGTGAGATAAAAGATTCTTCATTTTTTAAAGTTAATTTTGCTTTCTATCTATCTAGATCGACGCCTGAAGAACTCATAGCCCGTCGAGCGAATGTGATAACTCAGCTAGTTGGATGCGTTCTCCAAGCTGTTATGTACTCTATCATTCTACAACCAATACCACTCTATCCCCATCGGGTTAGTTGTCACGTGATTTTTACTAAAACTAGACTGAACTTCCGAGGTGCTTATAGTGAAACATATTTATTCACTGCAGGCAGTAATTTTTACGGGTCTTCTTCGGAATTTCGGTTCTTTCCCTTGCGCAATACTCTTCGTAATTTGGTGAGTAACTTTAGTATATTGATTACTCAAACCTCTCGCCAGGACATCCAACAACACTTTTACTGCGAATTCGGCAATGTTCAGCTCCGTATCGCATTATCTCGGAACTATGGAGGGAATGAGGTTGGGCGCTTCGTTTTGAGATCGACAGGCACAAAGCAAAAGATTCACAAGTATTTCCAAACGTCATTTAACTTTGCTGCTTTTTCAAGACAGAAAAATTCGTTTCTGGAGTGGTACTCAAAACTACCGTTCCGAACAAAATCGACAATTGTGACATTCTTTCATACTTTTGCCGTTCTTTGGAGTGCAATTTCTCTATTCCTGTCAATTGATTACAACGTGAGACTATCTAAACACAAGAATTACCGTATTTTTATTAATTCAGATGGTTTATGAGGATGTAACTTTAGTTTATCTCTGTGATAATTATGGCTTTCTTCAAATGCGTGCGAGCATCGCTCTGATGGTAAGACATGACTAATCAAGTTGCCTATTCATTCCTTTTAGATTCTGGGAGGCACTTTCATCTTGTTCGTTGTTCTTTACCACTTCCAACTTTATTATCTGAACAAAGGAATCTGGCTGCAATTGAATGAGGTTTCTAAACTCGTTTTTCACTTGCAAAGAAATGATTTTTCATTCCAATTCATTTTTGCAGATCAAGCCTTCTATTTCTCCTAGAACGTGGGAAATTCTCCATCACACTTCTCGCCTTTTTCTCGGAATCGCCATCCAACCAATAATCTCAATCATCATTCCAACTGGTGCATCTATTGACCTGACAAGAATGATAATCCAACGACTTACTCTATTCCAGCACTCTTTATTCTGCTCAATTTCGCAGTTTCATTTATAGATTCCTCTTTGCTTCTCAATCTTTCGGCATGGATGACTATCGGTCAGGGGATAAATTCAATGTTTTATGTGCAAATTTATTTCAGTTCTCGCAACTTCATCGTCATTTCTATTTTATCTTCTCACTTTAGTGTCGTTCAAAATCTATCGGCATCATTTCCTCTCCATACTCCGCTCACCTTTTAAATGTCTAAATTCTCGAAGAGAAAAAAGAATTTCAGTCTATTCTCATCATGATTCGGTCGACGTGAATAAAGAGATCGCATGCTAACGCGAATCGGAAAATTTGTTTGATTTGTGACATGAAGATCTTTGCACAATCAGTGAAATTAAGTAGCGCGAAGTAGCAAAAGTGATTAAAACATCTGCACTTGAATCTCGGAACATGGGTGAATGAACATGTGTCATTATTTGAGATGTTACTATGAACCGATTTCGTTCCTCAGTCACGTGCGTATCTAGCAAGTCCATAATTACCGACGTAATCAGATAGAGAGGCGAGCTGGAATTCTCTCCCAGTCTTAGTAACCAAGTTGGCAGTTCGTTAGTCACCTTTCATTCTCACCTCATTCGCTTCTCTCGTCGCGTCAGAACTCTTTCATCTATTCAATTTACGATGAAAGACGGAGATATCGATTGGACATTCAGCAATCTTTCTTTCCTCATTCAAATAAATCCGTGCCTCCAAGTATCGATTGCAATAGTATCCCTACTCATCGCCATTATACTCTTCTACGTTGTGATCAAGTGAGCTCATTATGATATTCGTTTTAGAATAATTTATTCACCAGATCGACACCAGACGAACTCATAGCCCGTCGTGCGAATGTGATAACTCAACTTGTGGGATGTGTGCTTCAAGCTGTAATCTACTCTCTAATTGTACAGCCAATTCCACTCTATCCCCATCGGGTGAGTTATTTATCGAATTTATCTTCAAAGTATAAGAATAGTCCACAAGTTAAAATTATATAGTACTTTCGAAGTACTTTTCTATCTAGTACGGCATCTTCCGGACTGCTCTTAACTTCGAACCCTGTATTACTGATAAGAGAAACGAGATAGTTCGCAAAGAAAAGACAATTTTTACCGAGAAAATCCATCATTAGCATCATCGAAACACATTTCCCCCCTCCTAGGCAGTAATGTTCACGGGTCCTCTGCGACATTGCGGATCTCTCCCTTGCACAATCCTTTTCGTGCTGTGGTAAGTCTCTCTAGTGTTTTTCCTATTGAAATCTCTCGCCAGGACATCCAATAGCACGTTCACGGCGAATTCAGCCATGTCCAGCTCCGTATCGCACTATCTCGGAACGATGGAGGGAATGAGGTTGGAGGTTTGGCTTGCCTGATAGTTCTCGAAACAATAAATGCTCTGATCAATTTTCAACATCCAAGCTTGGTTTCTTCAGACAGAAAAATTCTTTGTTGGAATGGTACTCGAAATTATCCTTCCGGACAAAATCGATAATTGTAACATTCTCTCATATTTTTGTCGTTATTTGGAGTGCTATCTCGCTTTTCGTATCAATTGATTATAACGTGAGACTCTGCACTCTGACTCTCCAGTATTTCATATTAAAAAAAAAAAATTCAGACTTTTTATTCCGATCCAACTTTGTCTTATCTTAGCGCAAATTATGGTCTTCTTCACATGCGTGCAAGCGTTTCCCTGATGGTGAGTCCCTATCTCAAGTGGCCAATCAAGTCACACTGCCATTCACCTTAGATTCTGGGAAGTTCTTTCACAATATTCGTTGTATTCTATATCTTCCAACTCCAATATCTCAACAGAGGAGTCTGGCTTCAATTGAACGAGGTAAACTCATTGAATTGTTGCTGCGTAAGTTGCAATGAATCTTCTCAGATCAAGACATCAATTTCTCCTCGAACATGGGAGATTCTTCATCACACTTCGCGGCTATTTCTTGCAATTGCAGTCCAACCAATCATCTCGTTCATCGTTCCAACTGGTTTGTGTTGATTGACTTGAGAATTTACGAAAGAAAGAAATCATTTTCCCTTTTTCCAGCACTCTTCATTCTACTCAATTTCGCAGTTTCATTTATCGGTTCCTCTTTTCTTCTCAATTTCTCTGTATGGACGACTATCGGTGAGATGACTCCATTTCGCTTTTACATCGAAATTCATTTCAGTACTCGCCACCTCATCGCCATTTCTATTTTATCTCCTCACTTTGATCTCCTTTAAAATTTATCGTCATCATTTTCTTTCCATACTCCGTTTACCATTTGCCTTCCTAAAATCTAAACGAGAAAGGCGGATTTCAGTCTATCCCAACCATGATTCTGTAGAAGTGAAGTGAATAAAGAGGTTGCATAGTATTTATAGGATCGAATTATCAGATCAAATTTCAGTAACGGAGCATACATTTATGGATCACTGAGGTTTGTACGGCTAATTGAAATTTAGATCGAGATTATTTCAGCCAGCAATGGGCACATTTCCCTGAACATTCCGATAGCAAACACTTGCACGTCCTGTAATTCAATTCATTTTATTTTCGAAAAGCAACATTATTGCACCTTCTCAACCTTCACTTTGCGGTTGATAGTTTCTATGAGTGCAAGCATTTCTTGAAAGCATCGCGGACCCTGCAATACTTTGTGTCGATTTTGTAGTTGGTGAATGTCATCGAAGTCATTCACGCGCATCTCTTGGTATTTGCAAACATAATCACGCACGAGTCATGAAAGATGTGCTTCGCCAATGAAAGAATGCACTACGTGCTGTATTATCGCTTTGTAGAACGAAGAAAAACAAGAAAAGAGTCGCGTGTTTGATAGATAGTTCAACTCACGCTATCGCATCCCCTTTTGGCGATCACGTATGAGAAGAGAATCTTGGCAAAGCTTTCACGATGACGAGTGAGAAGAGCACGATCGCTTGTAGAGGCGTCTTCCAAACCTGATAGAACGAGAGCATTATTGCAGAATGAATGCACTCACTCGGGCTGAGGATCAACAGCACTTTCAACACTGCGCATTCATTCTCATCCAATTGCATCTCCCTTACACTCTGCATCCACTCCGCCGTTCTTCCTCTTGCATCCGAG
This sequence comes from Pristionchus maxplancki, assembly GCA_900490775.1. Lineage (NCBI taxonomy): Eukaryota > Metazoa > Nematoda > Chromadorea > Rhabditida > Neodiplogasteridae > Pristionchus > Pristionchus maxplancki. Next base: position 330,266 of record LS571785.1, on the reverse strand, counting down.
AATCGTTCAGAGCTAAAATTGGATTTTCAAAAAAGTGAAGTAAAAAGAAGCCTATGGCTTACTGTTGCATGCCAGCAAAGAGCGCCATTCCGTCCGGATAAACCAAATGTGAATTTCCCGCGCGAATCGAGTACATCAAATTGGTGAAATGCGTGCAGAGGAAGACCATTTTCCCGGCCAGAATTGTCTGTAAACTCAGGTCCATCTCTAAAAGCTTCGCAAGTGAACGTACTCTAGTCGCCGTGCTTAGATGGTTGAACACATCGAACACTTTGAAGTATTCAATAGCGAAAATTACGCTCGAAAAGAACCAGGATTTTCGGTTGTCTTCGTAATTCTCCCTTGCTAATCCTATGCGAATGCGTCTGTAGATGTTGTCCTGCAACACAAACATCTTGTGTTTCGATCTTTGGTGGCATGAAGATGTAAGATCAGTAGACGTACCAACATTGATCCATCATCATTCGTGTATCCTTCGGGATATCCTCTCGCCCATTGCGTTTCCTAAGATATTCCTTTGCTTTCGACTCATTGGCTACGTACTCCATAGTCGATGGACAGCTTGGAAGACCCGGAGAGTGCTTCTTTCAGAGTTCGAATGCTGCCAGGAAGAGGGCTGAACTTCGATTTTCTGGAAATACAAAACGTCTAATCATCTTGTTGCACTACGTTCACTGTTCATGAAATGCTCGCCAAAGTCTTACCTGAGTCTCTCGAAGGCGTCCTCGATTCGTCTGAGATTCGCAATAACTCTATCAATGACTATCTCGGGAACTTCAGGATTGCGCTGCATCTGAATTAACTATGTTTTCTAATCTTTTCAGCTGTCGCATGCAGGTTTTTCTTGTTTTTTTTATCTCAATAAAGTCTCACGATATGCTTGTCCCCATCTGACTTCTCCGAGTCCATCGCGAGTCTCCTCTCTTTAGCCACCCTGCGACTTTCGGCATTGAAGCGAACGACTGGAAATGTGAGCGAATTTTGAATTCCCTTTTTACTGAATGACCTACCGTCCTCTGACATGCCCATTACCAGGCACAGCTTCAGTCGACACGAATGGCAACGGCGTTGCTCGACTTAGAAAAAAGAAGAGATTTTTTAATCATGAGGGGGAATCCCAGACACATTCGGCAGATTAATACGAAATAATTCGGTTGAGTGTGAAAGATGAATGCGCTCACAGCAGTCTCTAATCTCGAGAAGACCTCCATTATTGCACTGCATTCGCTCCCTCTTCTTCAGCACATTCCGACGGAAGAAGTTGGCGCACACGTTGCAGGCCAGCGCCTGAGCATAATTATTTGATAAAATAGGGATTCTATAGGGATAAATCGCATTCATTCGGCGCAAAATGAAGAGAAGGGCACCTGGTATCTCCAAGACTGCGTTGTCGCCGAGCAGATTGTGCACTTGGAGGCAGAACTCATCTTGAAGTCACTATTATTCGAAAGAAAGAGATTGGAAGACTAAAAGAGTCCGAATGAGGGCTCCCCTAGGAAAACACGTACTCTATCAGAGATCGAGGACTGATGATGAGATGCACGTATTGAATCCCGCCTTCTCTTCGAGGGTGCATTAGACTCCATGAACTGAATCTTCTTTGACGCCGGAAGAAGCCCCTGACCGTGCAATTCTGTGCAAGAAAGTAGCCGAGCATAGTAGAAACAGTGAATTCTCATTATCTAAATCTGGTTTCTGTATGCCATGAAGAGAATTCGTACTAGTCAGCAGATAGATACATGCAATATGAAAGCAGTGCACTCGCTAGTCTTGCGAACTCAACGGTCTCTGAGAGACTAGAGATCCAAGGAGTGAGTCTCTTCACGCCGCACGCTCTCTCACACCTTTAGCTAGGAGGGAGAGAGCGCACGAGATGAGGAATTGCACCTGAACTATGAAGTAGACAGACAAATAGCACCCCGGAAGGCCTCTTGAATTTGCGAACTAAATTCCTGGGCATTTCATTTCAAGTGCGTTTCAATTGTGAAAACTACTTCAAGTTTCTAGGAAACTCTTTATCCAGTCAAGAATCTACACTATCGAACACTTTGGACAATCGGGCATGGGGCACGACCCACTCGCCGGTGACCTTCCTCGATCTTCGTACTGCCAGTGCAATTCGACGATGGGGTTCGAGATGACCGAGAATGAGCTCGACGATGAAGAGAATGCAACAGACAATGATGGCAGCGACAGCCACAACGAAGATGGGCGAGAGTTGGATCAATCTGAATGGATTGTCTTCGGAAAAAGTCTTGTTGTTGGTAGCCGGGGAGTAAATAAAGTTGTTCTTCACCGTGAAGGAGCATGCACACGAGTATTTTCCAAGAGAGCAGAATCAAAGAAATAGTCAATCCAAATCCATTACGTGATCGGGTCGTATCGGTGCAGATCGGTCGATTTTGTTTTGAAGCGTTTGAGTGCTGCCTGAATTGTCCGGTAAAATTATAATTCTGTTTTTCTCACCAGTGAAACTCCGCCTTTCTCGCGCATGAAGCGGACGTTCCAGAAGTCTTCCATCTGAAGGAAACTCTCAGTTTTGCCTTTTACAAGTTGTTTCTGACAATGAGCTTCGTGGCTTTATTTAGAACGCCTTACCCCCATTAGATCAGAAATCCACTGACCTGATCCTCGCTAAACATTCTTAGCACGTAATTCACTTGTTCGACGACTCTTCTGTTCGTTCTTTTCCTCGAGAAAAGAAGAAAGTAGGGAAGAGTGTCTCCATTTTGCGTAATCAAAATACGAAGGGCCTCGTCGCGACCGGTTGTCGGAGTGATTCTGAAGCCTTTTCTCATCGCTTTCTCATCGCCGTTGACTCACTTCTGCAGCGGACAAAACTGATCCGTCGTCAGCTGAATTGTCTTCTCGATGTCAAAGATGCGAATAACAACGTTGTCGGACGAGCAGGCCTGTATAAAGAGCAGGTATCTACATGTAGGCCCCACTTGTTAGTTCAGAATTTTCCACTGTTTCAGCAACAATACCTGCAACATAGCATCGGACGACTCGACTACATCTATGGTCGCTCCATCCGTAGCCTCAGACAGTGCTTCCAACTGCAGGTAACAGAGAATTCTCTCGACAACTGGCACCTTTAGAATACGATGCAAAAGTTTCCAAACCTCTCCATCAGTCATTCCGATCGTTGTGAGCAGATTCCACTTGCCCAGACGAAGATTGGACAGCATATCGGAGAATGTGCTGTAATTTTTGTAAAACTTAGAAGTCTGTGAAAGAAAGAAATGCCAGGATGCTTTTCAAGCGATTTCCACCGCACAAGAACATCACTGTCTTTTGTATGCACTCACACGGCGGGACTGACGTACGGAATGACCATGTCTCCTTGGAATGCAGCTGAATAGATGATGAAGAGGAAATTGAGTGCGAGTGGAAAGAGGACGAAACGACTGAGCGAGAGGAGAAACGAGCTCAGAGTGCCTGACAAGTGTTTCTACTTTGCAGAATAATGCATCCGGACAATATACTGGCGAAACGCCAATAGAATATGGAACTCACTGTTGACCGTTGTTCTCCTTGCACGAATATTAATTGCAGCAATCGCAATAGCACAAAGGATGATCAGAGTGATTTCATCAGGTCGAAAGACGAGAAAGAAAGAGAGTTGGGCTTTCATGGACGGAGCAGCTGGCTCGTGGCGATAGAAGTTTATCTGCTCATGAGATCGATTTGAAACTCGGCACTCGTGAGATGTCTAACCGTCTGATAGAAGACCGGACTCGAGTAGCGGAAGCTCCTGATGAGACTGGGCACTTGAAGGGAGAGACCATTAATGCACGATATCACTTCCCCTCGGTCGATGGCCCCGAAAATGCCCTCGAATGGCCTGGTTATCCCGTCGCTCAAGTCGAAATCTGCATGGATTTTTGTCTTCTCGTTGTGAATACGTTAGAATACTGTTATTATCTCACCAAATTCGTGCTTGTTCACGCTACCGCTGTCGATGTGATCCGAACCAGTCGATGTTCGTTGTAGCTCCTTCCATATCTGATGAAAAAAAAACATATTTGGCTTTCCCCTCGGACCACACTTCATCGCCCTAGAAAATGTTCAATCGTCTAGAAACATCAAGAGTTGCTACAGTCAAAAATCGATCTCTTCATTCCGCACTCACTATCGCCACTATGACCAGTGACAGAGCGAAATGAAGATGCTTCGTCGTGAAAATCCGAAACGAAATACAGCCTATGAGCCCGTTCGTGTAAGAATCGGACAATGGTTGGCACAGTGAAAAAATGTTTTTTTCTTAAACTCTGGGTTTGGGGGTTCTCGAGGGTGCTGAAGACTATGGGCACTATCATTTTGCTTATTGAGCCGTCGTTGGCTTCAGACGGCGTCACGTCGAAAACGGTTTTTATTTTATCTCGCCTTATCTGAATGCTCTTAATTTACGGGAAAATGGCTCCTAGGCCAGAATTTGATGGCGGACACGCCAGTAT
>LS571785.1:303935-315778 GCA_900490775.1 Pristionchus maxplancki | reverse complement strand
CCAAACCAAGGGGGTTAAGAAATGTTGGAAGTGGTGCAAGCCACAGTAAAGAAATCCCCTACCACGTGCACACAACACGGGCGGTAAAAGCCTCGCAACAGCCACTGGTCGTCCCAGGATAGGTCTTAGTTGCTAACAGGCGAAGGGGTGGCACAGCCCGCCCTTGCGTGGAAAAGCCTAACTACCTTTACCTTTACCTTTTACCTTTATATGAGGCCGTCCGCGTTAGGATCAACAAGGCCCAACGGGGGTCGGAGCAGGTCAAAAATTCGGATACGCTCAAAAATCGTTTCCTGGGGTACCTTTTGATTCTGAATGGGGCCACGGTTTTAGTTTTTCGCTAAACTCACTCCGGACGGAGATATGGAGCCCCGAAAAAATGGGCTAAAAACGTTTTTCGCTGTTTTCTCGCCAAAATGTGGTCAAAATGGCACGAAATTTCGCGTATTTTTTTTCGTTTTCCTGAAAAAATCGATTTTTTTCAATTAAAGAAGTAAGCTCCAGTTCTTTGCCAGATGATAGAGCTCGTTCTCCCGGTCATTTTGGTATATTGGATGAAGGGTTTTGAAATCGATTGAGTAGTTTTATGATCGATTTTCCATATTTTAGCGCTCGTTGATCTCTGACGCCAATGCTACGTCGGTATGGTCGACCTGGTAAGGGTCGCAAACTTACACATGGATGTCCTGGGTTCGATCCCCGGTGAATGCAGACAATTTTTGCTGATTTTTCGAAAGTTGATTTTTTCCTCCTGGCATCAGACACCCAAAAAATCAACTTTTGCTAGAAAGAAATGCATTGGTAAACATCTTGTATGATAATTAAATCATATTTTTGGCAATTTGAAGAAATTAGTTCAAGCTTATTGAAACTTTATTTTTTTGTTTTAGTGTTGTACGAAAAACTCGACCTTACCTCGGAAAGCGAATTACGGAATAGCCAAAAATCAGCAAAAAATTATCTGCAGGCACCGGGGGTCGAACCCACGACATCTGCAAGTAAGTTTGGGACCCTTTCCGGGTCGACCACACCGGCGTAGCATTGGCATCAGAGATCAACGAGCGCTAAAATATGGAAAATCGATCATAAAACTACTCAATCGAGTTCAAAACCCTTCATCCAATATACCAAAATGACCGGGAGAACGAGCTCTATCATCTGGCAAAGAACTGGAGCTTACTTCTTTAATTGAAAAAATCGTTTCAGGAAAACGAAAAAAATCATGATACAACAATATGAGGCCGGTTGTGTAAGAATCAGGCTGCCCTCCCCAATAATTGGCACAGCAAATTTTTGACAATTGGTGAAAATTCAGGATTAGAGGTTATCGAGGGTGGTGATCACCATAGTCGACTTCATTTTGCTCAAACTCGATCGGTGCAGCCATGTTGCAAGCATGCTGCATGGCACCGTTTTTTTCGTATCTCGTCTCTATATTTGTGAAATATTATAAAAAAAATTACAGCGTATGTAATCGACCATGCCGAATCGAACCATGATATTCACGTTTCATGGAAAACATGCGCTAATTTTTTTCAAAGTCATTCTCGAAAGTGAGGAAGAAGTGACCTCTGAATTTAATATCATTCGGTGCGGCTTGTCATGGGGATCACTTTGAACATTTCTCATTCGACGCGCGCGATACGAGCTGCGCGGGGTGAAATGGGGTGAAATGAGAGGGAAATGAAGTACAAAAACCAAAATAGCGAAAATACGTTAACTCAAAACCTCATACTATATATATTCAAAATGAACCCCATGACAAGCCGCACCGAATGATATAAAATTCAGAGGTCACTTCTTCCTTACATTCGAGAATGATTTTGAAAAGGATAAACGCATGTTTTCCAAGAAACGTGAATATCATGGGTCGATTCGGCATCGTCGATTACATACGCTGTTAGTTTTTTTATAATATTTCACAAATATAGAGACGAGATACGAAAAAATGGTGCCATGCAGCATGCTTGCAGCATGGCTGCACCGATCGAGTTTGAGCAAAATGAAGTCGGCTATGGTGATCACCACCCTCGAGAACCTATAATCCTAAATTTTCACGAATTGCCAAAAATTTGCTGTGCCAGCCTTTTACCGATTCTTACACAACCGGCCTCATATGCGCAATCGAAAGAGCTCGAAATTCTGATAGTATACGCGAAATTTCGTGCCATTTTGACCACATTTTGGAGAGAAAACAGCGAAAAACGTTTTTAGCACTTTTTTCGGGGCTCCATATCTACCTGTTCCCGACCCTTGTTGAACCTAAAGCGAACGGCCTCATATAAGTCATTAATATTTTTTTACAGAATGCCAGTGTTTCGTTCAGAGTAGGAAAAGGTAGTCAAAAAAAATACTTATCCGGTTTTTGATGGTTGGATCTATACGTGAAAAATTACCTAACCTTCAAAAACATAGCCGGGTTTCGAAAATTTCCCATTTTAACGTTTTTTCGTAAACATATCGGGGATTGTGAAAGTTTTATCACTTGACTTTTCCATGTCTGGTTTCGTTGCACTAATATAAATGGCTTTACACGCAGATAGATCCCACTGTGGTCGGTAACGAAGCCTTATGTGTTCATTGATGGAAACGAGGGGAATTAGGAGGAACCGCTTTCCATCGTAGGAGAGAACTCTCAACTAATAACAAAAGAGAGAGAGAGTGTGTGTGATCTCATCTTTCCTTAATCTTTACTTGTCTTGACATATTTTGTATTACTGAATCCGCCTTTACTAATAATTTTTTTTGCAGCTCAATAAGGCTAATGAAGAATATATACAATTGTGTGTGGCACGCGAGCAAACACATGGCTGTGCCACACAGCACACTGTCAATCATTCATCCCGATTTTATTGGCATGAATTTCACGGGTGTCCAGCTCAGCCCGGTTCTACCAAAAAAGGTGACAGTTTTAATAAGACAACACGTTTGCACATTTTGTGATAGAGCTAGAAGTGATGTGAACAAAACGAAAACTCCTATCTCAGTTGCCTATTTTAATTGGGCTTTCATGATAGGAGTTTAAAAACAAATTTTTCCTTTATAGGCCCCATTGAATCGTCTCGTGTCTCTTGACCGTTCAAGCCGTAAAGAATTCGCTGCTCTATATCACTGCGCCTGTTGTTCTACTCCTCTGGAGAAAGATACAGCGACGTTGATTTTCCATGTTCACTCCCATCTCGAATGTGGTCATTTTATCGGAGCTCGTTGTATGGAGACTCTCGAAAATATGAGCGACAAGTTTGTAAAACTTTTTCTCTCAGCTTGATTTGATGGTCTCCTACATCTCTCATTTTTAGTGAAAAAGAAAAAGGTAAAAACACCCGTGGAATCTACTGCATTTTCTGCAACAAAAATGTGGGATACAAAGAGAACGTGAAGATCTTCACGCCTCGTAGCAGGCAGCTCGCTGGTGAGCACTCTTTTTCCCTTTCTTTGAAGTATTGACTCATTCCAGGCATCGTGTTGGAGCCGCCTAACAACTCCCTCTACAAATGCAATAACGGTTGTAGATGGACATGCGAATTCCGTCCATGCGAGTCACTGACCACTGATAAAGATGTGAGCCTTTTCTCTAACTTTATCGTGCTGTTACCATACTGATAAATGGTATTCTTTAAGGGTTGTCCGTTTTGCAAAGTCGAGCATTATCTGATAGAGGATTGTCCGGAGAAGAAGAAGAAGTGAGAACTACATGTCTCCATCCTACCGACTCTCAGTTACTCTCACTCAACTCATCCGAGTGTACTGTTTGTACCGAGTGTACTGTTTGTAATTGTATCTCACACCGGGTAGAGCGTATTCACTGTATCGATAATGATTTATGACTACTAACTTGCCCGATAATTGAATGTAAGCGTCTAAATATCTCACCATAAACTCATTATTATTCATCTGCACTAATGTGTTGTCCATATCACTTCGTTGCCATTGCTTACTCCCCCTAATTGGTGTGCAGTAAATCAGATCAGCATCACAATCTATTTCTGTGTTTGCAATCATCATCTTGAGCAGGCGTCTCCTTCATTTAAAATCGTTATACCATCTGTTGCAATTTCATGGAAGGCTGCTTTAGAATCATCATTACGTCCTTGTAGAAACAAGACATTTGAAAATGTCCAATGAGTCAGCGATAGACCGAGGTAAACAATAGCCTTCTTCCCCAATAAACCGCAACATTCAGCAGTGTTTATTTAGGATCTCTATCAATAACAGGTTGAAAAAAACGAGAAGAGACAACCGTATCACAACTTTATGACAAAATATAATAGTAATCCACATGAAGTATAAAACCAGCAATGTTACAATCGTCTAGAAACGTATCAATACAGTAAATATATCAATAATAATCTAATGAAAGAGATCGATTCCTACAGTAAAAGAAGAATACAGTAGCCTTGTTCACTTCATATCATTGAAAACCGATTGGAAGGCGATGAAAACACTGGGTGGGAGTGGCTGGGCAACATCCTGCATTTCGAGCATGTACCGAGCCAAGGCGCAGGGGTACTGCATCTGCAATAGAATACATCCATGGGAGCTAGACATCACAAGCTCCATGCTACTCTGACCACTGAATCGGGGGGAGGCAAACCCATCTAAATCAAGTTTCATCGCTATCGACAAAATCATCAATTCTTCATGACCTTTTTGCTGTTGTACTAGCCGATTAACCAAATGTCTTGACACACCATTGATTGATATTCCATGTTCATCTCACTAACCATCATCACTCCCTCCTCATTCTTTCCATTCTTCCATCCCTCGATCTGATCCTTCTTTCCACATTCCGCATAGTACAAGTGCACACTGTCACCGAGATGGCTGCTTCCAATCCTAACTTTTTACTAATTATTCTATGATCGATCTATTTTTTAAAAAATATTTTAGGTAGTAAAAAGATTGCATAACTCACACGAGCTTTCGGATAAACTTCAGTTTCTCCTTCGGAATGCGATAGCCGAGTTGAGTTGCGGCGATGCGGAGAATTGCACTTCGATCTATAATCGCAATCTCATAACTACCGTCACTTTCTTCTACCGTACCATCCTCATCCTTCTCCGCTTTTCCCGATGCCAGCTCAAGAGTATACCACAACCCGCACGGGAACAAAGAGGGGTCGAGACTCGTATTCAAATTGCCCTGTAAAATTAGGAGGAAAATAATTCCCGAGATAAAAATGAATCACTCAGAAAAAGATCTCACCATTCTGTCAGTCAAGGCACTCGTGCGAGCAAAGAAAGCCGCTGAAAAAAGTCGTTATGGCATAACCATCAGAGTAAGGATTTTAGATTTTTCATCTTGATTCTGAAAAAAACTAACTCCTGTTATGAAATTATAAATCAATTCCATTTAAAAGTGAGTGCCGTAATGGCAACGTTTCACTGTGACGTCACCAAGCGAAAGACTAGAGATCAATAAGTATCGACTACTAACCCGGTCTGAATCTCTTCGTAAGCACCAGTCGATCAATCCAATCCTTATGGAAACTATTCCTTTCATCTCCAATATCCTTGATCAATACTGCCAGTGTATCGCATCGAAGCTGCGGGATATCACATGCTTTCGTCAATCCGCCTCCCTATTATTAAAGTGAGATATTAATTAAAAATTAATTTACCTTACGAACGTAAAACAAAATTGAAGCGAATTTTCGCCATCTCATTACTACCTTGTAATACGAACTACGGTTTCGTCATTCCGAGAGTGTGCGTAACAAAAAAATCAATCCTTTTAAACATAAAACCCCAACTTACGATATCGACGTGCATAGTGTAAGACCGTGACTTTGACGGGCTGATCTTGGACAGTCCTACTTCGCTCAATTTAGGTTGACGGTAGTTGAAGCCACCATAGAATATTAGGAGCCCTCGAAGTGCCTCCTTGCCTGCCTGTGAATATAATCTTAAAATCAATCAGCTAATTTATTGTTAGTGTAATAAAAACAGGTGGTAGAATCTTATGGGAGACGCTACTTGTGTCCGCCCCTTTCCTTTATACTCTTTTTTTATATACTTTATTGTATTTTATGGTGTCTAAAACGTTATGTTTGTTGTTCACCTTCGAATCAGTATCAATTTCAATTTGAAAATCCAAAAAAGAAAACGAACAATCATCTTCTAACGAAGCATGAGAGCTATTTTGAAGAGAAAAAATGAGTACACGCAACGCAAACCATAACATACAACACTCCACATCTCATCCACCAACCTCTGTGAACAGTAGACACTTCTTCGTTTTGAACCACCAAACCAACGCGTAGAAATCAGATGAAGAGATGAGAGGAGCGTCTGAATTCAGAAGTTGACGTGCCTCGTCCACGGTCAGCCATATCTGAAATGATGAAGTTTCGTCTGATTGTGAGTTTCAAGAGATCAAAGGAAACTATTTTAATGATGCAACACCAAATTGACAGGTGTAAAGATTATATGAAAGAAGGAAACAAGTCGGCGAAAAAAAGATATACCGTTTGAACGTTTTTGCTGTCTTCCCTGATCTTGATCACTTCATCCAACTCTGCGTAGTAGAGATGACAGCGCGCACCAAACTCAGCCACACCAGTTCGGAAAGAATCCATAACTTTTCAATTGAGATGTTGTAGAAAAGGAACGCAAATAGGCCTCATTAAGAGCATGACTGTACTCACAGGAATGACTCGATGTGCTGTAGGTGATGCGACTCTAATCTATAGCCGAATTCTCCCTCTACTGCAGCGAGTGCAGTCTCCTACAAGAAACTAATAAGTAATCCAGTTAAAAATTTCAATATTGTAGTTGGAGAGAAATCTATTTCGAGGATCTCAACCCTGTATTTCCACTGAGTTTGATATTAACGAAATGTGGGAAGAACGAAAACATCGCAAACTTCAATAATCCGTTTCGAGTGCATCATAGTCGATGAATCGTAGTTGTAGTCGACGAATCCCGCACACAATCTCACGCCAATCACTTTCTCATACTGCTTCCAATTGATATAGTCCACGCCCTTCTTCCTATTCTCCGGCATCTGGCCCACACGGGACAAATGGACAGCTGAGAAATGGAATACAGTTACATTAGAAAGCATACGTGGTCAGGCATCCATCGACAATTTGTTTGCAGGGGAGCAAAAAAATTGCAGCCCCGTGTCTACCCAAAAAAATTGTTTTTAATACCAGAAGCAGTAACCTGTCAAAACCTGTAACGTCACACCCTGTATTCGCAATATTGCAGCCCTTTGGCACCCGGTTTTGAAAAATGCAGGCACATGCCGGTGGACCGCGCCCACGTATCTTTGAAAGCACAATAACACACAAACTCAACGATTTTGTCCAATTGGAACAAATCTGTACTGCTATCTGTTTGCACAGTACGAAACAATCATCGTAAAGGCTTGCAATACATAATCTAGTATGTATACAATCTAACGCAAATTCTCACCGGGTCTGAAATGCTTCACGAATAGGAATTGTCGCTTTTGTCGATGGTACAGAAGAACAGCGGCGGAATCGGGCTGCGGAGTGAGGGTGAACTTGACTGGACGGCCATCCTACAATCGAAAATAATGTACGGGCATCAGCAAGGCTTATTGTTAGTGACATTTGCATGACCAATAACTAATCACAAACCAACCTTTTTCAGACAAAATTGATACGTCTCCAGAGATCTCGGTGGGTTATTCACTTGGAGGCTCGTTGTGAAAAAAGTGGATGGGCCCATTGTTCACGAGCGATAAGATTCAATTCTGAAAAGAATCAACCTGCTGAAAAAAGAACAGTTCGCAATGATTGTAACGCGCATTAATTGAAAAAAAAAACATGAAAACGGTGAAAAAGCGGCGATCAATTTCGAGAAGTGACAAATTCAAATTTCAAAATTCCCGGGGAAAGTACAGTACACGTTCGAGTAAGGTCGAATGATGGGACACTTCTACTATTACTATTTCATCATTTCATTTTTTTCACTTTTTCTTTTTATTCTGCTGTAGTATTTCTAGAATTTTCTGTGTGTATTAATGTGTTGCAGCATGTTGTGCACATCCGATTAATCCGCGTCATCACTTTCCACTCGACGAATCAGAATAGAGGGGACGAAGAAGTGTACAAGTCCTGTTGATCTACCCCTTTCCCCTCTCTCCCATCACCGATCCATTGACCTCTTCCGCTCCATCCCTTTTCACCCTCTTCCCTTCCCATTCAACTCATTCTTCTCATTGTCACCCCTCCTTCTGAATGGCTGACGATCGGAAGTTTCCTCCCCGTTCCCTATGGGAAATCTCATACGAGAAGCAATCTTACAAGAACAAAGTGAGCCAGTTTCAGAATTTATTTTTCTTGTATATTTTTCTTGTGCGTATCATGATTACTATCTTTATTAAGCCGGACGATCAGGAATTCGTCTTATCGATTCGTAAAGAGCTTATCGCGGCCATTATCGCCATCAAGTGCTCTGGTGACTGCAATAAAAACCTCATGGATCAATGCACTGAAAGTGGGCAAAACTAAATCCTCTTTAATATTAGCTTTGTTTTGCAACTCGAGTCCTGTCCATTACGGAATCACACATTTTAAAGAAAGGACATACTAAAACGAAAGATAGGGGTACGTGAGAGGGGCGGAACAGAAACAAAAGGAGCGAGAGCGCTAGGGCAATTTTACGGTCGACATAGGGAGAGGTAAACAAGTCCGTTCCAAATCGGTGTAGGAGCCTACTTCCGCCGCAGCCGATGCGTAGAGTATTATGCGCAATAGTCGTTGGCAACTTTTTATCTTTTTTCTTCCCATGGCTTTAACGCTGTGCGACTTTACGAGTTCTTGTTTAAAAAAGAGGAACGCGCCTAAAGGTAAAGTTGCTTCCACAATCAAGGCGATTTTACGGTCGACCGCGCCTGGCGGTGTACACCGATAAGGCCGGGTGCTGCGAGACGTACGTAACCCATGCTGGTCAGGCTTCTAGGGCACGTTTACCTTTCGTAATCAATGGTACTATAGGTAAACGAGAGAGTTTACCCAATATTTAGGCAGCGGCTTTTTCTGCTGAGACCTTAAGGCCGAAGTGCAGCAGCCTAAATATTGGGTAGAGCGGCAGCATTCTGTAGCTTAGTTGGGTTCGTCTGTGTCTCAATGCTCAAAACCAAACGCTGGTGGTGTAATGAATTAAAATCAGATGAATGATAGCAAAGGCGCACTCTAGCTAACGGTTATAGTTGTAGAGCCTCCCACGACTGGATACTGTGGGCATCTCTTCTGCACTGATTGCGCAAAATTTCGATTTGACGATTTTCGAGAATCTGTGAAAGGTGAGCTCTCATTTTTTACAGATAAGTAGGATATGTTTCATCGCTTCTGATAATTATTAATGTATTGTTCATGCAATTACTTTGAATATATTCTGTTTGTAGGAGAAGTACGTCGTCTAAACGAAGATGGACCAAAATACATCCCTATCGCTGCCAATTACGAAGCTAACTGCAGCGCTGAAGGAGGCCTTAACAAGGTCCTCTACGCTTGCAATCGGTGCGAAAAGAAGAAAGGGAACCCGAACATCGAACGTGGACACGAAGAGTACTTGAAACTCTTCAGTGTTAACATCATGCTCCAAAGTGAGTGAGAACATTTTCATTGCTCCTATTGTATTTGCTTCTGCAACTCTAATATTATGTGAATAACATTTTATCTTTGAGATCTTTACACTGCACTGAAGGAGCCTGGCTTTTGCTGTGGAAGTTGCAAGAAATATCATCCCAAGTACAATTCGCTCAATTGCATTACTTGGTTAGGTTAACATTTTTTTATTGTTGTGAAGTTGGAAGATAACTCATTATTTCCAAACGCTGATGAAATTCATGCCAATGTCTTGACTTGATTTTTTGACCAACTGTGTTCATTTACAAATGCTCACGCTAATTTAGTAAAGATTGAACTTTGCAGCGGCTCAGAAAAGGGCGAACCTTTCCGATACACTTGTGTGTGGGACTCACACAGGCACAAAACACACACCGAGGAGGAGCACGATTTGAGAATAATGATAGGTGCTAATGATAATCCATTATATCCAGCGTCCAAGGTGAGAATGCTCAATTTTTTGTACTCTGCTTTGGGATACGCGTTTCTATTTTTTTTTACTGAAATGTGTTCCACGAGATTCTCCTGAAGTACTCGGGAATACAGAAATCCGTCTGCTGCTATATATTGTATAATGCCAGAGATCTTGGGGATCCAAAACTACAAAGCAGAGCTGTATCTCGAGATCGATCGATTTTGCAGAGGATCATATTTCGCCTTTCCAGTCTGAGTCTAATCATCGTCTGGCCTCTCTCGATCGCTCTCAGCGTATAGCATTCGCTCCTCTCTATCACTGCGCTTTATGTTCTTGTTATCTAACGGATCATGAGCATGCCAGCGAGGTTCACTCCCATCTCGAATGTGGTCATTTCGTTGGATCTGGCTGCGTGACAATTTGCAAGAATCAGAGGTTTGTCTATGATCGGGCAGATAAGTAGTTCATTCATTCTAATTTTCCAAAAGGTTATTCTCGCCAGTTATGACAAAAATGGTCATTTTTAATACTAAAAAGGATAACGCATCTGTTTTGCAGCGAATTCCACTGCATCTTCTGCAACAAACCGTACAATCACAAAAACATAGGAGCGCAGTACTTCATCTTTCCCAGCAATCAACTGGCGGGTAAAGATGCTCCCCCTGTATCGCATTGCTCTGTTTAATTCTCATTCATTTCAGGTCTCGTGCAAAATTCGCCTCACCAAGCAATGTATTGTAGTGGTCAATGCGATTCACTGAACCCTGATCCTGCCGGCGAAGGAGTACGTTATGCTATGATAGGGAGCTTCATTAAAGTTCCCCTCAAAATATTTTTGAAATAATGCAGATTTGAATTTCCGCTGCGGGTATATCTCGGTTCCGAAAATACTCTCCTCACAAAACTGTGAATTGATCCGGGTTCGACAGCTTTCAATTATAAGGAGTTTGGGGAATAAGTATAATACGGTAAAATACTTGCATTGAGAAATTTGTTATGGTACTTGATTGATCATTCCTTTTCAGACCTGTAAGTGGTGCACAGTCGAGGATCAACTGAAGAGGAGAGAAGAACAAGATAGAGTCAGAAAGGCGAAGGAACCGCAAGAAATGTTGAAGAATATGGGTTTGGACTTGTCAGGAAAAAAGTAAGAAACTATCCATTCTCCCGATTCAACCTTTCATCTTTTAGTCTTTCTCATCCAATTGTAATCTGTTTGTATCTTTATATCGAAACTGTACCATGCTTCCAAACAATAACATATCACACAATTGTTTATTCACTTTATCGATATTGATTTATGATTATTAATCTGTCCGATAATTGAATGTAAACGTCTGAATATCTCACCATAAACTCATTGCTATTCATCTGCACTAATGTGTTGTCCATGACATTTCGTAGACATTGGTTACTTCCTCTAATTGGTGAGCAGTACATCAGATGAGCATCTCAATCTATGTCTGTGTTTACAATCCACACTGACGAGGCGTTGGTCGTCTTTATCAACGAGTCGATGTGCAGCTATCTAATTTTGAAAACATCCATCTCTCTCCCTCCCTCCCTCCTCTCCCCCCCCTCTCTCTTTCTCTCAGGTTTTGATTCTCTTGTTCTCAATAGACCGAAACTGAGTCGAGTTTATTTATTTATCATTAACAAATTGAAAACTTAATCGACTACATCGAAAATATCAAGAAACCATAACAACAGTGGAAAAAATCGAGAACGATCAACTGCCAACGACCAATCATAAAATATGTCAGGAAACAAGAAGACATCGGGAAAATCAACTCCACGGTAAACCAGAATAGAAGAATAATGACCAAG
>LS571785.1:265071-281134 GCA_900490775.1 Pristionchus maxplancki | reverse complement strand
GTGTCATCAACATGACGCAATAGCATTCGACCTTTCTCATTATCGTCCAGATTCACAGTATCGAACAAATCTTGATGCCGAGTCCACCATGCTTCGAATGTCCATCCCTCGTCAGGGTTGTAAGTGAACAACCTGATCTGTTTCTCAAGGGAGTCCACCGTTGGTCCTCTATTTTTGGAAGCCTCGCTTCCACTGGCTGCTCTCTGTGCATTCTCGGTTCTCAGAGAATTCAGCTCTCTCTGCTGTTCAGCCATCATCTCTTGCATCAACTTCAAAACCTTGGTGACCTCGGCCACTTCACCCATTCTCAGGCGCTGGTTTGAAGTTTCTATGTGAAAATAAAAATTTGCGCAGGGCTTCCGCCGCTACAACAAAAATTTTCCTTTTTCACAAAGTTCTCTAGATACCGCAGTATCCACAGACGAAGCTCCTCGCTTCTACCGTCTGGCGCAATCCGCAGATCACGACTGGTTAGCAACCACCAGGCAAGAAAATAATAGAAAAACGACGAGAAAATATTTTTAAAAAATACCTCAGGTCGAGTCCGCTTTACTTCTGAACGCCAATGTTGTGTATCTTGCTGCCTTGTGATGGAGCCAACTTCCAGTAGTAACGATAGCCGTTTATTGATGCATTGAGCGAAGATATAGACGAATAAAATAGAAGGCCGTCAACGGCGATTACTTGGGGATCCACTCAACTCGAGTAGGAAAATATGCGAGGGCAAATGCCACGAGAGTATTACGGTAGCTTGCGTAATCAAACTAATCGTGGTGAGAGAAACGGAGGGGATGAATGGCGCGTGCGGTCACGCGTCGCGGTCGTGTCAACGATTAATCGGCAGGGCAGATTATTTACAGAACTGTTTCTACTCTCGTATATAACAGAAACACACAAGAACGTCTCAATGTGGTGTAGATAGTTCACTCGCAATCCAAATTCCTCATCGATAATCGCGTATGCCGTCTCCTAAAATGAAGTATATTCATTGAAATGCATTCGTCTCAGGATAATGGCGATTGATCAAGGTCACCTCCTCAAAGCACATTCCAACAAGTTAGATAGTACGCGGAATGCAGAAATATGTTGTTTACTCCAACTCACGTCGATGTGCTGTATTCTGTCCTCCACATGTCCACTGCACAGCTCAATGGTGCATCCGAGTGCTTTGTTTTCTTTATTCCAATCGATCTCTTCCGTTTTCTTCCCTCTGTTGTGCGACAACTGCAGCACACGCGACACAAACACGGCTGCAATTTAGACTAATTTATCGTCAAGAAAACCCTTTAGCATAACGCCTGCAGTGAAATTCCATCAATTGTAAACAAACATTCAGACATAACTGAGTTTCAATCTTCGCTTACCTGGTCTGAACTGACTCGTGACTAAGAATCGGCCTTGTTTACGATGGAACAACAGAATGGAGACGGAATCGCGTTGAGGATGGATCTCGAACTGGCGAGAAATGACACCCTGTAGTTTAGCCAATTTTTAAAGAGAAGTAAAAGGTAAAGATAAAGCGTATAATCCTAGAAATTGGCCCATCATCTAATGAGTAAAAAAACAGGTTACATTTTCGACACTCAATCGGTACTGCTGGGCAGTCGAATACTCTTGAATGCTCGAAATGGAGACAGTCGGAATATGGGCTGGAAGGAGAAACCGTCTTTCCATTCGCCTGCAAGGGTAGATTAATCAATAAACACGTACATATTATGCTCTCAACGGATGTGATCATGATCACATACAGATATTCAATCGATAGACAACGATTCACATCACACACCACCACACCATGGAGTCGAAACATTCATTAACACTTATCTCAAATTATCCATACAAAGTACAACATTACACCAGTACATTCAATCTCCGTATCACAAAATAATTCAAACCGCATTTCACAAGATAGTGGGTGTGTAAATCAATATCAAAAGTGACCAGTATTTAAAATAAGCAAGATAAAATAGTTTCAGTAACATGTAAAATCGACACTTATTGAGTTCGTCTCCTTTTTTTCTTCTCAGGCGGCACATTCTCATCATTCTCTTCTCCCCTTTAACTCGACTTCTTTCTTCTCCATTTTATTGTTTACGTTCTTCCCCTTTTTATCTGCTACTTTCTTCTCCTTTTTATCTTCTACTTTCTCCCCCTCTTCTTTCTTCTCCTTTTTATCTTCTACCTTCTTCCCTCCTTCTCTCTTCTCCTTTTTATATTCTACCTTCTTCCCTCCTTCTCTCTTCTCCTTTTTATCTTCTACCTTCTTCCCTCCTTCTCTCTTCTCCTTTTTATCTTCTACCTTCTTCTTCTCCTTTTTATCGTCTACCTTCGTTCCCCCTTTATTCTTCTCTTCTTTTCCCCTTTTCTTATCCTTCTTCTCTTCTTCTTTCTTTCGCCCTTCCTCAGTCACAGCTTCTTTCTTCTCTTCTTGTCTCTCTTCATCTTCCATCTCGACTACATCTTCATCTTCCTCCGTTGGTTCAACTATCATCAATGCACTTTCGTCTTCTCTATCCACATTCACCCATGTCGATTCTACCTCCCCTTCCTCTTCCTCCATCCTCCTCCCTTCCTCTTCCACCATCCTCCTCCCTTCCTCTTCCTCCATCCTCCTCTCTTCCAATATCTTCCAAAGCCTCCTCATCAACAACCTCTTGAATTGATCCTCCAAATCTTCCACTTCGACGTCTTCATCTTCCTCCGTCTTCTCCACTGTCACCCATGTCTTCCTTGCCTCCTCCGGAATATGGACTGGAAGGAGAGACCGTCTTTCCATTCGCCTGCAAGGGTAGATTAATCAATAAACACGTACATATTATGCTCTCAACGGAAGTGATCATGATCACATACAGATATTCAATCGATAGACAACGATTCACATCACACACCACCACACCATGGAGTCGAAACATTCATTAACACTTATCTCAAATTATCCATACAAAGTACAACATTACACCAGTACATTCAATCTCCGTATCACAAAATAATTCAAACCGCATTTCACAAGATAGTGGGTGTGTAAATCAACATCAAAAGTGACCAGTATTTAAAATAAGCAAATACCGTAAGACAAAATAGTTACAATAACATGCAAAATCGACACTTATTGAGTTCGTCTCCTTCTTTTTTTCTTCTCGGGCGGCGCATTCTCATCATTCTCTTCCACATAACTCTTCTGTCCTTCTGTCTCGCCCAATGTTCTAATCCTTGAGCTCCTTCGTCTCCCTTTTAACTCGACTTCTTCCTTCTCCATTTTATCTTCTACATTCTTACTCTCTTCTTTTTTCTCCTTTTTATTTTCTACCTTCTTCTTAACTTCTTTCTTCTCATTTTTATCTTCTACATTCTTCCCCTCTTCTTTCTTCTCCTTTTTATCGTCTACCTTCGTTCCCCCTTTATTCTTCTCTTCTTTTCCCCTTTTCTTATCCTTCTTCTCTTCTTCTTTCTTTCGCCCTTCCTCAGTCACAGCTTCTTTCTTCTCTTCTTGTCTCTCTTCATCTTCCATCTCGACTACATCTTCATCTTCCTCCGTTGGTTCAACTATCATCAATACACCTTCTTCATCTCTATCCACATTCACCCATGTCGATTCTACCTCCCCTTCCTCTTCCTCCTCCAGCCACCTCTCTTCATCTTCCTCTATCTCCCTCCTCCTCTCTTCCAATGTCTCCCACAGCCTTCTCATCAACACCCTCTTGCACTGATCCTCCAAATCTTCCACTTCGACGTCTTCATCTTCCTCCGTCTTCTCCACTGTCACCCATGTCTTCCTTGCCTCCTCTTCCATTTCCTCCTCCCTCTTTCTCCTCTTCTCCTCGTCCTCTCTAATCTTCTGTATCCTCTTCTTTCTACCTCCTTCTTCCTCTTCCATCATCTTTGTCCCGGTCTCTCCAATAGCGACCATTTGCCTCTCTCTCAATGTCAGATCATCCCGAGTCATCCTGAAATCAACCAAATGGAATGGAAGGAGGAATAAACGAATCAACCTGGATTCGTTGTTCGCCATCCAATGGAGGGCGATGTGGAGACTGAGAGTGGAGTTGTTTGGCTTCGCATGAGTGATGTACGTCCAACGTTGCAATTTCACCTGCAGTCACTCGAAATAATTACAATCATAGACGTCATACCCGGCCTACTCGGCACTCACCCTTTCCACATCCTTATCCTTCGCCTTCCAACCTCTCACTCGATTCCTCGCTTTGCATTCCGTATAGTAAACGTACTTGCTCTCGCCGCCCACACTTGAACCGATCCTGCAGATTATCCTTGCAATGTTAAAGAATATAAATACCTCGATCACAGACATCAAAATACGAATCAGTCCCATTCAACGTTGCCCAACTCACAGCAATCTAGCGATCAACTTGAGACCCTTCATGTTGACGATGTAGCCCAGCTTCTGCCAGGCGACCCGTCTCACTGCCATTTCCACTGGAAATAATTAACCAATGTTTTTCTCTCTTAACACAACAATTTCAACAACTAGGATTACTCTATGCTTTTTCATTGAACCAGCATCTAAAGTGTAACTCAGTCCGTACATGTTTCAGTCTCTTGTATCCTCCCCGATGCTAGTTCATATGCGTGGGCAGACGCTTTAGAGATCTTAGAAACATCCATCCCCTCCACTGGTTTGTCCTGTAAAAATTGAATCAAGCATATTTTAAAGTGTCTTGAACGAATTCGATAAGCGGAATTGATTAATAAAAAATACATTACGCACCTCATCATTAGAGCGATTACAGTGGTGACCGAGCAGCGCGGCTGCAAAAATACATTTACTCATGCGGAAGACCAGTGAACCCACTGGTAGCATAATACATTGTCATAATCTTTCTCATAGACAGATTTCCAAAAAGTACAAATATGATTCCGAATTGTCCTCAACTCACGTCGGAATCTCCTCGTGATCACCACTTTCAACGAATCCAAGTCCTTGATCAGTACTGAAACCGTATCCGGACGAACTGCCATATACCATGTCTGCTCGGTATCCATCTGGAAAGACAACGGTCCGTGAAGATTGTAAAATAGCTTCAAAAATAAGATGCGCACCTCGCCAAATTCGAGGGTAATTCGAGTTGTATGCAGAGTACAACTCCTCGGGATGGCAAGAGTGATGATAGGCGATTAACAGATTTCCAAAAAAAGACAGGGTTCTCGAGAGCTCGGGAACTCACAACAGTGTATTTCATCCTCATTATCGGATATCTTCCCTTCTCCTCACTCTGCCTGCACGTCCACTTTCCCTGCACTGCACCTTCCCTTTTCATCCTCGCACGAAATGCGTTCATAGAGCAGTCATGCATCTTCCAGAATCGAGGCTGAAATGGCAAATATTTGTCAGTTTCGAAAGTCCTACGGGACTTGGTGGGCTGATCACCGTCGAATAGCGGCCAACCGTTTGCCAATGAATTCACTTTACTCGAGTTGCAGTGTTTTGCAAGGCATAATTGTAAATTCAAGCATTTTTGTATCAGCAGTCATCATCATCAGTATCCGACGTTGATCACCGCGAACCTACTTACAATCCTCCTGAATGCCTCCTCATACTGCGGATGGTGATTGAGAAACCACCAGAAAAGGGCGTAATAAAGAGAGGAGGGAACGATCGAATCTCCCTTCTTCAGCACATTTTCCGCCATTTCAACGGTCAGCCACAACTACAAGATTATCATCTAAAAACTGAAAAAAATACCTAAATTTAAAAAAAAGAGGTGACCGCTACTGGGCTAGACAGCCCTCATACCTAATTTTAACACTGTAAACTGCGCACCGCATCCGTGCCAACTCTCTGAACAATATTTCCATGTCCGATAGGCTGTGCATTGTCCAACTCCGCGTAGAAGAGGTGGCAGTCCGGGCCAGAATCCGTCACACCAGCCCTGCACGGCAGATAGTTCTTTAATTTATCGACCCACCTAAAGAGGGTTACGCACAGAAAAGAATCGATGAAATGCAGGTTGTTCCTCTTCACTCTCAACCCCAATTCTTCTTCGATTATTGCGAGTGTCCTTTTCTAAAATGAATGAAATAATTGATCGCTCTCGTCATCCCTCTCCGTGTCCTCTATCGTATTCTCACTTACATCAATGCGCTCATCCCCCTTTGCCACATATCCAGTGCACAATTCGAGTGTGCATCCGAGTGCCGGGTCGTCCTTCGACCAGTCGACCATTCCAAAGTGCGTCTTTCTTTTGTTGTGCGGCAACTGGAACACTCGCGATGCGAACACATCTACAAATCAATCGATACAAATAGCGTGGACTCGAGATAAGACCGAACCGGGTCTGAACTGTCGCACGAGCCTGAAATGGCCCCGCCTCCGATGGAATAGCAGAATAGAGATGCAATCGGGTTGAGGGATGAATTCGAACTCGCGTGAACTGTCAGCCTGCAATTTGCACAATTATTCTACCTGAGGAGGGAGGGACGAGGAAGGCGAGCCAATAAAAACAAAAAAAAATCCTTATTTCCTACTGTGATATCATAAAAAATAGCATGAAAACACAAGCAATACCTCTTCGATGCTCAGTCGATAAGGTTGAAGAGGGGGATGTTTGGCAAGCCGTTCAATGTTCATAATGTGGATGTTTGGGCGGTGTTGTGGAAAGAGGAGATTGCGTTGAGTCGTGTAGTTGATTGCTCTAGCCGATCGTGCCATTGCTCTGCAAAGGAGAAGGGTTAGATAAGTGATTTTCGCACGCTAATTACCACATTTTGAACAGAATATCAACCTTGGAAATGATGAGAATATTGATGCTTCAGACGTGAATATCGATAATAAATACCACAACCAAACTCAATGTTGAGTCTCCTTCGCCTTTCCAAGGCTGAGAAAACATCGAAATATTCAACCGTTAGAAACGGATTCTCATTACACACCAACACACCGTGGAAATGAACTTTCATAATTCGTACACATAAGATCATTAAATGTCAGGTGTGGCAAAATAAATTCAATTCATAGATAATTCATATGATACCAGGTGTCTACATGAATGTCCAAAATGGTCAGCTTCTAAAACGTAAGAATATAGTAATACAAATCGAATAGTACAGTAATACACATGAATCAGGTCGTCATTCGCTTCATTGCAGGTTCATTCTCGTCATTCTCTTGGGCGACTCTCTTCCTCGCTTCAATAACTTCTTCCTTCACTTCCATCTTCTCACTCTCTTCCCCTGCTACCCCTTCTTCATCCTTCTCCTCACTCTCTTCCTTTGCTACTCCTCTTCCTCCTTCCTTCTCCCCACAATCAGACTCTTCTCTCTCTACCCCTCCCTCCACTTCATCTTTTCCACTCGTCCATCCATTCATTTCTATCAGCGCCTTCACTGCAGCCATAGCAAACGTTTCCTTTGCTACTCCTCCTCCTTCCTTCTCTTCACAATCAGACTCTTCTCTTTCTACCTCTCCAACTTCCCCCACTTCATCTTCTGCATTCGTCCATCCCTCTATCAGCGCCTTCGCAGTAGCTGCAGCCACAGCAAACTTTCCAAGATTCGACGTTTGCCTTAGATTGAATTAATTAATTAAACAGTGAAATGAGAATGATTTGGAACAATTTTACGTATATGACAACTTCCTAAGAGGGAGAGGAGATAATGGTAGAATACTGTCTACGGAACTAGAAGCGTTCCAAATTTCGAGCAGAACCATCATGACATGAAGTTTTTGGCAGAACAAAATTATCGACTGATTAATTTGATGTAACCTGTACCTCATCTTTCCTTCTTTTGCGTCTTTTTCTTCCTTTTCAACCCGTTCCATAAATTTAAGAGCCAAGATTAAACTCGGCGTAGGAAATCCGAAAAAATGTCTGCCCCCAATTGGTCCGCGAGGTTGCTTAACCTGAATGTCCGTTAGATGGTATTATGGCAATTGTAATTTATCTTGACACGACTCACCCGTCTACCTTCCAATTCCACCGGCGCCTTCCAATTCATCACTCGATCCTTCCTTCTGCACTCTGCGTAGTACACGTACTTGCTTTCGCCACCCAAACTCGAGCCGATCCTGGAAATTACCCTCGGTTGTTTACTGACCAAAGAAAAATACTGATTCCCGTGACAATGTAGATGCATCAATGATTCATTAAGGACATTGAGAGTGGTGACGAATGCGCATCTCCTTTTGTCCAAGAGCGTTAGTGTAAGTGTTTTCCAAAATGTTTAAAACTCACAGCACTTTGGTAATAAACATGAGGTTATTAACGGGAACGTTGTAGCCCAATTTGGACGAAGCGACGCGGAGCACTGCTTCATCAGCTGGAATAGCAGCAACTTCAAAACGGCGTCCCCTTTACACACCCTTCTATCTCTTTCGTATCGTATACATTCCATTATATCGGAATAGTACTGCCTATTTCAGCTTCATTAAACAAGCGGCGCGAAGCACCACATCTTCAAATCATGAATTTTTTTACCTTCTTTATCTATTTTTTTCCACTACGCACGCTAAAGCCAATGTGGCATGTTTTTCTCGCGTGTAGCTATTCTATTCGTCTGTAGATTTGTTCATCCAATCGTACCAGTCTCGCCATCCAGTATCCGTCCCGATCCCAGTTCACTCGTGAATTCACATGAGAGAGGGTATGCTGTCTCAGAGGAATCGAGCATCCCCGCGTCCTTAAAAACATACAAAATAGAAACAAAATACAATTAGGCGATACTCACTATATAGCCAAGCTGTGCTCTCAATCGGCCAACCATCACTGCTGCAAACACACATCTTTCTTTAACTGTACTACAATCATGTTATAATCTAAAGATTTCACTTCTGTTGTTTTCTGTGAAAAATCGTCTAAATTCTGTTCTTTTTTAAAGCAAATTGGTTTTCTATAAACCATATCAGTAACTTTTGTTACCAGGTCGCAATCTGCTCAAGAACACCAGCTCCATCGAATGCAAATCCTTGATCAATATGGATACCGTATCCGGGACTACAGCCATAACGCAAGAATACTCGGTGTCCATCTAGCAAAATGTTTTTTTTAGATCACTGAACACTCAATATTTTCGCCCTCTTCCGAGCCCACCAGCATAAGAATAATAATTATTATTTCACAATATCGACTCACAATTGTGTAGGTGATGTTCATGAGCGGATGTCTTTTCTTTTTCTCTTCCATAACTTCACATTTCCATTCTCCTGGCTTTATTTGTTGGTTCGAATGCATCTTATTTCGATAAAGAATGGCCAAGTAAAATTCCTCTACGAACAACGGCTGAAAATAATTGTAGCTGAATTTGTAAGCCATTTTAAAAAGACGGTAATACGACCATCTCACTCACTTTGCGCATCCACTCGAACCACAGTCGTAAGGCGACGTAATGAGAGGAAGAGATGAGTGGGTCCTTTCCCTCGAGTAAATTTAGCACCGCACCCACGCTCATCCACACCTACAACGTGGGATGCTCACAGAAAGCGGCCTAGATCATGGTTGGGGCAAAAAATGATAACACAGAATAATAACACTTCTTACAACACAACTTCTATTGCTAGTTATTTAAAGATTTTTGAGGGAAAAAAGATTGAGAATATTTTAAACCATCAATTTCGACTAACAGTAAACTGAGGTCGGTTTGAAGTGATCAACGTGATTTATTTCGACATCGGCAAATTTTAAAAAAATTAAAGCACCGATCGAAATTCGATCGTCGAAAGGCGTCTGTTAATTTAACCTTTTCCGCGGAGGGTCTCATGACAATATTTCCTTCATCCATTATTTCTGCATGATCCAACTCCGCGTAGTACAGGTGGCAGGAGGAGCCAAAATCCGTCACGCCAGTCCTTAACGATAATTTCGGTGACGGTAATTAATCAATAATACCGTCAGACGATGTAGGAATTTGGTAACTCACGGGAATCTGGGAAGGAGATGGAGAGAATTCTGCGGCACTTGCAGCCCGAATTCTTCGGCGATCAATCTGAGTGCCATTCTCTGAAATGAACAAATCACTGAATTCCGCCAAACACCATCTCTAATCAATCTCGATGGTGAAATTGGTGTATATTTCATATTATATCGCTCTGGTTCTCTCAAAAACAATTTTCCGAATGTATTCCAAACTCTGGTTGACTCATTTCATTTTTTTAAAAGTGAGAATCCAAAAAATTGGATGAGCAGACGAAAGAAACAGAGAAAGAGACAGCGGCGCGACACTTTTTGGAAAATTTGAGAGATGAGTGGCACCCACAAGTTGCCATCAAACTTGGAGGCATCTAATGGTCACCAAAAAGAGCGTGATTTCAAGACCAGTAATATGCTTGAATATGAGCATTCATCGATCGGATGACAATTGAATATGCGACTCTCAATCAGACTGTGCTCGATGCCTCATCACCCACCCTTAATGATCTCTGCGATCTATACTCAGAAAGTCCACTACACAACTCCAGCGTACATCCGAGTGCTCGATTTTCTTTGCAATTATTCCAATCGATCTCTGTCACTGCCTTTCCTTTGTTGTTCGGTAATTGCATCACACGCGATACGAACACGGCTACAAATTGATGGAAATGAACCTGGATTTTTTCAGTCATTTGTCACCGGGTTTGAACTGTTGCGAGAACATGAGTTGGCGCCGTTCCGCATGATACAATACGATGGCGATGGAATCACTTTGAGGGTAGTATTCATACTCGGGTAGAAAGCCAGGCTGAAATTCCAGTAATTATATTGTAATTCAAATAAAGTGCTGAAGCAAAGAATAATGAGAAATAAAAATTACTTTGTTGATGGACAATCGGTACGTACTTGCAGTTGGCCTATTGACTTCGATCAAGTCCTGGTGGACTTTCTCTTCAATATTAGCAATGCCGACTTCAGGGACGAAGTAGGGGAAAAGGAATAGGTCGTCCATTCGCCTGCAAAGATACAGTTTCAGTTTTGGTTCACTGTGACTCATCCTGACGCTCGACACAGCAGCAGGGGAAGAGGTCTGCCTCTCAGCAGAGACATCGACAATCTGCCGCTTCTTAGAAGTATCCAACCGTTCGAAACGGATCATCCATCAATCACCAATACACATTTCGGAAACGAACTTTCATCAGCATTAGTACAAATAAGAACATGATAGCACAATAGAATATTATAGCAAATTTCAAAGTCACAACATATATTCAACCGTAGATAATTCACAAGCTGCCAGCTGTTTACATGAATGTCCCAAGTGACCAGTATCTAAAACGGAAGACAATTGTAATACAAATACATTCCTACATAAATTTACACCACGGTTTCGCCATTACAGGTTCATTCTCGACATTCTCTTGGACAACTTCCATCCTCACTCCAGTCTCTTCTGTCTTCACTTCCTCCTCCTCGATCTCGTCCGTAGCCACTTCTTCTCCTTCCTCCTCCACCCCACCCCTTTCCTTCCTCTCTTCCAATTCCTTCACAGCAGCAGCAGCCTGTGTCTGGTCGATCTCCAATTCTATTCTCTCCATCTCCCTCTTAAACTCAGCTTTTTGTCTCTTTATCAGCGCGTCCAGAGCATTCAATTGCCTCCGAGTCATACTGCAATGTAATCAGTTATATACTAGGAATAAACTAATTGATGCCACCTTTGACTCTGTCTTCGTTCGTGCTTCGACATCCAATCAAGGGCGACGTAAACACTGGGAGGAGAGGACGACGGTCTGAGATGGCAGCCAGCGTAGCGAAGCAGCAACACCTATGAGATCGAAGACGGTGACCTCCATTCATCTATCCTTCGCCCCTTGCAATCACCCTCTCGTCTCCCGCCCTTATAGCTCGTCTCCAATTCTTCAGTCGATTCGGCTTTCTGCACTCTGCGTAGTACACATACTTGGTCTCACCGCCCTCACTCGAGCCGACTCTGGAAATAATATTTTTTTATATATATTAGTAATAGGGACCACCACGTGATATGCAAATCGTCGATTCATGGCTCATAAATTATTTCAATTAACTTAGCAGGTGTATAGAATCATTTTTTGTGAAGGGAAAACGGTCCGAAAGTTTATGGTTCTCGAGATATTCCTAGTTTTCGAAAAAGTTTATTTTCAAAAACGAGAGACAAATAAATTTGGAGCTCTCTAACATCAGTTCTACCCACAACTTTTGAAAGTTTCCAGTGATAGACTAGGGTCAGGTGTACGATATATCCAAAAATTAGCAAAAGTTCCCGTCGCCCACGAAAGTTGCATGAGTTCAAAGTCGGAAAAAACAGCCAAATTTTACACTTGTGTAACTTTCGTGGGCGACGGGAACTTTTGCTAATTTTTGGATATGTTATGCATCTGACCCTAGTCTACCACTGGAAACTTTCAAAAGTCGCGGCCCTCTCCTAAAACTGATTTTATGGAGCTCAAAAGCCAAAGTTTCCGAGAAATTACTGTAATTTTTCGACATATGACGTCATAACAGGCGTGGGAGACGGGAAACCTATTCTGATTTTTTCAGCAAAGTTAGCCCACATGGTGTACTAAACATCCATGAAAGCAGAACTCGCGGCCTTTGATTCTCCTTTGAGCTAAACAACTTTGCGTGATCCCGATTTTACAAAAAGGGGTGGTGGTCCCTATATTAGTAATACATCAAATAATTGCACTTTATTCGTCATGGAGTGCATTTGAAACTCACATCAGTTTGGTTACCAACTTGAGCTCCTGAACGGGTACGTCGTAGCCCAGTTTGGACGAGGCGACGCGGAGCACTGCATCTTCCACTACAATCGAAATAAGGATGATCATTCATCTCTCCACATTTCATACCCTTCTCTCCATCATTTCTGCTTCCCGAAGCTAGCTCATATGTGTACTTCCAGATGTCCGGATAGGCGGAGAAGTCGATCTGTTCCAGTTGCGTGTCCTCAAAATTATTATCAATACGACGCTTGCGAGGATGTGATTCACCAGATTCTCAGGCCGCGCCATCACTCGACCAACCAGTGCTGCTGCAAATATTCACCGTAAACTTTATAGCAGAGTATCGATTCTCCAACGGAGTTTTTCCCTATGAACCCCGTACTCACCGGGTCGGAATCTCCTCATCATCACCAGCTTCATCGAATCAACGTCCTTGATCAGTATTGACACTGTATCAGGGCGAATCACAATGGCTCGCGTTTGATTAATGCCCATCTGATAAATCAATTTATTGTCTCATTTTTTGCATCGCATAGCATTCCTGACTGCTCTTTCGTAACTGACCATAACATAGTCCATCCTCATCACTGGGTGCCTGCCTCTCTCCTCGCTCTTCTCAAATCTCCATTCTCCCTCTAATAACCCCGTCTTCTTCGCTACCTCGAACCAATGCTCATCGCGGGCTGCACTACGTCTCTCCACTCCAAAACCCGGCTGCAATGATATCACTTTGCTCTCCAGGGAAAGCTCAGAATGAAGAATGTGAAGAATGGGCGACGTCGAGCATTGTAAGGTTGAGATTACACGGTTTACAGGTGCAACAGTAGCGAACAACAACTGCAATCCCATCGTATCGACTCACCGTTTCCTCCATGGTCGCCTTTCCCAGCCATTCCTCCTTGAAGAGGAACCAATAGTTGAGAGCTTGGAAGTGGGCGGCGGTCATGAGAGAGGATCGTTCCTTTCTGAGCATTGCTCTAGCGTGCCCCACTTTCAGCCACTCCTGCAATATTATCACGTGAGAAAGGAGTACATCTTGATCACAAAGTGTGCGACATTTTGAGAATGCGTACTTTGAACAAGAATTCTCGTTCGGGAATCGTTCCCTCACCGACTATCTTTGCCATGCATGGGATTTTTTGTTTTTGTTGGTAGCAACAATAACTACTCAATTTTAAAATTTGATTCCATCCCACCCGATTTCGACAAATGTTTAGGCCATACGTGTCCAGCTGTGGCGGCGAGGGGGAGGTGCGTAGGGGTGGACAGGGGGGAATCCCTGCGCACCCCCCCCCCCCCTTGCCGGAGGGGGGGGGGGGTGCGCAGGGGTTCCCCCTTCTCTCCACCCCTACGCACCTCCCCCCTCGCTGGCGGCGTGGACACCTATGGTTTAGATACACTGATCATACCGAACTGATTTTGGCTAATTTCATTAGAAACCGACCTGAGATGAACATCCAAGCAGCAATCCCTGTCCATGTATGATCGCTGCATTGTCAATTTCAGCGTAGTAGATGTGGCAGGCCGCGCCTGAATCCCTCACACCAGTCCTAAAATACCTTATTTTACTACAGCAAATACAAACCAAACAAAGTATGTATCTGCACTCTGCACTTTCGAAATTGCATTCAATTGAGCCATAATAGTGTCACTCACAAGAACGTCTGGAAGTGCTGTAGGTACCTCCTCTCCACTCTCAACCCGAATTCTTCTCCGATCAGTGCGAGTGCAGTGTCCTGCAATGACTCAATGAGAATGCCAGTATCTAATTCCAGCAATGAGTCGGATATCCTGATACCCGTCAATAAACAGTGAACGATGTTCAGCATCCGCACTCACATCCAAGTGCTTCGTTCTGTCCTCGACATAACCACTGCAAAGCTCAAGCGTGCAGCCGAGTGCTTTGATTTCCTTATTCCAATCGATTTCTTCCACTGCCTTCCCTCTGTTGTGCGGCAACTGCAGCACACGCGACGCAAACACGGCTGCAAAGCAATACGATCATTTTTCGGCCTGTGATCATCAGCATCGCCACAACAAGAAGTTTCGCTCAAAAAAGTAACACTATTGCAATTATAAATCGTACCAGGTCTGAATTGTTTCTTGACCAGGAACCGGCGCTTCTTGCGATGGTACAGCAGGATAGCGATGGAATCGCGTTGAGGGAGGAACTCGAACTGCTGTGATCTGCCAGCCTCAAGCATTAGAACATTAAGCACGCTGTTCATCATCTCAAAAAGACCTCTTCGATGGTCAGTCGATACGGCTGGAGTGACGCCGACTGGACATTCGTTTGAACGTTAGAAATGGAGATTTCAGGGAATAGGAATGTAGGGAAGGATAGACCGTCCATTCACCTGCAACGGTTCAATATTAATCTGCTCTCATGAACGCTAAAAGCATCGAGATGAATCTGTCATCTCATTCAAGTATACCATCGATAGAAACGGATTCAGATAGCACATCAACACATAAATATTAATATATACGAATATTAATCAGATCGTAGCAATAAAGTTTCTCAAATAAGCCGTATAAATGAAGCATTCGTAAAAACGAATAATTCAAAACAAATTCAACCGCATTTCACAAGATACCTGCTGTACACATCAACGTCTACAATGACCACAAGTAAAACCCATAAATAGATATATCACGGGTTTCCTGTAAGAGTGCATGAATGGTTTGCACAAAAAATATTTTTTGTCTCCGATTTCCATGAAACTTCATTGGCAGATACTATTGGGGGCCAGGAAGACGCTGACCTAGATCGCATGACGAAATTCCGCAATTATCGATTTTTTGATCTACCATTTCAAATTGCTCTAACTCAGTCAGTTTTTGAGCTACAGCGCCCAATTTTCACAGGTGGATTACACGTGATAAACTCTTCAAAAAAGGTCAACTATGATCAATGTCAAAAATCAACAGATCACGAGTTATCGATCGAAAAGTGATTTTTTGACATAAATCGTGCCGTATCTCGAAAAGTTTGTTCTATGATCACAATTTTTATTGCAGATTCGGATTCCCCATCCCAAATTACATACTAGTAAACAAAAAAGGAGACCTAAGTTTGTGACGGAAGACCTGTTCTCCTCAGGGGCTCTGGACTTGGAAAAATGTCGCGCGCGTTTCTTCTTCGTTTCATAACTCAGCTCAAACTGGTCGTAGAACCTTTTCCAAAACACCGATCGATAGCCCTCGGCAAGCTCTTCAAAAACTTCTAAGGGGTCCCAAGTGAAATCACACTTTCGAGAAAATTGTCAAAAACCATATTTTTCAAGAAAAAATCGATTTTTCGAGAATTTTATCCTCATTGACAGTTTCAAAGAGGTGGTTGCATTTCTTCAAAGTGATAATTTATTGTTTCTAATATCACTTGCAAACAAGCGCGTTATTTTACAACACGATATGTGAGTGTTCTATATAATCCTGTTA
>LS571785.1:230217-263947 GCA_900490775.1 Pristionchus maxplancki | reverse complement strand
TGTCAAAAAAATCACTTTTCGATCGATAACTCGTGATCTGTTGATTTTTGACATTGATCATAGTTGACCTTTTTTGAAGAGTTTATCACGTGTAATCCACCTGTGAAAATTGGGCGCTGTAGCTCAAAAACTGACTGAGTTAGAGCAATTTGAAATGGTAGATCAAAAAAATCGATAATTGCGGAATTTCGTCATGCGATCTAGGTCAGCGTCTTCCTGGCCCCCAATAGTATCTGCCAATGAAGTTTCATGGAAATCGGAGACAAAAAATATTTTATTGTAGCAATTTGGCCTCGTTTTCCTGCACTCTTCCAGGAAACCCGTGATATCTACAGTGCCATACAATGTTAATTCAATATACACAAAGGTCAATAACGTAATGCAAATAGATAGTTACAGTAAAACACAGTACAAACAATTGACTCTATCCCAAGATTCTCAATCGCTTCATATCGGGTTCATTCTCATCATTCTCCTCTGCCAATCTCTTCCTCGTCTCAGTCTCTCCTTCCTCTTCTTCTGCATCATCTCCTCCTTCCCTATGCATCTTCGTCCACACCTTCATCGCAGCCTCCTCAGCCCTCTCCCTTGCCTCCTTCCTCTCCTTCTCCTCCTTTTCCTTATTCTCAGTATCAGCCGCCCGTTTCTCTCTCGCCTCTTCCGCCTTCCTTCGCTCCTCTGGGGTAGGTCTGCAAGCAACAAGTTAACAAGGGAATGGTAACTGCTCTCGGTAAAATTATCGAACGAGACCTATTTCATGTCGAAGTGGACCGATGGTATTGCCGATTTCCGTTTTCAGAAAGTGCGCATTATTTTTTAATTAGAGTTATATTGATAATTAGTTTACGTGCGATTTCACGCATGCGCGCCTCTTCGATATTTGACTTGATCTCAGAGACGCATGGACATGATCTCCGTGGCGCAGTAGGGAAGCGCCTAGTCTATCATGTTTTGGCAAACCAAATTCCCCAGTTCAATTCCTCTTGACTGCAAATCATGTTTGCTCACTTTTCTTATTACCGAGATGTTTATTATACTTATGCTGATTAAAATTTTCCACTTTTCATAGAATAATCTCGACTTTTAAACGGGAATACCCCTCATTTCACTCACTTCAACAATACCAACTGTGCATACATTAACTACCAAATCACACGTCGATATACTTTCAAAGTGTGGATAATTTTGATCAACATAGGTGAAATTAACATCTCGGTAATAAGAAAAGTGAGCAAAAATGATTTGCAGTCAAGAGGAATTGAACTGGGGAATTTGGTTTGCCAAAACATGATAGACTAGGCGCTTCCCTACTGCGCCACGGAGATCATGTCCATGCGTCTCTGAGATCAAGTCAAATATCGAAGAGGCGCGCATGCGTGAAATCGCTCGTAAACTAATTATCAATATAACTCTAATTAAAAAAATAATGCGCACTTTCTGAAAACGGAAATCGGCAATACCATCGTTCCACTTCGACATGAAATAGGTCTCGTTCGATAATTTTACCGAGAGCAGTTACCATTCCCTTGTAAGTTGCAAAAATTTTCAAAATTCGAATATGCAGATGTCAGTTTCCCTAAGTCACTCACTCTCGCTCATTCCACAGCAACCACGAGTGGACGATGTGCAGGGAGGCCGGAGTGGACGACGGCTTCAGCTTACAGATTGCAGTCCAACGGGGAAGACAAAGCTGCAATAGTCGGGGTGCAATTGGAGCTGAATTTCCATCGCTAATTCATTTCAAAATATGATATCACTAGAGATATCTCAGGATGCTGCTTCTTCGCTCACCCTTTCCACGCCCTCGCCTGCCTTCCAATTCTTCACTCGATGCACCTCTCTACACTCTGCATAGTACACGTATTCGCTCTCTCCGCCAGCACTCGAGCCCACCCTGCAGATGATTAGATATCATTATTTTAAGGGAAAACCCCAAACGAAATTGTATCATTCTACTACTTACAACAGTTTGGCGATAAACTTGAGCTCCTTGAGAGGTACATCATAGCCCAATTTGGACGAGGCGACGCGCAGCACTGCGTCTTGAGCTGCCAAATATTTCTTCAATTCCACGACCATCTCTAATCCGGCACTGCTGCAGAAGCCCGGAAAGACGGAAAGCGCGCACTTTTCATACGCTGGTGCGCGAAAATAACGCGCGGCAAGTTAGGCTCCGCCCCTTCTATTTTTATCTTATCAGCTTATCTCAGTTCAATGATCAATAAGAACGGGGCATGACAGAATCGCAACGACAAAAGCGCAAATGGGGTTTGTGAATCGCCAACGACAAAAAAGCAACTCACTAAATCTGCATCTTGGAGTGTTTGTGGCAGCTCTCATGGACGTTCATTAACCCCTGTAAAACCGGAAAGAGAGTAAATGGACGGGGAGCAGCTGGCGGCTATTTCAATGCTTTTGCTGCTTAGGCTTAGGCTTAGTCTTTATTACAGGGATCC
Organism: Pristionchus maxplancki; assembly: GCA_900490775.1. Classification (NCBI taxonomy): domain Eukaryota; kingdom Metazoa; phylum Nematoda; class Chromadorea; order Rhabditida; family Neodiplogasteridae; genus Pristionchus; species Pristionchus maxplancki. The sequence continues at coordinate 261,491 of LS571785.1, read as the reverse complement.
GCCCCTTCGACAAGGGACAAAACCGAGAGGACGGAGCTTGGTTGAAAAGCAGGAAAGTTTCACGTCATAAACCTGGGACGTCATAATGATACAATCTATTAGTTTATGCAACCTTTCATCTCATTTTCGTCATCTCGAGCAACGATTCCCATGGTGCGCACGCGCTCTCTCATTTTTACGTGCTCTCTCGCTTTTGTCTGACCGCGAGAGAAAGGGCGGAGTCTGCCCTCGCCCCTCGCGCGCGCTCCCCTATAAAAGCAGTTCTCCCTCACTCCTCTCGCCAGTCTGGCCTTCTCCCCTCGTGGGAGAAGGTGGGGTGCTCTGTCCCCCGCAGACTGGGCGCTCCCTCGAGGGAGGGGCGGGGCCTATGGGCCCTAGGCTCCGCCCCTTTTGGGCATTTCCGGGCTTCTGCAGCAGTGCCTCTAATCCTACCATACCCGTTTCTCCAACCCGAATCCTTCCCGAAGCCATCTCATTCGTGTAAGCCCACGTGCGCGGAGAGCGGGAGAAATCAATTTGATCCAGTGGAGTTTCCTTAAAAATGCAGGACAATAGCATCCATTAGCCAAGCTCATTTCGAATTCCAAGGACAGACACTGCAACTGCGAAGACTGTAGTGCTCGCCTTATTCTCAGGACGCGCCATCATTCGCCCAGCCAGAGCTGCTGCAAAATCAGTGTTTTTATTCCATCTCAGGGTTCATTACGATGCTAAATCAGCTTCGTGAAATCTACAAAACAATTTCTCACACCTGGTCGGAATCTCCTCATCATCACCAGCTCCATCGCATCAAAGTCCTTGATCAGTATCGACACAGTATCAGGTCGAACCACAAACTCCCTCGTCTCGTCGATTCCCATCTGGAAATAATGTGAATGTGGGTATCTAAAACCATCAACTTGTTCAGAAATAAATTCGATGCCCACATTCATGTAATCCATCCTCATGGGCGGATGTCTCCCAATATTCTCGCTCTTCTCACATCTCCACTCGCCTTGCACCAATCCCTTCAACGTCGCACACTTGAATTCCAACTCGTACGTTTCGCATCGAGGAATTCCGTAGGCAGACTGCGAGAGACAAAAATAAGAAACAACAAAAAAAAAACAGTCATTCGAAGAGAAATATAATTTTTTTTCGAAGAGAAATATGCTCCCACCGATCTATCGATGGTGGGCCGACTCATCGAGTAGTGCATCGTCTTGAACCACCAGATGAGAGCGTAGTAGTGGGTGGAGGGCATGAGAGGGTCCTTCCGTCGATTGACCAAATCTTCCGCGCTGCCAACGGGCAGCCAGATCTGTGAAATGAAACAAGTAAAGATAGAATCACAAGTGTGGCGGATTACGGTCGACTTCGACACACGTTACAAGGGAACCCCATAAGTGGGCATCCATGAATCATAAATTTGATATCACAAGTCGAAAGGGACCCCATTGGGGAGTCCAAAACAACTTTCAAAACATTGGGGATAGGTTTCCTAAGGACCGAAAATTGATTATGAAAATACGCCTATTTTGTGTGGGAAAATCCAATTCCACTCGCGCAGGCTTGTGTTCGAGACACAGAGCTCCTCGACCATGTCTCCCTTGGCGCAGCAGGTAAGGCGCCAGCCTTGCATTTTGAAGGTTGCTGGTTCGAATCCTTTCGCCCGAGCAATGTTTTGCTGTATTTTTCAAACTTTCCTTTTGTTTTTTCACCCTATTTCTATGTTGTTTTCCTCTGATTCTGACGGGCGAACAAGAGTGGAAAATAGTGAAAAAAATTGTTCAATGATGTGAAACTTTGAAACACCTGATACTGTAAACCATTAATATTTGAGGGAAACTAACATGTTAATAGGCAGGGAGCGCTTGAAAAAATACAGCAAAACATTGCTCGGGCAAAAGGATTCGAACCAGCAACCTTCAAAATGCAAGGCTGGCGCCTTACCTGCTGCGCCAAGGGAGACATGGTCGAGGAGCTCTCTGTCTCGAACACAAGCCTGCGCGAGTGGATTTGGATTTTCCCACACAAAATAGGCGTATTTTCATAATCAATTTTCGGTCCTTAGGAAACCTATCCCCAATGTTTTGAAAGTTGTTTTGGACTCCCCAATGGCGTCCCTTTCGACTTGTGATATCAAATGTATGATTCATGGATGCCCACTTATGGGGTTCCCTTGTTAGCGAGTACGAGCGATTACAAAATTCTGAAAACCATAACAATATTGAAAAAATGTCTTTATTACGAATCCACAAGTCAATGCGCACCTTTTGCACGTGGGCTCTCCTGGCAACCTTGCCTTCACTGATTATTTCTGCGAAATCCAACTCCGCGTAGTAGAGATGACAGGCCGCGCCAGAATCCGTCGAGCCTGTTCTGAACGATCAGTTGCATACATCAATCCACCGTTCGAGGGATTTCGGAAACGCACAGGAATGATTCGATATGTATGAGGTAATGCTTATCCACTCGAAACCCGACCTCATCCTCGATCACCGAAAGTGCGATATCCTGCAAGAGACGAGTAACATTCATCGATTATCGCGCAGCTGGATGGAACAATTTGCAACCAGCTATGAAAAAAGATGGCAACACTAATCTACATCACTGCTCATCTACAATACGGAAACTACAACATTGTAGCGACAATTACGACACGAATGTATCACCCACATCCAAGTGCTTGTTTCTGTCCTCCACATATCCACTACACAACTCCAGCGTACATCCGAGGGCTCGATCTTCTTTGCAATTAATCCAATCGATATCTCCTACTGTCTTTCCGTTATTGTGCGGCAACTGAAGCACACGAGACACGAACACGGCTGCAAATCGACATTCAATACCGTTTCCGAACCCAATATTGTACCGGGTCTGAACTGGCGGAGGACCACGAAACGGCGCGTCTTCCGATGGTACAGCAGGATGGCGATGGAATCGCGTTGAGGGAGGAATTCGAACTGGCGTGAAGTACCAGCCTGCAATTCATCAAGCCATTTACACATCCTGGCGATAACATGGGAAAAAAAGCTAGTTATGATGGCACTTCTTTAGAATAGCGTACAGGTCCAAGTTCTTTAGAATGATTAGACGCGCGCGCAACATTACAACCGCGCACCTCGAGGTTCGCAGTGGGGAATAAAAGGGAATACAGATCTGTCCCTAGGCCATTCCGACACACCAAGTCAAAGGGGGGGGGGGTTCAATTGCGTAGGGGGATTTTCCTTCGATAATCCGCAATATTCTGCGCCGATCAGACGTCCAAGCGGCGTTAAATGACTTATTTTTCACAGGTTTTCGACACGTTTGCGAGTAATGCTACTGAATAGGGGTGAAATCGCAAAATAAGATCCTGGGCTCAAGTTTGTCTAAGCCCCTGTACAGGAACGCTGTTGCTATTTTCATTTTCTAGATGGTTGAAGTTCCTAGAGTGCGCAAAAATTTAACCATTTTTCACAGGTTTTCGACTCATTCGTTCAGATAACTACCGAATGAGATCGAAAATGATCAAGTTTTAGCTTTAGTTTTAAATTTTTGAGTAGAGTTTAGAGTTTTAGATAATAGTTGTAGACTTTTTTCTGCGTTGGTTCCATTTCGATAGCTTTACTTTACGAAGCGCTAAGAGCTTTCAAGTGAGTTTCAAGATGATCTGATTATTGAACTGTTCGGTATTTGACATTGCGGTAAGATATATTTCATTTGACTTCGGAGAGTGAAAGAGTGTGCGATGTGGAGACACAATCAGAGATTAGGAGATTGATTGAGAGAAAAATTATTTTATATCAAACGAGTCGTTGACTCGAAAATCATCAATGAGAGAGAGCAGACTAGAGTCGAAATTGTCTCCGCCACGCAAATGATCCTCCCCCTCCTCCTTTGCCTTGCTGTGCCTGGACGATCATTTTTCATAGATTTCAGACAATGGCACTAGACAGTTGGTAGCCTTACCCCCATCGTGAAAGTTCATTCAATCGCACAGGATTTGCATCTCAAGTAAGGGTGGCAACCTTCTGAAGCCGAGAAACTCACTGACATCAGCCAAACCACAATCACACTCCAACCTTATTATCTTGCGCAACAATTCTTATAATTAAAAAAAAGTTTTGAGCTCTACTCGTTCATCCAGTTCGATGACTGTAGGTCCCTATGATACCCTGCACCGCTACGAATAAACTATCGTCTGAGCGACGACAACTCTTATTTGCTCGCCATTGTATGTTCCTAACAGGGTACTGTTTTACACTTACACCGGATCAAAGGCCATTACATCATTTTTCACTAGCGAGGGAACACTGCCTCTTTCCGCTTTCCATGGTAAAACTGGAACTGACTTTCATGTTTCTTCATATTTGTACACATTCTCATTTCTCTGCCCCGATTTCTGGGTCGTATCCCTCTATACTATTAACTCTCTAGACTTTCAAATGTTTGTGAACATAGATTAGCGATTGGCCCACATTTTGCTGGGGATAAAGCACCTCCACGCTCTTCCCCGAGGGTAAAGGGCCAGGCTAGTCAGAGGAACGAGGGGCGCTGATTTTATTGAGGTGCGCGCAAGAGAGGGGAGAGGGAGAAATTATATTCTACTCGTGCACCAAGCAATGAACGAGCAATCAGAAGTATCTTTATCATTGAAAATCTCGAAGAAAAACAACTACATGCGAAGTGCGGTGCGAGTGCAATTACCTCTTCGACGCTCAGTCGGTAGGGCTGGAGAGAGGCCGACTTGACATTCTCTTGAAACTTCGAAATGGAGACCGTAGGGGCATGGAATGGACGGAGAGGTAGTTTGTCCATCCGCCTGAAACAGTGTCTACTGACACTGCCCACAATAATGTGAGCAAAGCTCTCCAGCGATAAAATTCCAGTATGATTCCGTATTAGTCAACGGTTTCACATCTCAACAAACAAAAAATAACTTTGAACCTTCATCAGGAGCGATCACTCAAACCATCAAAACGAACAATAAACAAACAAATTACATTATTTTAGCAACAATGAACACCAGAAAACACACAAATTAGGTGACTCGAGATACAGTAACAGTCAGACTGGAGCCCCGGAACAGATAGATAGACGAAACATCTCCCTACCCCGACCCATTTCCTCCTAATCAGTCTGCAGCTTACTGTATCTTGGTCGCCTAATCAATAGTACGAGTGAATCAAACGGAGAAGCGAAACAAGTCCACAGACAGCTGTCTGCGGAGATAGAAAGAAGGGAATGGGAAAAGAAACCGGGGAATTCGGTCTCGTGTAGATAATCGGCGGAGTACGGTAGTCGTCTAATGGGCGGTCACGGTCTCGTTCACATTCTTGATGTTCTCGTGCGACTGCTTGACGTGAGCGATCAGGGACTGCAATGAGTAGGTTGTTAGACTACAAACTACAATACCAACCTTGATTCTCTGCTGGAGAGTGACCCACTCCTCACGACCGAATGAACGGTGCTGGAAGGTCGTCACCTGCAGCGTGCGCGCCTTCTCGTTCAGTTTGCCCTGCAACGAGTCACAATCATCGGTTACCGTAACCAGTTCAGTTCGCGATCCTTGCCATCCTACCGTACTCACCGAGATGGCGTTGACCTGGATGGCCTCGATGATGAACTCCTCCAGTTCCTCACCGTCGGAGATGCCCAGCTCCTTCGAGAGAAGGGGAAGAGGGATCGTCTGTCAATGAGATTAGTTTTGTTTCGCTTGTCTGTACCGTAACTATCATTGCCCCAGTGAAACAGCAATCTTGGCTAGCTTGTAAAACACAAAACAACGTGGACGCCAATGGATCGAAAATTGCGATAAAACCATCAGGAAAATTAGAAAATCAGGAACTTTAATTAAAACCTCTATTGCATTCACCTGATCCTTCTCGGCGATGCTCATGAGAGTGAGCAGTCGGATCTTCTTCACCAACACTGCCTCGTCCACGTGCAGCTTATCACTGACGAACGAGGGATGGGCGGCCACGAACGACTGGTAGTCCCTGAGAAAATAAAGCGTCACAATAATTCACCTGGGAAATAGCATCGCCTATTCAATCTCTGCATAGATTACCGCTACTAAATTCATGAAAACAGAAGAGTCGAATTAATGCCATTCCAGTAAACAAGGTGAGGTACTGTAATCCATTTCACTTCCCTAACCCCTCCACTCACTTGTAGGTGCCCGTGGCGAACAGCTGAAGGGCCTTGTGCATCGCGGGGTCCTTCTTCTCCAGCTGACGGACGGCCGACAGACGGACGATGTGGTCGAAGGAGAACGACTTGGGGTCGACCTGTGAGGAGGGAGGATTAGTAATGTGAAACATCAAATCGCCATTTACATTTTTTTTTTCTTTCCACATTCACACCATAACAATTCTTATGCGGCACAATAATGCGAGAAAATACGAGCAGGAAATTGCAACTATATGTTCTCCTCCACTGACCACGGCAGTTCTCACGCACTCCTGTGCATCCTCCACTGCCAATTCCGCGTCCGCCTCAGTGTAAAGAGCGAGCAGAGCGATCATCACCTGTAAATGATATCAAATAGTTAAATCATTTATTTATTTCAATACCTTGGCGGCATGATCGGCCTTGTTGTCGGCTATGAGAGCCGCGTGAAGCTTGCGCAATATCGTGATGCGCGTCTTGCTGTCCGACTCCCAACGCTGCAAAGAGGGAACCAGGTCATCACTCAGATACAACATCGGAACCCGGTGAATACGGGTTTCCACTCACGGTGAAGTACTCCGTGAGAGTGGCCTGGTTGACGCCCATCTCGGAGATGACGCGAGCCTCGCGGCACAGCTGCAAGAGATTGGGAAATTAGGGCAATAAGTTAGGGTTGAAACATTAAAGCACCGTGTGAAACGTACATCGAGGAGGGTGGAGAAGATGCGTTCCTGGATCTTGGGCACACGAGTGTAGCCGCGGAAGAGGTTGGAGAGCACGCGGATAGCCGCAGCTGCCTGTGATGGGATCAATTCAGATCATGTTTCGCTATTCCTCAACTCACGGGACTGCCGATTCCGGGTCCCTTGAAGGCGGCGGGCGTCAGCTGATTGCAGAAGATGTCGACCAGCTCGAACGACTGCAAAGGTATCCAAATATTTAGCATAATCGATAAATAAAATCCAACCGCACCTTGTCCTCAGGCACGGCCAGGAAGAGGGAGGCGATGGATGCGAGCACGTTCTCTGCCTCGATGGGAGAGGCGCCGACCAGATGCGCATTCTTCACGATCTCGGTCAGATTCGGCAGCAGCTCAGTGCCCGCCACGTTGATCTTGGCCCCGCGAGAGATGAGGTGCCTGAATATGAAAAGTTCTTACTTCTGTCACCACAATCGAATAGAGAAGTGCAGTGATGAGCACGACCCTTGTATTCGCGATAACTTAGCACCAGGGTTGCACTCATCATTACTCATCATTACAGCAACCAGTCATGGACATGCAACGCACTTCTTGATGTCCTCAATCTGGGTGGCATCGTCGGCAAAGTTGAAGATGGGCAGTTCACGAGAGTCCGCCATTGTGACCGCAGCACACTGGAAGCAAGTATATTTTGAAAAAAAACTGGTTTAGGTGGGAACAGCACCTCAGTTGGTAGATAGATACAAGACTGGCTACAAACCAGATTCCCGGAACAATACATGATCAGTAAATTAAAAAAAAAGAACTTTATTGAGTGATCAAATCAACAGAAAACGATACATGCCTAGAGTTGTACACTACGAAACCGCAATCCTATCAATACTCAGATCCATTTGACTAGCTGGAACTTCCTCTTGCCCCAGCAGACGAGGGTCATTGAGGGCGCATTCGAGAGGGTCATCGACTCTAGTGAGAAGAACTCTGCTGCATCCACTCGCTTTTCGCCGTTCACCTAAAAATGACACAAGTAGAAGATTAATCAGACTAACGCATCCTTCATAGTCGACAAAGGCTGATGGACCACTCTTCATTCTACATACCCTCTCAGCCGGTCGACTGGCGAGTCAGTGCGCCGAATGAAGAACGTGATCCATCAGCTTTTGCCGAGTTTGAATCCCACATAATCTCGCACCTTGAAAGCTCCCGTCTTCATCAGCTTGCTTCCCTTCTGTTTGTCAGTCCTCGTTCCATCCGCTAGATCGCCGAACGAGCGAATCTGAACAACTGGATAGAACGCAAGGAACCAATTAAATAGCCGACAGATCGTCATTCCCACCTCATCAGCCCTCAGCTGCATTGGCTGTCCGAAGACGTCGACGAGGACGGAGGCAGGCAGAGATTGGACGGCGTCCATCGAACCTGTAACCAAAGTTTCCACCCATTAAAGATTAATATGCAGTGATGAGCGAGCTTCCCAATGTTGGGTTGTACCCACGCTAACAGGAATCATTTATGCAGACCCGAAACCCCCCAAAAGTGGTTTTACCAGATAGGATGCAAGCAGTAGAACCCACGCAAATGCTAAAGTTGGGGAAGGGCACTCATCACTGATTAATAGGGCATGAAAAAGACCAATTGCAGAAAAATACAACTTTCATTAACTTTATTACAAATACAAGACTGCCGAATAATAATATTTTTGGCATAGTGCAGTCGCTGACCATAGAAGAGTGCTTTGCTCGCATTCTTGGCCATCTCCACTGCATCTCTTCCGTGCACAATCTCTGTCATCTCCTCAGCGAGTGCATCCTGGGCGATCCACTTGCCGAGATTGGCAGAGTGCTCCGTCTCCAGTGCCTCCACCTCTTCGGTCGATCGAAGCGAGCATCTGCCAAGTCATTTAGGTAAGACACGATGCTGATAAACGATACGTGGTACGAACTTGTTCTCACTGATTAAAAAATACAACGTATAATTCAAAACAATGAAATACTTTAGAAAAATATAAAAGCACCTCTTGAGCATCATAACTGCATCTGTGTCGTGCAATTGGCGGAAGAACTGGTACAAATGGAAGGGTGAGGTCATCTCTCCGTCCAGCCATGTGCCGCCGCCACCCGTCGATTTCCCGATCTTGTTGCCTGCAAAATCGGAGTTTGAAATGACGGATCTTCAAAGTATCTCCAAATTCACAAACCAGCAGAGTCAGTGAGGAGCGGCAAGCAGACTCCAGCTGCGAATTTATCGGTCGTCCTCCCGATATAGTGTGCACCAATGTCCAGATGTCCGAGTTGGTCCGATCCGCCTAGCTGCAATAGGAGATGTTATAAAAAAATTATCTAGAAAATTAATTAATGTTGGAGCCTGAAGGATAATATTCTACCTGGAAGCAACAGTCGTGCTTCTCTGCGAGCATTCGCCAGTCGTACGCTTGCAGTGATTGGTACACGAATTCGGGAAACGACACTCCCGATCCTGCAATGGTAATGAATCGGTGTGGAATTTGTGGACAACAATAGAGTTTCAAGTCGCACTGTGTGTCAATTATCGCCTCACCTGCGCCTGCTTCTAGTCTTGATCTGATAGCTCTCGTGCGAAGCATCTCGCCGATTCGCAGAGCACGAGTAAGTGAGAGGAAATTGAGGAGATTCATCTGAAACCGATATTGATAAAACATAACGGTAATAACAACAACACACCTCATTGTACCACTCCGAGTTGTCGATGCACTTTAGCTCGCTCTTCGATGTCGAAAGTATCCTCTCACGGGCGTTCCTCCATAGCAATTGGATCTGCTTTATGATCAGATCCTTGTTCTCGAGAGCCTCGTGAAGACGAGAAGCATCCCGCTCTGCAATATAATTGCTGTTGAAACGACGCCTCGCATTCATGCGATGGAAATGAAATTAGAGTTGACCGAGGTCATGACCGGTAATCTCGACACATTTCAATGAAAAGCAAATGTCATTTCGAAAAATATGAAGTATTAATTAATACCTGTGGATCTTCCACTTGGATCTCCGACCAGAGCTGTCGCTCCGCCGATAATAGCAATCGGCTGACAATCGAACTTTGACGAGCGAAATAAGTTCAGCAAGATGAGGAGATTGCCGACGTGCAAACTCCGCGCAGTAGGATCAAATCCAGCGTAAACGCCTTTTGGAAGACGCCTAACTGAAAGAAGCGTAATCAACAAAGCAAATTACACTATCTGCTAAAAAGGTTACGCAACGTGCAACAAACATAAAAATCACCTCATGTTAGCGTCATTTTCTTGAAATATGGGCGACGGATAGGAATCGGCGACAAGCCCTCTCTTCTGTAGATCTTCTACGTAATCCGCTACAGGAGAACTTGTGCTTGCTGTCGAAAAACAGCTCTTGGAAAGTTTGAAACAGCGCCGGAGTGCGATTGTGTCACGCAGCCGCATCTGAAACGAATTTAACTCAATTATTGAATGTTAGGCTATGTAAGGGCAGGTGCCCGTTCAAATGAACACGAAAAGGAATTATAAAAATCAATAATAAACCAATAAACAGCAAATTTAAAAATAACGAAATTGCCAGAAGCGCGCACGAAAATCAGCACAGCCGCATGTAATTCAGGCACACCACGCACAATCTTTTACCCGGTTCCGGCTCAAACGAGAATTTAGTTTCTAGCTATAGCGCGTTGAGTTATTTACGAAATTTACGTAATCATTTTAAATCAAACCGTTCATCGCCGACTCCCTCTCTTGCACGGCCATATTGGTCCACTTAGAGAGCACGGAAGGGTCCGAAGGCGAGTCCGTTTGAATCGCGCGCGCAAAAATAACGCGACCAGTGGTGACCGCGACGCGTCGAAATTCAAATTTTTTACATTTTTTCGGGTCGCTTTTCTCACTCTTTTTGCCGCTGATTTCCCTACTCTTTTTGTTTGTACTTGCACTTTAATTTTAATTGTGTACTATGAATCCGCTTTTAGCATAATATATTGATCTGGCACACTGAGGCGGCCCTGGGGCTGCCAGTTTGCTGTAATGAAATACGATTTATTTATTTTTTGCAGTAACCATGGAGCCGAGGCCGGGCACGCATCGCGCACTTCCTCAAGCAGACCGGGAGGGGTTAGTTATGTTATCATCACAATGTGGGAAAACTAGTTCAGTCAACTATGTTTGAATTTTGAATGGACCTAACATATTTGTTATCACGATCATTTTGGTTAAGGTTAAATTAGAAATTAATATTTTTAATGATTTGAACATCTTCTTTTTAGGTAAAGGATCACGAGTGGTCCGACCTCGTCAAGCTTGGCGTCACCAAGAACATGGCTCCCGTCAACCCTGACTGGTGCTACATCCGCGCCGCTTCTCTGCCCCGCCGTCTGTACATCCGCTCTCCCGTCGGTGCGTAATTTAAGGCTTTTTATTGATTTTTTTCATAAAAAATAAGCAAAGATTAACTAGAATAACGAGGTAAAATTTTCTCACGAGCGATGTTCAAATTTGCTATTCATCGTTTCTTTTCAGGAGTCAACATCTTCCGCAACATCTACGGAAGCAAGCTCCGTCGTGATGTTCAGCCTAACAGCTACGCCAAGGCCTCTGGATCCGTTATCCGCAAGGCTCTGAAGTCGATCGAGGCCCTCAAGGAACGCAAGGATCTCGGCAGAATCGCTGCTGACCTCTGACAGACCGTCGTCCCCGCCTAATTCTGATTTGTCATCTACTTTACTGTTGATCGTGATACGGAAATGAAGTTAATTTAAATTCTGAATTCTTGTCTGCGATCCTCTATTGCAATATAGACATGATGCAAAGTTTATCGGCAAAATCAGGAGCACAAAAATAACACGTATTTCTTCTTGTAATAACTTCTTGCTTCAACTGCTTCTCCTCGTGCGCCTTTGCTGAAACCTCTTTCTCAACATCACTCACTTGATCAATTGGCCGGCAAAGTCGAAGACCTCGGTGATTTTCGTCGTGGATTCGAGTGAGCTCGTAGCAGGCACGGACGGGGCGGAAGGAGCCTCGATACTGCAAAAAAATAAGCAAGGGATAAAGAAAGATAAATACAAAAATCGATGAAATTTTGGGAAAAGAAAAAAAGAAAATCGGAGTTGACACTGTGTTTAGCAAAGAAACGTTACGCCCGTACTTGACTAAACAGATGGCGACATATACAGCCAAAATACGTCATTTTAATTATTGTTTGTCATTCCATGTTACGCCAATGGCCATTTTCGACAGACGTATCTGGGATATTGAAGGGTTTTGATCAAAGACCAGCGAGCAAGGCGGGAACAAGTGGGCGTGGTGTGCCGTGGTGTGCTCGGAGTGCGAGTTGTGGTGCAACCGAAATCCGAAATGTCGCACACCCTACTTATCATCTCGCGACCCGTCTTTTTTGCCTTTCGGACCCTTCCGTGAGAGCTGTCTAACAGCCGATACGCAGGCTGTAAGGTGCCCCCTTTGATTTGCTTTCGCGCGGATCCTTCCTTTGCTCACTTTGCTGTCTCTCGATTTCAGTCGTTGGTTGGTGCTTTTTTCTCGTCTTTCGCTCCGGTTGTCCCGCTCTTGCCACAGATTTTCCCGCTCATAATTTCGCTCGCTCGGACCAAAGGGTAAGGGTCGCAGGATAGACCGATAGTTCTCCCTCGCGCGCACTGAGTGAAATGTGTGCCCTCTACCGTTTGGTCCGGTAGAGTAAAGCAGTGTTTTAAAAAGGCACTATTGCAGGCGACATCAACGCATAGCCGCGGAACGCCATCTCGAGTCGGCAAGAGGACTCGTCGAGGAGAGCAACCAGACAGAGGATGAGAGGTAGTGTATCTAGATTGACATTTGTGTTTAGCTATGAATAGTTAGGCTACTAGGACCGAGTAGATTGCGCAAAGGTTGTGTGAAAAATGGGAAAATAATGATATGGTAGATATTGAAATTGGAAATTTGAGTACGGTAATGAAAACGGAATCGAACTGTATGTGTAGGGTTGATCAATGGGGGTTATCGATTGTGTGAATGTAGCTCAACTCCTCTCCGTCATGTATTGCTTCCGTGCTCTCATGGCCTTCGCGAGGCTCCTCGCAACACTGAATGCGAGTAGCTCGTCTAGTCTCGTAGAGCCCAGCGGTACTCGATTTTCTGTCATTGAATTGTGTGAACGATTGTAATTCGATCTCAATAGGAATATAATAATTATTTATCTATTAGTTCCGATTACGTAAACAATAACCGTAGGCGACCAGTAATCATACATCGGGTTTCGATTATGCTCTAGAGATCGTAGCGTCGTTTCCGCCTCTGCTCTTGCCACTCCTTTGTGATCTCTTCGGGGTCAAGATCCCATGACTTGGCGATTTTCGCACCTTGTTTCATCTGCAAATGATAATTGTTTGAGCATGCACCCTTGCTCAAAATTAATTTTCGTTCCCATCATCTCTTATCCCGGAAATAATAGAGAGGGAGAAAAACTCACACTCAAGTTACTGAACTCCTCCCTTGTCCATCCATTCGGGAATATTTCCGCAGCATTTCCGAAGTACTTCAACTCCTTCTTGTCCCACACTTTCCAAACTCCGTTAATGCAAAGCTTGTGAATGACGTACTCGCTGACCTGAACATGGCCCCTTTTTCGCTCATTTTCTAGTTCCGGTGTTCTCAAATCCAAACAAGGTTCGGCACTTTCCGTTATACTTCCCGTTGTCGTCGATATTGGTTTTACATCGGAGGTCAGAACCAGACTCCTCACCTTTCCCAAATAATCCTTCTCCTCATTGCTCAGCCTCTCGAATTCCCTCTTCGATATGATCATGAGTCTCTTGAGAACGTGGGCGAGTTCCGTGTGCTGCGAGGAAACTCCTTTGATGATCTGAACCATAGGAAGTTTGACGGGGTCTGCATTCTGTCTTTGCATTGCATTTTACATAGTCTGCCAACTATGTAAAATATTATGATGCAAGCAATTAGAATGATGGATGCTAACCTCCATTCTCTTGTCGAGATACATGTCGAGGAATTTCATGAAACTCTTCTTCACTTCGACTATTTCCTTATCCGTTTCTGGCTTTAGATTGGGATATCGGACGAAGAGCTCGTCTATGATCATGTTCGACTCTGCAAGCTTCGTACTGCTATGATATTTCGATGGTTATAACGTTGAACTAAATGATCCATGGCACATTCGATGCGAATGGCGATCACTCTGTTCCAATTTTGCGAGGCCATTTCAAGAATGGTCAGGTTTTGAATTGTTAGATTTACTTACTTTCGGCAGGCGTGGTGAATGCGACGTGATCTCTGATCTTCGAGTATTGCAACACTTGCTCGATAACATTGGCGTTTGTGCAGAGAATCGAAATTGAGGCAAGAAATAGGAGTAATCGCATCTGGAGATTTTTTCATTGTGAATGTACATATTCCTCCATTGGCACGACTGTAACTTCGATCGGAAAGTTGATAACTTAGCAACGTTGCATAGTGAACCAAAGAGGCAACGAAGAAAGACGAAATTTAAAAAAAAGTAGCCAACCAAGCGCGCACACGGCCAACAAATACACGCAGTGTGTAGTGAAAGAGAGAGAGACGACACGCGAAAAGGGAGCGAGATAGCATCAGTGATGAGCAACATTCTCGGACATTGGACGAAAAACGGGGGTTCGGCATAAAATGGGACGGAAATCGGGGCCCAAATCTTGAAACTCGGGGGTTTGAGCGCAAACGCCGGGGAATTCGCGGACAGAAATCGGGGGTAATCTCCTATATCCGACCTCGCGCTCATCACTGGATAGCATGGGTTAGGGAGAGAGTGGTTAGGCACCAGACGCGATTGCGTCCTTGCACAGTAAGATAGAAGGGAGAGCTACCAAGAGCGGCTGTCCTGTTATTTCTTACCCATTCAGCGGATTAGCGTGATTCTACCAGGATGGCAGTACCCCTGATGTCCTTTGTACATTGGGAATTGTATACACATTTTTGCTATCTCACAGTACAAGGAAATACAATCTAATGGAAAAAAACAATCTTATTTTAATTTAAAAATGAAACGATCTACGATAAACTGCCAATGACTTTTATGCTCTTTTTGTTGAACAAAGAGTACTACATTCTTATTTGACAGAGATCAAAGTTCATCGCTACAGTAATCAGAATCACAGTATATTCATTAATCTCTTTTCTTGCACCATTGTCTCGATTCAATAGGAACCATTTACATCTTAATTCCTTTCCATCCTATTATGTCTTTATGCATTCACCCTTATCTCTACATTATTCTCCCTCGGATTATCTCACTTTGCATTTCTCATTCTGGGTATAAGAGCTCGTCCCTCCCGGTCCCTCCGCATTCCACACCCTCTCCTTTCTCCCCTCTTCTCCTCTCCTCCGCTTCCCCCTCCGCCTCCTCCTCCGCCTCCCCCTCCGCCTCCTCCTCCATCTCCTCCTCCATCAAGGTACGCTCCCCAGTCTCCTGGGATCCCTGGGTACACTTTGGGGTCACCTCTGATTATCCCGGGGTTGCGGGTACGGTGGTTAGCGTAGTTACGGTAGGTTAGCAAATGGCATAGCTTTTGATACAGTGTCACTACGATGCAATAGACAGTAGGGTTACCCCAGTTGGGCCATTCCGCCTAGTCAGGCTTTTGCTGACCGGCCGTAACGCCCAGTTGGGCGTCAAAATGAAGAACGCCTGGCAGGCGTAATTCCTTTGTTCGCGCCTGACAGGCTTTCATTATGCAGTTCCTTTGACAAGGGAACCCCATAAGTGGTCCGACCTCTCGAAACAATCTGTTATCACAAGTTGAAAGGGACCCCACTGGGGACTCCAAAACAGCTTTGATCTGATTGGGGATAGGTTTCCTAAGGACCGAAAATCGATTATGAAATACGGCAATTTTGTGTGGGAAAATCCAAATCCTCGCGCGCAGGGTGATGTCCCAGATAGAGAGCGTCTCAAACATGTCTCCCTTGGCGCAGCAGGTAAGGCGCCAGCCTTGCATTTTGAAGGTTGCTGGTTCGAATCCTTTTGCCAGAACAATGTTTTGCTGTATTTTTCAACCATTCCTTTTGTTTTTTCTCCCTATGTCTATGTTTTCCACTGATTCTGACGGGTGAACAAGATTGAAAAATGGGAAAAAATAATTTTCAATGATGAATCTTTGCAACATCTAATACTGTAATATTAGAGGGAACTAACATGGGATTAGGCAGGGAATCCTTACAAAAAACAGCAAAACATTGTTCTGACAAAAGGATTCGAACCAGCAACCTTCAAAATGCAAGGCTGGCGCCTTACCTGCTGCGCCAAGGGAGACATGTTTGAGACGCTCTCTATCTGGGACACCACCCTGCGCGCGAGGATTTGGATTTTCCCACACAAAATTGCCGTATTTTCATAATCGATTTTCGGTCCTTAGGAAACCTATCCCCAATCAGATCAAAGCTGTTTTGGACTCCCCAGTGGGGTCCCTTTCAACTTGTGACAACAGATTGTTTCGAGAGATCGGACCACTTATGGGGTTCCCTTGTGAAACATATTTCGAAATCGATGAAAACTCTGATCATTTTCGATCATTCTCGACTGAGTTGACCAGTGAATCGAAAGTGGAGAGGCAGAATGATAGGGTTGGGCGCCTATGGGCGCCTGAGAGGAATCCTTTGTTCGCAATCAGGCGAGATAGGCTTTTTATTCATTGTGAACAATAATGAGATGGGCGGCCTAGGCGCGGCCCAACTCAGGAACTCTAATAGACAGCGTGCCGCAAATAGGGTAACGGTTCGATTGAGGGTTCGTTCCATTTGTATGCTCCGATTGCATCTTTGAAACCTCCACTACACGTTCAGATTTAGTATGATGTGTTGAGACCTTGGAGGTTCGGATTTCCCTGGTCCCCTATTGGTGTCTCAAAATGTGTATTGTTCCCTGTGTATAATAGAGCCATCTTACATGCTAGAAGGTTCTTCGGGAGGGGGGGATTCCAGTAGTCAGAATTAGACGACGATAGACGAGCATAATGCTGCGAGCAGTGTCGGCGTTTAGATGAGTACTCTGGTGACAAATTGTATTGACAAAATTGAGGAGGCTCTCCTCGAGAATGGGGAATGGTCTTTTCGGTGCAAAGTGGGCAATTCTCGACTGCTCTTTCATTGAACACGGTCGCGTATCATAGAAGTTTGAAAGTTTGTCGTACACCACGAAATAAAACGTTCCGTTCACAAGGAAACGGTATAAGTGCAAGCCGCACGCACCATTACACTACGTCGTTTTCTACGCGTTCTGTTTATTTTATCTGATTTCTAAAATGATAATAGGAAATTAGAGCACTAAAAGAAGTGATTAAAATAAACTACTACGTCAAACTCGGTAGTTTTATGAACTTGCACTTAAAGTTCCCCTCCACACATGTCAATTTTTTGAACTTGCGCGTAGATTAGGTGCGAGAGGGAAAGGAAGGTAGATCAATACCGGCGTCTCTCTCTCGATCGCCGCGTCTCATGATGAAATCGATTCCAAGGGAGAGAGAGCGTGGCAAAATAAGAGAGAGCGAGACAGTGAGAGATGGGAAGCGCATTCTATAGCCTCCCTATTACAGTATGTTCGAGGGCTTGTGGTTCAGGCAACGGACTTTGAAAAATTGTACCTGGCCTCTTTTTCATTTTTATGCGTTATTTTCTTCGATTACATGAAATTGGCGCCCTATAATTTCATAAAATCGAATAAAAAGTTAGGGTAAAAAAAGTGAGTGGAGGGGAACTTTAACTTGCACTTTGGGATTGACGAATTTCTATGTTCGGAACGTTTTATTTTTATGATAGACCATTCCCCGTTCTCGAGGAGAGTGAGAATGAGAGGGAGTCCGTCTCCATCAATTTCGTCTAGACGATTTGTCTCCAGAGTACTGTGCCTGTACTGGACTTGATCGTAGGGAGCCACCAGTCTCCGCTAACTTAGTTACCGTTTGTTACATGCCTTTTCCATTTTTTACAAGGAAGACCTCAAGAAATCCTCCGTTGTCACAAGTTTTAAAGGGACCCATAGGACAGTTGAAAATAGCATTGAACTGATTGGGGATAGATCTCCTAGAACCAAAAAATACATTGAAAATGCAACGAATTTAAATGGGAAAATCCACGTTTCCTCGTCCAGGGTAGTGCATCAGTTAGTAAGCTCCTTCCATATGTCTCCCTTTGCGCATCCGGTAGCGCGCTTTATTAGCATTTTGAAGGTTAGATACCTTTTGCCCGAGGCATCTTTTGCTGCATGGTTTCGGGAGGTCTACCCACTTATGGGGTTCCCTTGTTAACCACCATTCTCATTTTGGTCCTCACACTGGAAAAACTCATGTTTCAATTGCATGATACGCCGCGAGGAAGAGCGTCTAGCTGTTCTTCGTTTCCCTCCTTCCTCCTCCTTCATCCAACGCCCACTCTCTCCAATCTGCCCAGATAAGTTTCCCTCAAACTTCCTTCTTTCTTTTTAGTCGGTTGGATCAGCAGCAAATTACCTAATAGTAACCCAGAAGAAGGACTGATCACCCTTCTTATGGGTTGCTTGATTTTGAATGATTTATTGATCGATTGATAATTATAGCAATGTATTTGTGTTTTGTAAATTATATAATATATTCACTATTTAATTGAGGGACGAGACGAGAGCGTAGGCGACGCTACGAGAAGCGCTCTGGAGCTGCTCGGATGATCGGTGGCACCGCGGGTTTGTCGCCCTGTTTCCCTTCTCAACCAATCATTTCAGTAACGATCGAGATGAGGCAGGACCGACGACTCATTGAAGACTAAATCATTTTTCAGCTGTCTTATTATTGCGCACTGACTTACTGCGAGGGGGCGGGTCTGGGCTAGGCCGGGTCTCGTAGTCGTCTCGCCCCAAAACCAATCTATTTCAGTCTCGTCGCGCCTTCTCGCCCATCCGCCCACTCTTCTAAAGAAGAATCAGAAGCCTGGAGCCACGTCATGGTATACAGGTAAGAGATGGGGAATACCTTGATGGGTGTTCAACTAATCTATTTGGGTTGGTCTTCTCGAGGGCAAGAGTGCCGCCGTCGACGTCGGAGGCTGTGCGAAGGAGACGGATGAGTGGGGAGGGGGATAGGGGAACCATTTATTGTTTGTTTCTTATTTCTTATTTTAAATTTTTTCCTCTTTTTCTCCATTTTCCCTTTTTTTCATTTTAATCTTCATTTTTCTTTTTCTCTCTTCATTTTCATTTTCTTAATTTAAAAAAAAATTTTATTCGAGTGAGCGTAAGAAGTAAGAGAATGTGAAAAAATGAGCAGAGTGGGGTGAAATGTGAAAATGAGAAAGTGATTAGTAAAAAAAGAGAGAATGTGGTAAAAACGAATTGAGAGAGTGTTGTGAATTTGTTTTTTTTCATTTCTTTTATTTTAAAATTGTTTACTAAAATTTCTTCATTTTCTTTTTTTTTATTTATAAATTTTAAAAATAAATAAAAATAAATAAAAAATAAATAAAAAATAAAAATAAAAAAATAAATAAAATAAATAAAAATAAATAAATAAAAATAATAAAAATAAAAAATGTTTAAAAAAATGTGTGTGTGTTTAAAAATGTTTGTTCATTTAAAAAAAATTTATTCGAGTGAGTGCGAGTGAGGAATGTAAAATGGGATAGGTGGAACGTTAAGAGCAAGAGAGTGAAATTGAGTTTGAAATTGAGTCTTTTTTGGGGTGAAAGTGAGAGCCTAATTCTTCTCCCGCTTTTCCTTTTTTGATTTGTAAAAGTGAGAGCCTTATTTTTAAAAATTATTTTTCCTCCCGCTTTTCCCTCTCCATTGATTAAATATTTTTCGGGAAAAATGTCGGAATATATGCCTGAATAAAAATCTTTCCTCTTTTTTTCATTTTCGTGTCCCGTTGAAAAAATGAAGTTTAATTTCCGACATTTTTCTCTCGAGATATTTTATCAACGGAGAGGAGGGGAGAGTAGAGCTGGTCTAATTTATTTTGCATCGTCGTGTTGCATCGTCGTGAGCGTGTGCGTGGAGGGACGAGCCAGAGTCGAACCCGAGGATTTGGTGGAGTCAACCCCAGCAGCCATGGTAGAGTACGGTAGCTATCATAGTACGGTAGTTAAAAAAGGTCATCCTCCTGATTCTAGACTCCGTCTCGACGCGAAGGGATCTTCAACGAGAAGGAGAAGCGCCTGGTATGGAGTATCCAATAGAATACGGTAGTTACCAGTGAGTCATCTTTCTGATTCCAGACGCCTCGCCCTGAAGAGCTTCAACAAGCTGTTGAAGAGTCTACGCCGCAGTGATGGTACGGTAGAGTACGGTAGTCGGCGGAGTACGGTGGTTAACGGTTGATCATTCTCCTGATTCCAGGGATGAACGTCGACGAAGAATAGGAAGAAAAGCGCCTGCAGTGAAGGTATGGTAGACTGCGGTAGCCATCTCAGTGCGGCAATGATTGGATCGGGATTGCAGATGTCGTCTACTCGTCTACTTCAAGATGTCGTCTGCTCGTCGACAACGAGGGAGGATGCGGATGAAACAAGGTAGTGTAGATTGGCACTAGTGTCAACCTAGCAGTTAGGCATGTAGGAAGGGGTAGAATGCGCCTGTGTCGAGTGGAAAATTGAAAATAATAGTATGACAAAAGTACGGTAGTACCGCTATCGTGATACGGTAGCTCCTCCGATACTGTATCCCATTACCGGGTTACGGTAGCGGTGGAGCTACCGTATCCTGCTTCCGGGTTACGGTAGCGGTGTAGCTACCGTATCCCATAACCGGGTTACGGTAGCGGTGAAGCTACCGTATCCCATAACCGGGTTACGGTAGCGGTGAAGCTACCGTATCCCATTACCGGGTTGCGGTAGCGGTGTAGCTACCGTATCCGGCTACCGGGTTACGGTAGCGGTTAAGCTACCGTATTCCACTACCGGGTTACGGTAGCGGTGTAGCTACCGTATCCCATTACCGGGTTACGGTAGCGGTGTAGCTACCGCTACCAGTGTAGCTACTGTATCCCATTACCGGGTTACGGTAGCGGTGTAGCTACCGTATCCCATTCCCGGGTTACGGTAGCGGTGAAGCTACCGTATCCCATTACCGGGTTACGGTAGCGGTGAAGTTACCGTATCCCATTATCCGGTTACGGTAGCGGTGAAGCAACCGTATCCCATTACCGGGTTACGGTAAGGGTGAAGTTACCGTTTCCCATTACCGGGTTACGGTAGCGGTGAAGTTACCGTATCCCATTATCGGGTTACGGTAGCGGTGAAGCAACCGTATCCCATTACCGGGTTACGGTAGCGGTGAAGCAACCGTATCCCATTACCTGTTTACGGTAGCGGTGAAGCTACCGTATCCCATAACCAGGTTACGGTAGCAGTGAAGCTACCGTATCCCATTACCGAGTTACGGTAGCGGTGAAGCTACCGCTACCAGTGTAGCTACTGTATCCCATTACCGGGTTACGGTAGCGGTCTAGCTACCGTATCCCATTCCCGGGTTACGGTAGCGGTGAAGCTACCGTATCCCATTACCGGGTTACGGTAACGGAGAAACTACCGTATCCCATTACCGGGTTACGGTAGCGGTGTAGCTACCGTATTCCACTACCGTACCACTGTAATACCGTATCTTGCTTCCGGGTTACGGTAGCGTGGAAGCTACCGTAACCCGGAAGCAAGATACGGTTCAATCCCATGACCGTATCCCTAGTTACCGAACACTGAGCACCGATTCCCGCTACTGTAATACCGTAACTCGAGTTGCCTTTACCCGACGAACCCATCACAAGAAAAATAATTAATTCTGTGCTGCTCTCATTGTCTTCGAGCAGCTATTCGCGATATTGAATGCGAATAGCGCGCCTAGGCTAGGAGAGCACAGCAGTACTACAATGTTGTTTCATTTATACTGTTCCCATGAAAATATGCAGTCACCTTCGGTTTCTGTTAAATCTACCCCCCCCCCTTCTCTTTCCTCACGCCCCTGCTAACAATCGAGTCCCCACCAGTCCCCACCTCTTTTTAGCCCCACGATTCCTGACATGATATTTCTTGCATAGGTTTAACATGAATAAATGTCAACATCTAGCCACCGTGCTTGATCGTAGGTATTCAATTCATTTTCTGTGAAAGCTATTCCCAGTTACAACTGTTTGCCACTTCCTTAATGAACTGTTTATGCGCAAATATCAGAGGCACACATAGAGACAATCAGTAATAAGAGATGGATTGGGTGTTGATCTACACGTCGTAGTGATCCGGGTTCAGCATCTTCATCCACTCCTGCACGATCTCCATTGGATCGATTCCCCACGCTTTGGCGTACGTCGCTCCCATGAGTATCTTAATTGGGAAAGGATTGTCGATGCGACATAATAGGGATGGATAATTTCGAAAAGGTACGATTCTACCGTCGCCTCAACTTTAGAATCCAGACTAAAACGATTCATGCAACCATAAACGTGACTGACACTCAGCTGATAGGTTTCCTCCTCCGTGAGATCCTTCTCTCCGTAGTGTTCCTCCTTCTTCTTGTACACTTTGAGCACTTCCTGTACGCACAGCTTGTGAATGACGTAGTCGGCCACCTGAATGGAGCATTTTCTTATTTACCACACTAATCCAAATCATGATATTTATGAATTATGCGAGGTTGTCTCACCGTGCCGAGATACTCCCTCTCCTCGTTACTCAACTCATTGAATTCCTTGGTCGCCAACTTCGCGAGTTCCTTCAGCACGAGTGAGAGCTCCTTCTGCTGCGATGGCGTTTCGTTGAGAATCTGAAATATCGATGCTTCGATACATACAGATCGCTCTATCTAGGAAGAACTAAGATTGAAGAACCCTATTGCTCACCTCCTTCTTCTTTGCGAGCGGCATGTCGAGAAATTCCATGAAGCTCTTCTTCACTATGTTCACTTCCTTCTCCGTCGTGGGCTTGAGAGTGGGGTAGTTGGTGAAGAGATCGTTCATGATCATTTCCGATTCTGCAACAAAGCAAATACGAGATCAAAGGGGATTCGCGTGAACTTCTCTCAAGACAAGAATGACTCACTCTCAGCCGGTGTAGTGACTGCGAAGTGGTCCGTGATCCGCTCGTACTCGAGTACTTCATCGATGACGTCATCACGGGTAGCGGCCATCCACAAAAAAAATGATCAGTAAGGAAATCATTGAAAGATACGAAGAAGCAAAACGCGAAAAATAGGTGAATATCGCGAATGAGCGCGAGATAACAAGAACACGAGAGAAGGGGCGAGGGAGATTGAGGGGTACTGTAAGTGAGGACTGGGATCGCTGTGCAGACTGGGATCCTAGATGGAGAGTGGAGGGAGACTGGATCACAGTGTTTGGAGTGAAGTGATGACGAGGCTATGGAAGAGGATGGACGGCGTGTATGGTAATGGGGACAACGAAGTGAGAAATTAGACATGTAAAGAGCAGACTAATTGGATCAGATCAGGATCAGACAAAGAGAGGGGGAGGATGAATGTAAATCGATAGGGAAATGAAGGGTCGTGACAGGAATTAGAAGACATTCCCAAAAAAAACATAAAATTTTGCTCATTTGATGCTCACTCAATTATTTGTAAATTTCTCTGTAAACATTATTCTTCCAATTCCAAAAGTGTCGCATATTGTTGATAAATATTTATTATTGTTCGGTAAGATCAAAGGCACACATTGGAACATTAGGCAATAAGTCTGAGTTTGCGATTCTTTCATGACTTCGTGGTGCATCGGATTGAGCATTGTCATCCACTTCTTCGTGATCTCCTCGGGGTCGATTCCCCACTTGTTTGCGTACGTCGCACCCAACAGCATCTGCAATAGGAAAGAGATCAGATACGCTCTGATTAGATTGACTGATTTGGTTATCGAGCAATTGAGATACTTACGCTTACGCCGAACTTCTGCTCATCCGTCATTCCATTTTCTTCCAACTTCTCGTATCCCTCCTCTTTCTTTTTGTACACTTTCAGCACTTCCTGGATACACAGCTTGTGAATGACGTAGTTGTTGACCTGGATGAAAAAGTTCAATAGTTAGGTCAAGTAAGATCGGATTCAGGCACTACTGCCTTTGAACACTGATTCCGAAGTATCTAATGAACAGACTGACCTCTCCAAAGTACTTCCTCGCTCCCTCCTCCAATTGATCGAACTCAACGACAGTCAGTTTGACGAATTCCTTCATTACGTGGGAGAGCTCTTTGTGCTGAGAAGGGGAACCTGAGAGGATCTGCAAATTCAGGTTAAGATTAGATACATAACATTTGAATGACTGGTTTTTTCTCACCTCCTTCTGCTTTGATCGGGGCATGTCGAGAAACTCCATGAAACTCTTCTTCACTTCGTGTTCTTCTTTCTCGGTTGATGGCTTGAGAGCAGGGTATTTGGTGAAGAGATCCTCCATGATCATTTCCGATTCTGCTAGGCAAATTTTTGTAAGTTGGAAAATCTCTAGTTGCTATGATAAAAAAAGCAATAAAAGATGTATCGCTCTGAACCCATCATACTTACTTTCGGCTGGAGTTGAGAGAAGAAAGTGGTCCGTGATCTTCGAATACTTGATTTCTTCACGAACGAATGCAAGGCGAGTAGTGGCCATCGTAATTAGCAGATCTTCACTGTCCTTTGGATGTGATTCGACAAGTAAATTCTAGAAAATCAAGACAAGAAGTGACAAAAACAGCGCATTGGCAAAAATAAGTGCGTACAGTCAACAAACACACAGTCAACAACAAGCAGACTTAGAGAAAGATAGAACGGAAAAGAGATACCAGACGATAAGGAACACAGATTTCACGGGGAAATGAGAGAGCGACCCCTCTACTTTTCTGTCCCTGCACAGTGTGATTGCGAAAGATGGGGCAAGAGAGATAGGGAGGCTGGCGATTGAGATAAACTAGGAGCCTCCAATTTCCTACGAACCCTGTGGCGCCCCTGTCCATTCTTATCAACTCTGTCTGGCATCCCCTCTGGCATGCCTGCACAGGTAAATGGATAACCAAAAAATTTCTTTGCAACTTGAGTACTGATCTACGACGATTCACTCATTTGCAATGACTTTATCGATTACTATTGACAGCACGAATGCAATGCCCGTCGTTTGACCAGTAAGTATCTCCAACGATGTGATCTACAATTCGTAGTGAGCGGGGTTCAACTTCTGCACCCATTCTTGAACGATCTCTTCAGGGTCGATACCCCACACGTTCGCGAACGTCGCTCCCATCAGCATCTAAAATGCAATTTTAACATTTTCTTCATTCAACCTTCGCCGCCCTTTTTTGGTTTCCCTAATTTTTTTGATTCCAACAAAATGCAAACACTTACACTGATTTTGTACTTCTGTTCTCGATCCCATCCCTTTTCCTCGTACTCCTCCTCCTTCTTCTTGTAGACTTTCAGTACTTCCTGGACGCACAACTTGTGAATGACATAGTTGGAGACCTGGGTCGGAGGAAACTTCCAATTGATCACGATAGAGATACTTCTCAGACCTACTGACCTACGAATGAGCAAAATGACAAATAAACTTCGATTGAAGGCTTATCAGCCGAACGTAAGATTTTGTATGCAATCGGCCAAAGAAAAGTCTCACCATCCCGAGATACTCCCTCTCTTCATCGCTCAACTCATCGAATTCTTTCTCCGCCAACTTGGAAAAACGTTTGAGCACGTGTGCCAAATGAGTGTGCTTCTGATGAGAAGAACCGGAGAGAATCTGAAATTTAGAATTTATTGTTTGGTCATAGATTACCCTTAAAATGCAAATGATTCCTATCAGATCGGAAAGCCTAGAATATTAGGGGAGAGTAAAAGAAAGCAATAAGAAAGTTTCCTCAGAAATAAGTTTCAGGCAGGATTTCTTACCTCAGCCTTCTTTGCTCGAGGCATATCTAGGAATTCCATGAAGCTCTTCTTGACTTCGTGTATTTCTTTCTCCGTCGAAGGCTTGATAGTGGGGTATTGAAGGAAGAGATCATTCATGATCATTTCCGATTCTGGAAGGAAGAATTCACAATTTCATTGAAATATTCTTATGTTATTCAACAAGTACTTCAAATCACTGACTCTCTGCCGGCGTCGTGACGGCGAAATGGTCCGTTATCTTTGAGAACTCAACATCTTCATCAACGATATCGGCGTTTGATGTGAGGGCAAAAAAGGAAAGTAGAAGTAGATAAATCATCTGAAAAATAAACAATCATGAAGAACTATGATGCAGAATAAGACGATTGGGTGACCAAATACTCAAGAGTATCTAGTCGAGTTCGAAAGCGGGTCAGCAAATCTCTTCAATCTCTAAGAGATGAAGAGGTGATAAGAGGTACAGAGAACGTGTGGGCACAAGAGGCGATGACCTTTATTTCGAGCAGTAGTGTTCACCCTTTCTAATCGTGAAAAGAGAAAGAACAGAATACCAAGACACAATCACTCAAGAAAGCACTGAAAAAAACAAGACAATCGCTAAGAAAAAAAATAGAAAGGAAAAAGAAAAGACGTGCAAGTAGTCAACAAAGTGAGCGCGGAGCAAATAAACGCGTGCCTTGAGGAAAAGAAGGAAGAGATGAGAGACGCCAGACAACAAAGGAGGGAAATAGCGTAGAAATGTGGGAGAGGCACGCCAAGCGGCTGTCTTGCACAGTGAGATGAGGTCTGCGTTTTCCACGCTGTCCTACCCAGTATACTCGCACGATTGTGTACCATTCACCATCAGATAGCATCTCTCCCTCCATTTCATCCGAAGGTCACACACTGCCCCATCCACAACAATGTATCGCCCTGCTCATGAGTTTTAATGAAAGCATTTATGTACAAGCCATCACATTGCGTAACCAGTAGTCAAAGAGCGGTCTGAGATAAGGATGAGAGCCATCTACAATTCGTTGTGTTCCAAGTTCTGCATTGCCACCCATTCCTGGGTGATTTCTTCGGGATCGATACCCCACGAGTTGGCCAACGATGCGCCATGCAGCATCTGCAACAAACATTATACCTATCTGATAAAAATCCCCAGCAGACCAAAAATCAGTAGATCAGAAAGCCAAACGTACGCTTATTTTGTGGATCTCATCAGCGATCCATCCATTCTTGAAGCCTTCCTCCTCCTTCTTCTTGTACACTTTCAACACTTCCTGGACGCACAGCTTGTGAATGACGTAGTCGGTGACCTGAATGGGATTCAGTCGAGTTAGCGGGGCTTGCTCAGTTTTTTTGCCGGGTTTTTCCAATTTTCAACTTCCCGTCACTTTGCTGAATAAATGTGGCTAACCTTGCCGAGGAATTCCCTCTCTTCATCGCTCAATTGATCGAATTCCTTGGTCGCCAATTTTGAGAGTTCCTTGAGAACATGGGAAAGCTCCTTGTGCTGAGAAGGGTGTCCAGTAATAATCTGAAATAATCTGATTGAATAAATACCACAATGGTAGTCCTCGCAAGTCCAGTTATCATGCGACTTAGCACTGATGATTGTACAGATTACCAAGGCTTACCTCTCTCTGCTTTACATGATTCATGTCAATGAACTCCATGAAGCTTTTCTTCACTTCGATTACTTCCTGCTCTGTTTCGGGCTTGAGAGTGGGATATTTTTCGAAGAGATCGTTGATAATCATTTCAGACTCTGCAACGTCGATCGGTTAGCAGTTATCGGCATTAGGTAATAGTCAATCGCCTAGGTATCAGCTCTTAAAACTATTTTTTTTTTAGATATCACTCACTTTCAGCCGGATTGGAGACCGCGAAGTGGTCCGGGATCTTCGAATAGTCCACATCCTCGTCGATAACGTCTGCATGAGTTGTGAAGATCAAGAGGGAGATGAGGAGTAAAGGAACCATCTGTAATCGAGATTAGAAATAAGATAGTGTTTGTTTTGATTTCTTTCCAAATATGAAATAATCGTCAAGGTCACAATAAGAAAATAAGGCGAACACAATGAAGTGAAAAAGTGATCAAATGCGATGGTGCAATTGCTCTTAATTAGGTCAGTGAATACTCTCCCATTGAGCTAAAGGCAAAGCTTGCAAACGAAGCGAAGAGGCGTTCACCCGCCTTTTGAACAGGCTCACAGCTACAGGACCATTCCTATACAAGCAATCGATGGAGCACATTGGCTAATAAATACGAGGGATCTCGTTGAAAACGACGAAAATATTTGAAAATGGCGAGAGTAGTAAACAGGGGCACGCAGTCAACACGTGAGAAGAGAGAGGGAAGGGGACAGAGACAGCGGACGAGAGAGGAGGGAGGGAGTAGGGGAAGGATGGAGATGGAGAGAGAGGCCAAGCGGGTGGCCCCTACCTTGCACGGTGAGATGAGAAAGGAGAGATGGAAATGGATAGGATGAGGAAGGGGTTGCTTTATCGAATGGGTCGTTCCGAACTGCAATAATGACCGAAGTAGGCGAAGTGACCGATGTGGGAAGAGACAAAGCAAACGAACTTTCGTTCGTTCTGTCGTCTGCCGTGGTAATGAATGAATGAATAGTACACAATTTCTGCTGTATCCATGAAGCCCGCAGTTGATCCGACGATGGAAGCATCATTTTTAACAGAGCGTGTTTTCAAATTTCTGAGTCTGCAGAATAGGGCTGACATATGAAGAGCCGAAAAATGCGGTTTTTCGAGCGAAGCATGCTAATGAGCTGTGAAACTATAAGGAAGAGTTGGTTCAAAAATTTCTAAACATGTTTAGAAACTTTTTTGTGTTGAATAGGTGTCGCTAAAACCAACTCTAATAGTTAATTTTTTTTAACCAACAAGTCAACTAGATTTTTAAATAGTATCGGGTTCTCAATGATAGTGATATGAAGAGATGGTTTTACCCACCTATTCAACACAAAAAGTTTGTAAACATGTTTAGGAAACTTTTGAACCAACTCTTCCTTATAGGTTCACAGCTCATTAGCATGCTACGCTCGAAAACCGCATTTTTCATCTCTTCATATGCCAGCCCTACTGCAGAATGCTCAGAAATAAATGTTGCTGTTCGAAACGACATTTTATTTGAGCGGCTTTGGCGTTTACAGCCACTAACTTGTTTAGGAACACTTACAAAAGCACCTATAAAATGAAAAAAACCATAGCGTGGAACAACATCCTACATCTGCAAGATGATACAGTCACTGACAATACTCTTGTTTCTTCTCTACTCTGCTTCGGCAGACATAACTACACGTCTGTCCACGCAACATTGTTAGTTTCGAATCCGATTATTGAACATTAGTTCACAATTTTTAGCCGATATGCTCAAGATGAAATGCGACGCTCTACCGTATCGCTCGTTTTTTCTCGATCCCAAATGTTATTTCGTCATCGACGCAGATGTTCGGAGTGTCTATTTTAAATCTTCGGTCTGGAAATTAATTTACAGACTGACATGCCTGCAACCATGAAACGATGCTATCTGACTCTCACCGGAGCGAACTTCAGTAAACCTGAAAGCGTACCCGACTCAGTTTTTGGCACCTTTTTTGTCGAAGTGAGAAAATTTCACCACGTTCTCTAGCAATTTTGTTATCCCGATTTGAAAATAGAAACGAATCAGAAGAGTGAATTCCTGAGCAAAGGAGGGGAATCGACGGAGAAGAAGAAGGCGATGTGTACTTATGGTTCGTCACCCTAACTTTGCGGTGGTTCAGAATCCAATTTTTCTCCAGAGGGACGACCGTCTTCCTCCACCGCTTTCCCAGTCTCTATCGCCCGTGAGACATTCAACCGAGGAGTTACAGCGCTTACTGCTCGAATTGTTAGTCGATACCTGCATCCTTCTAAATTTGAACAACCAATCATGTCGACAATAGCTCTCTGAGTGATACTTTTTCCGAATATGCCCTTCAACGCTCGGTTCCCGGAGAAACTGGAGAAAGAACAGACGATCGTACTCAAGGGAGTCTTCACTGCTAATGCCGACCAGTCCGTTGTCCATTGACATCTAGAGAACGATCAATAAACCATCAAAATCTAGCTCCAGGATCGCCATTAACTTCCAAACAAAGAATATGGAAGTCATCGCTTTCCACTTCAACATCCGCTTCGGTTCTGGCGCTGTAAGTAGCGTTCATTTATCCCAGCATCATCTTTGCTAATATTTGTTTAATTTCTCAGGTCTTCATGAGCAGTGCCCCATATTGGATCAATTCGTACACTGCCGCATGGGGTGCAGAGGAGTCAAAGGCCAATCCGTTCAGGAGAGGCGATCCATTTGACATTCGATTCCGCATACATGAGAATCACTTCCAGGTAAATCAATTTTCTTAGTTTTTCGAAAAGAATCTCGCTGATTGATGTTGCAGATATTGGTGAATCAGATGGATTTTTACAACTACAAATACCGAGTAGCCCTCTCCTCGATTACTCATTTGGCAGTGGGCGGCAATGGATATCTCACCTTCGCACAATTGGGAGAGAAGTACAACGTGAGTGAGAATTGCAGATACTGTACGGTAAATGCAAATGTTGTTCTAAATTCCAGCCGGTTCCGTACTCGTCGACCCTGTCGATACCCTCCGATGATAAAAGCAGTGAAGGGGAGCAGAACACTACGGTACGATGGGTGAGTTGTTCACTTGTATTCAAAGCGTTCAATACAAGGCTCTCGGAGTTTAGTAACTAATATCCGTACAGGCCATGCCATATCTCGCCCCGATGTCGAAGCTTGAAACAGGTCAAACAATCATCGTGAAGGGAGTCTTCTTCGCTGACGTCGACCAGTACCTTTTCTCATCACAGAATTTGATAACGAGCTAATAATATTGAAGAGGTGTCATCAACTTCCAAACAAAGAATATGGAAGTTGCTGTGTATGACCATTAGTCACGTTTCTGACCTAGCTCAGTATTACTGTAGTCATACCATTTCGTATTCCCGCCGACTCGCGTCTCACTGCGAGTCAACCCGCTCGTGTACTCTGACTGTCGATACTCAGCAGACTATCGATGAGGATCCCTCCCTCCTCAGTCGGTGTTAAGTATGTAACCCACGTTGGTTGGTAGTTTCTTCTAGGATAACGGCTGGCCTGTATAGTCCCGATGTAGTGCCGTTATTCCTTACCACTACTTAACCCCCTTCACACCTTTTCACTAGCCATTTATGCTCTCACTATTATTGTTATCCGTATTGTAATAAACACTATTTATTACGTCATGCTCCCTAGCTATCCACGCATTATTACACACTAGTTATGCCTGTTAGGACATAACATTTGGCGTTCAGTTTGTTTGACTTACTCCGCGCGCGACTTAATTAATTAGTTCGTATAGTTTGTGTTGTTTTTCTTTATTTAATTTCGTCTAATTTCGCGTCTTCCCGTCGAGATCATTCGCAGTTGCCCCTAAAAAGGCTGTGTACTGTTTTCTATCCGGCGTATTGCCATTGTCGGGTGCCGTGCACTGTAACGACTTGTCAGGTGTCGAAAGGCATTTAACTGACTTTCTTGCTCTCGGAGCATTACACTT
>LS571785.1:205890-225620 GCA_900490775.1 Pristionchus maxplancki | reverse complement strand
ATATCCCTTCCACCTGACTAATGTACTATCGTCAGATATTCAATACTCGTATTTCATATCTTGTTGCGGAGGTGCTGTGTATGACCATTAGTCACGTTTCTGACCTAGCTCAGTATTACTGTAGTCATACCATTTCGTATTCCCGCCGACTCGCGTCTCACTGCGAGTCAACCCGCTCGTGTACTCTGACTGTCGATACCCAGCAGACTATCGATGAGGATCCCTCCCTCCTCAGTCGGTGTTAAGTATGTAACCCACGTTGGTTGGTAGTTTCTTCTAGGATAACGGCTGGCCTGTATAGTCCCGATGTAGTGCCGTTATTCCTTACCACTACTTAACCCCCTTCACACCTTTTCACTAGCCATTTATGCTCTCACTATTATTGTTATCCGTATTGTAATAAACACTATTTATTACGTCATGCTCCCTAGCTATCCACGCATTATTACACACTAGTTATGCCTGTTAGGACATAACAGAAGTCATCGTTTTTCACTTCAACATCCGCTTCAATTCCGGCACCGTACGATTTCCATTCCTCTCTCACAAAATAATTCTTGAAATGGTTATCACCTGAAACCTGTTTGATCTTCTCGAAAATGTCATTTTCTCACTCCGTTCAATCATCAGGTGGTAATGGGATCCGCTCCAAATTGGCTCAATGCCAACACTGCTAACTGGAGTCCTGCAGAGATTGTAGGAAATCCGCTGAAGAAGGGCGAGGCATTCGACATCCGCATCCGCGTCCACGATGACCACTTCCAGGTCTGCCTTTTAGCCCATCTACTGTATGGTTCCGGTTCCGTAACGATCCCACCTCCTGTAGATAAACGTCAACGGCGCTCCGTTCTACGACTATAGATACAAACTGCCGCTCACTTCCATCACTCACATTGCCGTTGGAGGCAGTGGATACCTCACAATGGTCGAAACAGGAGAAAAATTCGCGGCATGTTGATTTGTTTTCTGTTGATATGAATACTTGACATCTCAGCCGACTGCATTCGAAATGCCGGGCTTTCCCGTCTGTGGCAGACCTTCCTGTGCTGCACAGGGCCAAATGTAGGGAGGATTTGTTGCGATGTCTTGTTGCACAAACCGGTTTATTGACAGGTTCACAAGCAGAGTTCAAGTGACAGACTGCAAGACACTTTTCGTCTCGGGCAACACAAACCTTGACGGGTTAACTCAAAAATCAGCGAACAATTATTAATAGAAAATTTTAGCTTTTGGATAAAACTCTACCGTAAGAATGGCGATGTGGCAATGATAATCAAACCTAGACTCGATCTAAATGTAGGTTATAGATAGTAGTTGGCATACGGTACTTGAATGATTGTTTTCTAGAAAGAAAAGAAATCGAACATTACAGTTATTCATCTTCAACACCTTCAAAGATGGAAAGTGGGGCACTGAGGAATGGGTGAAGAAGATGTCATTGAAGAAGGGAGTCAATTTCGAAATGGCCATAACCAACGAAGCCAGAGGATTCCAGGTATAATCCCCCTTCTTCAGATCTCCGAAGATTCATCAAATCATTCCAGATTCTTGTGGACGGCGTTCACTTCGCAACCTACGGCCATCGCACGTGCTCATACGATATAAGCTTGATTGAAACGGAAGGAATTACTGATCTTAACATTCAGATATAGATAATTGGCAACTATCTACACGGAACACATATAAAGTCTGCATAAAGATTAAAAATTTTAAGTTCTCAACCGAAAGAGAAAAAACACAATTAGTAATCGATCATGATATAATTGCATCCCCACATTCATGCTTTTGGGCTAACGTTATGTAAGTTATGGCTAGTTGAAGAAATGTCACCGCGACATCGGAGATCAAAGATCGCAATGGCAATGCTCGCATTGTTATTTGCTCTACACCGAGTTTTGCACGGTTGCCGTAACGTCGTTTGCCAGAAATAGTTGTCGGGTTGTCACTCCCCTAATTCATGACTGAATTTGCGGTGCGAGTCTGCATCGTTCCCCGCTCCCTCACGGCGAGATAATCCACAAAGAAAAAGAGAAAACGCTACACATCTGTTCTCGCAAGTTTTCACTCCCTCGACTCCCTCGAGAGAAGAGAGCGGAATGGAGAGAGGATGACTCGTATTTTGAACTAAGATTGTCTGGCTCTCGCGTTCTTCTAGTCTACTGCTTTCATCACATCAACTGCACTCGTGAGCGCAGTATCAACGGCGAAATGAACTTCTACCTCTGCCTCATTGTTCTTCTGTCGTACCTCAACTCATCATCTGGATGGGGAATGGAGAAACTGGATGCGCTGGCGAAGAAGACAATTCCGACGAAGAAAGGACGCTTTCTTGACGTTTGTTCATTATAAAAAACTAATTTGTTCGTAAATGTGTGAGATTCTGAACATGACGGAGATGCGAAGATAATTCAGTTGCACCTCGGAATCTACATCGAGAGCATCAGCAATTTCCGCACTCAGGAGATGGTCTTCGATGTGGATTTGTACATGTGAGTTAGAACAACGGAATGTCTACATCAATACCTCAAGGTACACGTCGTGGCGAGACCCGAGGATGCGACACAATTCAACCGAAGAGATTGTGCTCATCGCAGACAAGGCGCATCGAGATATGCTGTGGTATGAGAAATTATCTCAATTCTTTTTTTATTTATTTTTGTTTTTCACTTTTTCATCTTCAGGCTTCCCGATCTCTACTTCGCCAACGCTCGTTCTTGCAATTTCCAGGTGCTATTTATATCCCGTTTGAAATCCAAGATTCGCTCCCAGGAAGTGACCGTGCCGAATTTCAACCTCTTCATCGCTCGCGATGGGCTCATCTCTTATTCACTGAGGTTTGATTTGTGAACGTCGTGTTTTCACTAGCATCAAATGCTACACCATCGTCAGATGAACATGTAGCTTCGTTTGCTTCGATGGCAACACGTCGTCGAAAGACCCCAAATGAGAGAATCCAATTGCAGAGCGACGTGTTCCATCTCGTGCTCACTCGATCTCGTCAACTATCCGATGGACAAGCAGCACTGCGCCATTCGAGTCATCAGCTGTGAGGATGAGCTACCAATATGACTCTTAGAATTCGTCGGTCTCTGATCTCTTCTGTCTTTGAGCAGAAGTTGCACTTTGCGCCCGAATTTCTCGCGATCTTTTCATAACGGATCGTTATCTAGAGAGATGAATTCGTGAAATTGGGCATCAGAATAGAGTTCAAATTGCATGTTAAGGATAGATTGGAGAGCATGCAGAAGGAAGAACAGAGTCTAAATTGCAGACGCTCACACTCGCGAGCAGATGCGTGTCCGTTGGTTCAGTGAGGCGCCTCTTCGAATGAACGGAGAGATCGAATTGCCTGAATTCTCGTGAGCTAACATTTCCTTTTCTTCGCATTCCCTCCCCAGACAGTTATGTGCTCTGGTTGTCCCACGTCGTTTCACAATGAGGAATGATAGGAACACACAGGGGAGAGAGTGTCTACGGAATGGCGTGGGACAACGGGTCAGAGACCAAATCTCATAATATCCCGAGGGAACGAGCGAGACTGCTTGAGTGTGAGGGATGGAGAGAGAGAGTGTGCGTTGAGCGCAAACTGTGGTCGAAATCAAGTCTGGAAATGAAGCTTTCAGAATCGCGAAGCTTCAGCCGGATTACTGCGAAAACAGCGTCTATCGATACGCTATCACGGAGAAGTCATATCGAACAGGTGAGAAGGAAGTGAGAAGGAACGATTGTCAGAATAGAACTGCAGTTACTTCTTTCGCCTGTTCGTGAGATTGATCGGTGAGATTTTTCAAGATGAAGAGTTCAAAACTCGAAGAATCAAAGCACGCTCCTTCGCAACTCTCGCACTTTATCAGATCGCCCATCCCCTGAGAATAAAATATGAGGAGAAACAAAAAGAGGGAAGAGTTCAGAGGGTTCATGAGAAACAAACACCGGAGCAACTTCCTTATCAAGATCTTCATAGATGACGAAAGTGACCATGATTCCGTGAAAGTGACGAGGATTTGGTAGGATGTTCGATGATTTCAGGCAACTTCTCGTGTCTCGAGGCGGGTCTCTTCCTGGAGCGATCACTCGGATACAACCTCGTCCAATCATACATTCCAACTGGATTGATAGTAGCAATATCTTGGGTGTCTTTCTTCATTGATCGGAGAGGTGAGAAAGCTTAGGGTTGAGGGAAAACCTCACAAATCGGTACTTCACCGTTACAAAACAATTGTATCCAGCCGTGCCCGCACGAGTGACCCTCTCCTTCACGACTCTCGTCTCGCTGACCACTCTGGTATGGAAAGCCGCGAATGAAATCTGTAACCATTTCTCCTCTCTCAGGGCAACGGTCTGCGATACGATCTGCCGCAAGTGAGCTACGCGAAGGCCATCGACTTGTGGTATGGAGGTGAGGTTTACATGTTGACCTCTAAGTTTTGGCGCAAATTGATCTACGCGGACATTTCAGCCTGTCTCATCTTCGTCTTCCTCGCACTCATCGAATTCGCCGCCGTCAATTCGTACATGAGAAAGTGTGAGAAGTTCGCGACAATCTCAACGAGACAGCACGGTGAGTTCAAGCCCCCAGGACAGACATCCGATACAAAAAAAGAACTATGCAGCTCGCCGCCCTGCTCTCAATACGCGGTCCATCATCAGAGAACCAAACAGTCCTGCGAAGATATTTTCGAATAGGAGCAGTGATGGTTGGTACTCCATGTTTGTCATTTGGCGGCACCTTTCAAGTGCAAAACATATTTTTCTAGGCGAATATTTCAGGAGACTTTCAAAAAGACAACTGCAAAGTCAAATTTCTGCACGAGGAAGAGGAGCTGCTGGACTGTGGTGATAAGGGTCAGTTCTTGAAATCACGTTAGCACCATAAAACCAAGTCGTTCATGGGAATTCATTACAGTGTATCCGGCCTGGTTTCCGTCTCCTACTATCCACGATGAACCACCAGTTTCGGAGTATTTCACACGCGTGAGTTTACCAATGAGACCTGGCTCTTTTATCTTGGGAACATTCCACTCTGGTGGATGTGCTCACCCTCGAACATTACGTGACGCTTCACTCCATTCTTTGCAGATCTCCTTGGAAGCCTCTCGCAGCGCCCTTCGCATCGACAAATTCAGTCGAGTTCTCTTCCCCTTCTCGTTCATTGTCTTCAATGTTTTGTACTGGTCGTACTACAAATCCTAATGAGTCCTATTTTCATCACCTAAGAATGAATAAATTGTTGTTTGTCAGGGGAGCGGACATTCGAATAATGTGGTAATCTCTCGACATGAGCACCTTCATTCACGAAAACCGACCTCATCATAAATCAAATAAAATCAAATAGTGTGAAAATAGTCAACAAACAAAACAATGTGCACCTGAGATCGTGAGCATGACCAAACTCTCGTGATCAAGTCTGTCAAAATAAATAAGCTTAATCTATTCACTAGCTTGACTCTCCATCACATAGTAATTCGCGTGAGCGTCGAGTTTCAAATAGTATTCATCTCTGCTGACCTTCAACTATTTTGTTATTTGTGTTCAACCGTCTTTCAAGATCACATTTTCCAGAAGATCTCCCAACTCCTTCCTCAACTGAGTGAAAGTGGGTCTATCTGACGGAAGTTCTGACCAGCACTCACACATGATTTCGAAACTGAAATTTATTCTTGATTCAGGAGCGTTAAAAATCTATTCACTCACAGCTTCTCACTGCAATTGTCCGGTCGATCCATTCGATCGCCTCGCTTGAGTCGAGAGAGCAGCTGAAACCATGTCATTCAATATAATTACAAGTACACGATCGAACCTCGACAGCCGGCCAGCCAGCGTACGGTACTCCTCCTAGCGTGACGATTTCGAAGAGAAGCACGCCGTAGGACCACCTAGGATTAGCTGAGGTCTATCAGTTGGGTGAGCACTTACACATCCGCCGCCGTGGAAAAGTAGTACTTGTCGAGCGCCTCAGGGGACATCCATTTCAAAGGCAGTTTACCACCCTGGAAGGACAATTAAATGTTTTCGATTGTTGTCGCTTACCTGAGCGTGATAGTTCTCATTTTCCCTCCCCACCGACCGGCCCAAACCAAAGTCGCCAATCTTGCATCCCTCATTCTGATCCACCATTACATTTCTCGCTGCGACATCTCTGTGAATGAAACCGCGCGAGGCGAGATATTCCTAAAAGTAAGTAATCGATTTTGAAAAGGCCTGATGACCTACCAGCCCATACGCGATCTGGATAGCGAACATGAGCTGCTTCTTCACTGTGATAACCTGTGCTGATTCGTTGTCATCTGGGTGTTCAAGCATGAACTTTCGCCTGGAAAGGACTTTGTTTTACCTTGTGCATACGCGAAAGTTATTCCCGCGAATGAGATCAATAATCTTTTTACCTTTGTCGCAAGAAGCCCAGCAGATCTCCGTTTGCGCAATACTCGCAGATAAGCAGAATCGGTCGACTGGTCGTCACGCAGGCCAACATGTTCACTGCATGGAAACAATAAGAGGAGATTCAAGACAGCCAAAGTACCCAATCGCTCATGGTAGCCGATCCTCTTCATGAGATCAATTTCAGAAGTGAAATCGCGCTCTATTTGAGAGTCCGCGTTTTCTAAATGTGTCAGTCATTTCAAAAAGATAAAATGCAAAAAAATCATACCGTGCAACATCTTCACAGCAACAGTGTCGCTTTGATTTGTCAAGGACGATAACTCTACTATCGATCTTCCCATTCCAGAGGGAAGATTCTTGGCGAGTACTCGTCCTGAGATAGATAATTTTCTCGTATGATCATCTCTCGCATTCACGCTTCATCCATAAATCAAAAGATCGAAACATACCCAAATACACACATCCGAAGGCTCCTTCGCCTAATTTGTTCATGTAGTCAATGCCAACGAATCGTCTATCGATCTCCCATTCATCATTACTGATGCTAATTCCATAATGTTTTCGCGCTTGTTGAGAAATCGTCCTGATTTCCATCTTCGCCTTAGCAACTGTCAGTCATTTTATTGAGCTAATAGTCGATTTACCTCAATCATTTGTTCTCTCAGCGACCTTCTCCGTCGTATGATTAGAAATATTCCGATTCCACAGCCGCAGACGAGAATAATGACAGCTAACACAATCAATGCAATTTCCCAGGCAGCAAGACCGGTGCTGAAAATACAGTTGTCAATAATTTGACGCTTTGGATTATGTTTACCTTTCCCCTTCTCTGTCAGTTGAAGTTGCCGGAGACTGAGAAGTTGTTAGAGTTGTGGTTGGCAACGTTGATGTTTGAGTGCCTTCTTTCGTGGTGTCCAATTCCACTGTGGAAGTGGCATCGCCAGAGATTGTATCAGTAGAAGGAACTTGTGTGTTTGAGGAACCAATTGACGTTTTCACAAAGTCGGTAAGTGTTGTTGAGTCAGTTGAAATTGAAGTTGTTGATTGCAGGGCTCTAAATAATGGGTGACGGATTTCAATAATACAGAAAGATACCTTCTTGCGCAGACAGCCTTGCCGAGTAACGATTGGCGACTTTGAATTCTCCATGTTTCCTGATCAATCGCTACGTTTTCCTTCTTAGAGCAAGCGCCTAGAAAGATCACTAGAATTGTCAGAAAGGAATTGTATACCTGGTTCATCTTCAAATGCGCTGTACTCCAATGATTGGCCGTCCTGCCACACCCAAGTGTCGTTTGCTGTTTATTCGATGTTAATGTTGGCTATGGACAATTTATACCTGGATTGCAAATCAGCCCAAGCCAAACTTCTTCTAACACATCAAAATCATTGATAAATTTTGCTAACTGATTATTCATCTGTAATCAAAACGAAGTATCTATAAATTTCCCACTGCTACAGTATGTAGAAAAAAGAATTATGAATTACTGACCTCTTGAGAAGTTACTATAGGCAGGAAATCGTCTGTGAAGCGGCAAAGCTCTGCAGCCTCCTACATTTTAAATTGTTCAGAGAAATAATCGTAAGATTGCATGGATGTCATTCACTTACAAGGAAAGTGAA
Source organism: Pristionchus maxplancki (assembly GCA_900490775.1). Taxonomy (NCBI): domain Eukaryota; kingdom Metazoa; phylum Nematoda; class Chromadorea; order Rhabditida; family Neodiplogasteridae; genus Pristionchus; species Pristionchus maxplancki. Next base: position 217,613 of record LS571785.1, on the reverse strand, counting down.
TCCAATGGACGGCGGTATCGGCCCGTGAATAGTGAAGCACCAGTTCTCATCCACAGCAGAAAACAGCTCTGAGCCATCGGGACACTCAAATTCTTAAAGACCATTAGATGTCTAGACGTCTTCTAACATTTATAAGCGTTCATTCAGCGTGGAAGAATAGCACTGTCTCACCATCGTTGGAGTGTGTCACATGAATATCGATGTGAATCATATCCTGATTGCTTGAGATCTGCCAAGGATGCAACTTCTTGGGGCTCCAGCGAATCTGAGCAGCTCATTCAAAAACAAAGGAAAACGAGAGAAAGAGTTCTCACTTCGAAATAATCAGTGTAGAACTGCACTGTGGTAGAGGCGTAATATCTGGAAATGTTTAATTTTCCATGATTACCTGCAAAAGGGTTGATGCACTTACGGATCTACCGGTCCCGCAAATTGTTCCATTATTCCAACTGAACCATCATTGTTCGAATCAAAAGTTAGCTGCATGTCCACAGTCACATCTGATTCTTCCCTGCAAATGCCCTGCTGCTAACCCTATCTCATTCTGTCACTCACCATTCTCCAATAACAACGTACACAATCAGTTCGATTCCTTCTCGATTCTGCAGATTATCGCTTCGACCGCTGCTAAGTATCGCCAATCGATCATTTCGAAATATGTTTACATCTGAAAAACAGAGATTCGAAAATGAAAAAAAATCCAACATCACTGCACTAACGTTCAGCCGAGTATTTTAAGTATTCGAATGACTTACTGTAATCAAAGTTGCTGATGTACTGCATCATCAATGAGCAAGAGTCATCTGCCAGTATTGTGATTACGATTTCAAACGACCAAATTCGACTCGGCATTGAACTGCATCTGAAAAGCAATAAATAAACTTTCAAATATTTCGAAATCTCGTAATTGTCGCAAACAGTTTCACGACGTTCTAGTTGAAGCATCGACCTGATACCACTTACTCCCAGGACTGCAGCAGATATCGTTCCTCCTCTTCCCCCGATCCCGCTCCCGAATACATCGATATCTTTCCTTCTCCACTCATACTCATCTTTTCCAACATCATTCCCACTTGTGGAACCACAAATACACCAGAGCCACCGAAGAGCTTGTTAATAGCATTCCTCTCAGGTATGACGAGTTTTGTTTCGTCGCTTTTCAAGATTAGCGTGAATTCTTGATCACATTTCATTGAAGGATTGTCTGCAACAATCGTCCACGGTATCGTTTCTTTCCCCATATTCACGCAGTGATTCTGAGCCATGTACGAAAAACTGAAAAAGTGGGTTCTTTGGAAAAGTTCCAAAGGAATGTAAACCTGTACAGTGTATCTTCTCCCCATTTCAGAAATATTTGATCGAGTTGGACCCAATTCGAGAACTGAAAAAGTTGTTTATCAAGTGGTACTAAGATGTACCCACCCCTTCTTCAGTAAACACGTACGCGTACTTTGTATATTGCTCGAAAGTCGAGTTCATCAGCTGAAATTTCGAAATTATTCTGTCAAGAAGGTATCAGAAAAGTCAAAGCTGTGCACAACTTACTTTGAATAGCACTTCTTCACATGAATAGACGAAAGAATGAACGATGTGAGCAGATAAAATCAAGTGAAACAGTTGAAACAGACGCATCTGATACAAACAAAATCTTTCCTAAAGCTTGGAAATGATATGAAAAGGAAGCGCAAACAGCGGTTGTTGCGAGAGTTTTATCGAGCTCCTTTCATGTTATCTTTATAGACTAGCCACGGTCACCGTTTTGAATGCGAATTGTGGCCCTCTTTCTTTCTTCACACTCTAACGTAACGTTTCCGTGAGATGAGTCGACATATCGGCTTATGAGATTTAGATAAAATCAGTGCGCTTGTTTGGGGGATGTTTCACGATCGGAAATGCATTGAATGTAGAAGGAAGTACCCTAGTGTTTTTTTGTAATTTTACAAAAGTTTCACGATTAGTTTCATCATAATTGTTATCAATTATCGAGTATTCCTCTCAAACACTCAACTTTTCTCTCACAGCAGAAATAAAACCTTCCTCCACCTGACTGGATTACATTCGACCTGGCCATATCGATGGCAAATATTGGAATTAGGAATTTGTTTCAAGCCCTCATCATGAGGATTAAATCATTATTGAATTTATTTATAAACATTTCATCTGCATACTGAGAATCACACACGCCGACAAAGGAATGAAAAATGATAGAATAAGACTAAATCCAGTCTCTTCTCAACGCCTCAAAATACACATCTTGAACGTTCTCCGCTCGCTGTTCTTCTCGCATCTGCTTGTCCTTCACACTGAAATTTTCCTTCCGTTTCACACCTCTAAAATCTCTCAAAACCAAAATAGTTCGGCGGTGCTCCTTTTCAGATCTTCATGATTTCTGAGCACGTAGCTCGAACAGAACATGCAATTCAGGGATTCAATCTGAAAATAAACATTTCTTTCAGATAAAAAGAGAATCTTCTCACAATGAAATAGGCACTGCCAGTGATAGTGAACATGTACTTGGAGTCGATCAGATTGAACGCGTACGTCCAAGTGGCTACTGATGATGAAATCTGAAAAATTGCAGTTCTCATCCGTTTTTTTTCACTTCCGTGTGTAATCCCAAGGCGACTACAAATCTCATCCATTTCTCTCAATTTTATTGGGATTATCCGCCCACCTTCATGACAATACTAATGACACCACAGGGCAGCATCACGCGAGTGACCTTGAGGGCTTCAATTATCTGAGAGCAGAATGGATTATCTGTGGTTGAAGATCAGAACGCGAATACCTGATACTTATTGTTCAGTGAAGAGGTGATCATCAGCTTTCTTCTTTTCGCTACGTAACGCGTTGTGATTGATAAACAGAGTATTGAAGCTACATCTACAGTGTTAATGAGGCAGTATGACAGGGCAACATAATCTGAAACATCTTTTTTCAACTAAGAAATCGAAAATGGATTACCGGGATTGGCACTTTTAGAGATGATCCATGAATACAACATTGCGATTGCGATCTGAGAACAAGTATTTTCAACTGACTGAAAACTCTGACTACAGACAACAGTTCTGCCAGAAGCAATGCCCGCTTCGACAGCCGTCGGTTGTGGTACTCTTCGGGGGAAGCGCTCGAGACCGCCCGCTCTATTGACAACATGAGCTCCTGCGGATTTGCTTGAAGCAATGGGTCGATCTTTGTTAGCGTTACCTGCGCTGAGGACATCGCATGGAAGAAGCCTTGGATTGCAAACAGGATCAGACGAACGGCTGAAAAGGTTTGGCTTCAAATCGTGGACGAAATAGGGATTACTCACGAGGGTCATGATTGTTCTCTGGAATGTATTTGCCAGTGAGGAAGTCGCAGGCGATATAGGCACTGTGCACAATAAGACAGTCAAGGAAAGCGGAAATCCATGCGATTAGCAGGAATCTGAAAAGGATGAATCTTTTTGATATTGAGTGATTCGAACGCCTACTTGCAGTTGTCGTGAAGTGCGATTTTCGAAATGCGTGAAAGCAGGATGAGGACAGGTGGAAACGAAATACTGACGAAAAAATTAATCGATCTAGCAACAAGAAAAAATTTGCTGTTATTTCAGGGATGACTCACTTGAACGACTTGAACAATGGGAAAGTTGTGAAGAGCATAGTCGAGAAGCGAATAATCGGTTACCATTACAGCTCGTATTCAACAAAGAATGAATTGTGAATATTTTTTCTATGGCGAGGTAATTGCCAAGGGAGTAAATAGTGGGTAAGGACGAGACCGAATTGCACTATCGTTTATTCGACGATATAAAAGCAGAAGGTAAGTATTAGAATGAACGAATGACGCGATAATTGTGTACAATTTCACCGTCTGGGAACAATGATTATCTCTCGTTTTGTAAATCTGAAAAAGCTCGTATTCAACAAAGAATGAATTGTAAATATTTTTTCTATGGCGAGGTAATTGCATAGTATGCATTCGTTGGTCTATGCACATTTCATAGGCAACAGTGGCCCTTCACGAATAATCGCGCAGCGGGATTGCAGTTGACATGAATGATGGCGAAATTGTCTGCACCGAAGTCTTGGACATTACAGGTCGAAAGCAGGGAAAAATCCTTGTAAGAAACTGATAGCAGATAATCTGAAAGTATATTACAACATTCGAAATGTTCAATTTCAGATTTAGCGATATGTGCACCTCTCGATACAGGCGATTTTTCAGTATAAAAATGAGACTAAGAGGCATGGGAGTCAGAATGTAGAGAATCTAAAACGTAAATTATATTTGAAGAGAAACGAGGATTACCAAAAGAAGAGGTCGAATAAGAGAGAGGAGGTACGATGGAAGTGTGAAGATAACGGCTATCGTAGTTCCAATTAGCGGAAAGCAGTAGAATATGAAGCAAATTATGAGCTGAGAGTTTGAAGATCTCATTGAAGGAAGACAATGCAAAACACCTGGATGAGCAAAATACTCATCACCCGCCTTTGGAGTACCGCTGTAGCGTCGGATGTGAATTCCTTTTATTTTACTAAATTAAATAAATTGCAAGAACGTGCTCACTTCTGTCTGTTTCATGACGTATACTGCATGAATTGAGATGATAATTATTGCACCATGGACTATTGCAATTGTGATCATTATGAGATAATATTCTGAAAATATCTCTTATTCCTAATTTCGACTGGACCTATCTACCGTATGCAAAGTATTCCGGGTCACCGACATCTCCCAGTATGACCAACGTCCCTCCTCGTTCATTGAACCATGCGAGTTCTGGTCTCTGTAAAACGTCTAATTCAGATAAAATCATCGAACTGAAGTCACTTTTTGAAGTGCCCCTGTATTACAACTCGGCGTGCTAAAGATGCCAGATGCGCCCACGTTGAAGAGGAGCAGAACTATGACAACGAGCATCATTCTTGTCTGGACCCTGTAGACAAAATCCCGAAATCGTCGCCTTAGGCGATCACAATCACCTCTTCGAAAAGCGCATGTGAGATTTTGTGTTGACGATCATTTGTTGGTGCATTGATAATAAAAGGTAGCAGAAGGGTAGATTAGGAAGAGAGGTGGTTGCTGCGATGAAAGCCTGGAGGACATCAGTATAAATAAGATGATTGGAGTCTCACCACGACAGTTTGTTGGGGAAGACCCAGTCTGCAGAGTAGCCCGTCACAATACATTCCCGGGTATGGAATGAGTAGATATGGTCGAATGGCCCACCCTTGAGACCATTCGAATATTATCCACGATATCTGGGATAAGATCATTTTCAATCGATGACAGCATTGCTGAAATACCTGGAAGGCAATGTATCCGACTCGATTGGCGCTGCTTAGCTGCCCAGGATGCCGAATTAGAATGTAGAGAACGGCCGGGTGCAGGGTGATCAGAGATAGCAAAGGACTGCCGAGTTGCACACTGTGAATTCGTATTTCAAACGGAAACTAATTTGTGTCATTTTGGATAGGAATCCGGGTGCCAACTAGTCTGCTTTTCATCCAGCAGGTGTTGGAAGAGAACGATCGTTGGTGCAAAAAACTGCTATCGAGATTATCAACTGGACCGATATCAAGAGCAATAGATAACTGACAAATGCAACAAGTCGAGCGAGAAATCGCGATCCAGATGAAAGTTGTAGGGTAATGCCATCTGACGCAAGAAGTAAATTTCTAAATGTGGAAACAGTCAACTAACCATCGAGTCGTTAGCGAGCATTTCTCAATTCATGCACTTATATCCTTTGCATTCTCATGTAGATATGTGGAAGGTAGACTGAATATCAGCTGCTTTTAAATGTTGAAAAAAATGGCGGACTCGTGGCAGATAGACAACTGTATATTGATATTGTGTGCTGCAGTCTCAACGGAATACAAGAATTTTGTAGGCTGCCAAAGATTAGAATTAATTGTTATTTATCGTCGTTTTGATGAATAATGTTGGTAATGTGACAAAATAGGCGGATTCGATCTTTTATCATATCACGTATCGCCAATAAATGCACATGACGCTCGGGTAAACGCGTATAAAAATCGCAAAAAAGGGAGAAAAAATCAAAAAAATCGTCTGTTCTTCGATACGGAAATTTCATCGATTGCCTTTGTGCGACAAATGATTTTATTATTCAGCTACAGAGCACAAAAAAGTTAATTGCCTTGATACATGACCTCTCTCTCTCTCTGTCTGCCCAAGGTCATCAACTCTTCTAATCAGCCGATAAGCGTGTCAATCGTCTCTTTCACTACCTTTCCGTCTCTGTTGCATGCTAATCAATTGTAGTAAGATGGCTCTAATTGAGTGGGATTCTCCCAAAGATCTGCATCGATTGATTCGTGAAGATGGAGCTGAGATCCCTCACAACCTCGTGCTCGACACTTCAATTCGATACTCCATCGAGCAAAGGTCGGTATTTCGTCTTTTCTCTCTTGGCACAACGGTTCTTCAGGTATCCAGTGTCACGCATGCGATACTTTTCGACGAAGGTAGGAAACGGCGCCACTCCAATCTACGTATTCATTCTCGCAGAAGATACATTGTGAATACTGAATAACCACTTAAAAATGTTTTTCAAAAATTCTCTTTATTTATTCACTTTTTTTCAGCAGCAGCATCTACGTTCGTGCTCCTCCTTCCGGCCACATCGAACCGCTCCTTCGTGAATCTCTGGCTGAATTTATTGAAAAGTTCAGGCAAGTTCACTTTTTCCGTAGTGCTCTGGAAAATCAACATTTCAGAGATCGACTTGACAAGAAGGAAGAGATACTCATGTTGTCAGATGCATTCACGATCAACGTGGTAGGCGATTATTTACTATGACAACAACTCATTTACATACTGTTGTAGTTTCGCAGTCTCTTCTCCTCTATCTCCCCTTCAATCATCCTCGTTACTCCTTCTTACCCAGTCGCTGTCTTCTACACGAGTGACGATCAGATGGCGAGAGACGTGCGTTTCGTATCTTTTTTCCCTATTATCTACGCTGTCGTTGTTGAATTCCCAGTTTTATAGATGCAACTACCCCAAATCACCGGATTTCAAGCGGGCTCAGTCGATTTGGATCGAGATGCGAAGACTATCCACAACAATTGGATACACAGTTCCAGTCTTCAGTCGACAACGTGAATCCTTGAAGATTTTCATAAATTTAAGAGTGTAGAATGTACTATACCTTCAGAGCGCGGCTTCGTTACTTGCCGGCGTCAGTCGTTCGCGATTCGTTCACTGGAGAGGCGTGCTCATGGATGATGTCGTCGCCTTACGGACAGGTAAGACCGAAGGTTTCCAGTTTTCCCAGATTTCGAATTTAGTTATCGGAAAGAATTCCTTATTCAGTGCTCGAATCTCTTCACTATCCCGGCGTACCGTGGTAGAGGACTGGCAAAGTTGTCCGAGATGCATCTTGCGAAGCAATTTGTCAGGTATGTTTACTGGCCTCACTCATGCCACGGAGCTGATCAAAATACGGCAACCTATTCGAAAACTATTTTCCAGTCAGGGCCTTCGCCCATTCAAATACATCGACGAGAGCAACGAAGAATCGATTGCGGCTGCACGTAGAAATCCCCTCTGGACCGAATGGGAAGGGAAGAAAGAGTCGAGCGAAGAGGAGGAACCGACATCTTCTTCGTGTCACATGTTCTACACGTTCATTAAGAAGAAAGAATAAAAGCATGAGCATCAAATTTAGTGTTTATTCAAACTTTAAACATATAATATCAATGAAATTATCTCACTCAATCATTCCGGAATAGCAAACATGCGCTAAATAATGCCGGAAACACTTGTTGTCCGCCTCGGTTTTAGAGTCTGCACTAGCTCATTTCGAATTGCAGAGGAGAAAATGAGCGAGAGAATTCCGGGAGAAAGTGCCTGAAAAGACACGATTCCTCTAACATTGAATAAGTATTCTCACTTGATCGTACAACCAGGGTAGTCTGTAATTCATTGCAGTTAGCTCGGCTTCCACTTTGGTGAACATGTACACCAACTAAATGACTAGTTTGAAACATAGTTCTGGGAAAATTTTGAAGATAATTGTCAGCGAAGATTTTACCTGCTGAGCAGTCATAGGCAATCCGCATGCAAACGAAAAGAAGCCAAGCAAGAACAACCGAAATTCAATTGATGAAACTGCATTGGAAAGGTGAAAATGGTATCAAAACGATTGAAACCTTTCGCCATCGACATGCATCGAATGACAATTATTGAAATCAGATTGATCACAAGTGTTGTAATTGAGCATACGAGGTAAAGATAGAACGAAGAAGCGCGGTTGCTCCTCTAAATTTGTTCTATTAATGCGCCTTTTTTCGAAACACTCACCCAAGGCCTCACGGAGTGGTCGTAGTCAATGAAGAAAGCTGTTCCGTTATTTATTGTTCGGAACAAAGCCGCTGTATCGAGAAAGTGATAGTACGAAATGACTGGTAGCCCGAAAATAATGGGCAGGCATAGCCTTCCAAGCAAACGCCATATCTGAAACTGTTCTATATTTCACCTTTCTCACCCTTGTATCTATGGATAAAAATTTCAACAAAGCGACCACATACTCGTTCGTATTTCTCATAGAATAGCAGAGCGGAGAGCCGGTTCAACGCGATAAAGATGTTCACGTATTCTTGACATGCAGGAAAATAGAAACTTGAACTGAAACTTTCTATTTTTTTCCAGTTTCGTAGCAATTTCTCATCTTACAAATACAGTCCCGAAGTTACCGCATTTGTCGGAAAATTAACGTAAAACGCATACAATTCTGGAAACACAGGCAACCTAAAGCATATTGTATTCATGATGGTAGTGGTGAGACCCTGAAGTATCATACATGGTAGGATCTTATTTCTTTCGTCATTATTACCGTAAAAGCTTCAATGATGAACAGTGAGAAGTAGCTGGAACGAAATTGCGGTTTTCGTTTGTTGACGATCACAATAATAGCTTGAGTTAAGTAAATGGTGGAAAGAGTGGGAACGTAGATAGCGTAGATGGGAAGTGGAATAATGGTCGCCCCAGTGTTCATGAGAGTTGTTATTGCAGAACTGCGAACAACTTTGTTTGGGAGGGAAAGAGTTGTACATACATAGAGGTGTTTTCTTTCAAAAAAGCAGGTGTAATTATCGAGCTAGAAAGACTTTCGTAATTGATGTCTGTAAGTAGCAGTGGCTCAAAAATCGTGCCGAGGCTAGACACAAATTACTAGAAACCGAATTTTTAAATTTAAAAATCGATATTCATTTTATGGACACATCATGCATGCTCTCTAAATGCATTCGAACCCTTTGTGATGGAGAATGTGATGCAAAAATATTTTCCACAGTAGCTCACTTTATCAACTAAAAATGATGGCTTTGCAAAATACAGACAATGAAGAATTTTATCGTGCAATGTTCGAAGTGCTGGAGATGCTATCCCTTTTTAAGAATGAAATTGATTGAAGTGACTCGATGAATGCAGCTCGGTAGTTTCGATTGCGAGAGACGATGACGAAAGAGTTGATGAGGGTCGAGCAACCGAATATCATCTCAGCAATTACACACACAGCTGAAAATGTGTCAAGTTTCAGATTTAAATAAGGAAAGAAATACTCTGAGAGTCTCTGTAGACGTCGTTTCGACGAATTGATAGTATTCCCGGTATTAGAGGAAACACAACGAAGACGAGTAGAACGAAACCCTTAATCACCATTTCTATGCGCGACTAAACGTAGACTGAGATACCTGAATGAGGATTGTCTGAGCATGCGTCATGTTCACATCCTTGTCTCGCTTGCACGAATGAATTGCCTTGCGATGTCTCAATAAAAAAAGCCTTGCTACTGTCTAGCATGTCGATGCTCAACTCACTGCAGTACGATAGAGATCATGTGAGCGAAGGGAAGGATAATCGTTATAATGAATACTGCAATTTGCACGAAACCCGCGTAGTTAGTGAAGTCCATCAATGCCCGAAATTGAGGACCGTAGAATAGAAACCAATTTCGTCCTCGCTCTCGCCATCTTATTTGAGGGTTCTGAAAAGTTCGGTTTGGAATGCCTAATTCGATCAAATCTACATCATCCAAAACCAGGTTCTGCTTGCTTCTATTCGATGGCAATTCGAGAATGGCAGTCAATGTCTGGATATGCATCACGGTATTCATTATGCAGTAGGACACTGAATATTTATCATTCATTATTATTATGTTGTTCCTCCCTTTCTTTTTAGATTGGAGGAGTGACTGAAATAAAATGATTACCGTATTTTGTGGATTTCCGCATTTTTAATACTGAGTTGTCCGTAATGAGTAACTGATGCCTGGCGACGATCATCATTCCAAATGCCGTAAACATGCAGATCATGAGAAACACTCCGATCATCTGGAAAAAAAGAGATTTTTCCAACATTCAAGAACTTTTACCTGCAGATACTGAAATGGCACGAACAAGCATAGCACTCCCATGCAATATCCTCCACCTATGAAGTATTGATAATCATTGCATAACATTCATAACAAACCCAGTCGCAGATAGAAGAGCGGTATGAAGAGAAGAGCGAAGAATGAATTCGATAACAAACATGATAGCTGAATAATGAATATTTTTACTGACTTCAGATAATGCGCTAACTTGCTGGAAAATAGCCAGAGCTTTGATTTCCCTGGTCAGTGCCGAGCTTTTTCTAACAATAATGAGAAGTGTCACGGTGTTGACAATCAACGAAATTGCGCCGATGACATAGGCATATAATAGTAACAGCTTTTCAACGGTTCGGGAGATATCGTTAGGCACAGACATTGCGAATTTGAAGCTAGAAAAGATTCAAAGCGAACAAACCCCCTAATTTATCTGAGCCGTAATTTCCGTTGGTGTACACAACAAGTGAAATGAAATTGCATTTTTCTAGAGAAAAAAAATTACGTGCTTTTGTGTTTTTTCATCTCTCCTCCAGAGAGTACGCTCTCATCATGGCGGCGCGCGCTCTAACACCGATTAGAGAAGAGGAGAAGAGAAAAAGAGAGTTTGCGAAAACAACAGAAACGAGGAAGGGAGAATAACAACGGCCCTCTCCCACCATTTCGACTATCCACAATCGACAATGCTCGCGTTTATCTTGCTTCTTTCGTGTCCATTTCAATTCATTTTCCCAGATAATCATGCTTTGTCTTTGCAGTTGCCTACTCCCACTCATCTGATCTGTAAGATCTTCAATTCAATCCGCCGTCAATTTGATTGATTCGTGAGTTAGACGAAATTACGCCTTTGCTTCTTTTCTTTCTTTGCTTCGGTAGATATTCCCGATAACAATTCATTTCAGGGCCACTTTCTCATTATGCAGAAGAAGACGCCCAAACAATCAAGAAATTCATCGAAGAAACGAAAAACAGCAAGAATATTATGCCAAAGCATTTTACACACAATATTTTGGAAATGATAAAGATATTTTTGTACGAACGACGAGTTTACCAAAGGAAGCGAAAAAGATATGATGAGATTACTATCGGCTCTCATTTTCCTTCACTCTCTTTTTTTTGTTTATAGAATTCTTTTCTCCATGACATATTCATATTCATATTCATATTTATCCTGACATCAGGCAATGGGCCTGCAGGAGGTAACATCATTGGGGAGGGGATTGAGATCTTCGTTCTCAAAGTGTCGGAGGGTCAAGGGTTGGGATCTTCTTAGATGTGTCATCTCAAATGTCCGTCGCTCTTAGTCGATTGATTACGTTTGAGTGTTGAAGAAGTCCATCCA
>LS571785.1:167678-193620 GCA_900490775.1 Pristionchus maxplancki | reverse complement strand
ACACCGGCCACTCTCAACACCTCAAAAAGCTAGGGGAAATTCTCACTCTGCGCGGTCTTCTCTTGAATAAGAGAGCCTCCCTCTTATTCAAGAGTAGACCGCGTCGCCCATCTCTTATTCAAGAATTAGGCCGCCTCTCCCTCCTTTGTGAGGGGAAATGAACTCTTCATTTTCACTCTTCATATGCCAGCCCTATTCTTATTCAAAATTTCAAATTCGCGCATTTCATTAGGGTCGTTGCTGTTTATCGATTTCTGCCACGCATGAAAACGTTTCCCAAGAAGTCTTTCAATGTGAGGGGGGAGTTTTCCGTGGGTGATACTGACCCTTACCCATGGAACGTGAGTATCAATCGGTTTCTGGATGACACTAATCAGAAGGTCGTACATAAGGTCAACCTTGTTAATTTTTGAGCAAGCACTGATCCAGTCTACATTTGCTAGCTGACTATTTATAAGTTTATAGTCAGCATTTTTGTAATCGCGGCGTAGTGTGAAAGTGGGTATGGAATGGGTCATCGAGAAGATGAATTTAACTGCTGAGTGGTCAGAAATATCAAAAGGAGGGCCAACGTCGCACTGTGTTATTAGGTTCGGGTGATTACACAGTACGAGGTCTAAAAAGTTCTCTTTTCTAATCGGTTCTTTGACTAATTGGGCAAGTTTTGCTAAATTACAGAGGTCAAGGAAGGATTGGGAAGATGGGCAGATTCTGTTGGTCTGTGGGAGGGGAAAGGCAGACCAATCGATGTCCGGAAAGTTGAAATCACCAGTTACTATCGTGGGTTGAGGGCAAGAGCAAAGGTCAAGTATCGATTTCGTCAAGTATTCAGTTTGAAGGGTTGTAGTTTGGGGGCTACGGTATGCACAAATCAATCTCAGTAGGTCGCCATTTATGTCTAGATCTACTGCGATAAGTTCATGGGAGCCAGCAATGGTTTCATCAGCGATTTGTGCAGCACTAATGGACGAGTGAAGTATGATCGCTACACCACCACCTCTAGAGTTTCTATCTCTACGAAAAACATTGTAGTATTGCTATATTATTACTATCTTGAAATCAGAAGAACGACCCTCTGACACCCCATCTTGATCAGCGCCCAGAAAGCGACACTGATAAATAGTGTATTGTAAATCAATTATAATAATTTGCAGAGAACATGCAACGCGCGGAGTGGACTCTCGAGATGCGGGCGAGTCGAAGATAGACGAGTCGATCATCCTCAAGACCATCAGCGATAAGTACGTCATTTTAATATATGTAATTCTTTAAAAATAAAATAAAATAGAGTTATTTCCACGTGTAATTTAATCCGTTATAAGCCTGCAGGAGAGCGAAAGCCGGAAATCTCGAAGACTGCCGCCCTCTGCTCGATTGCATCTACGGCCAACGCGACGGAGTGCCCGATTCCGTGGCAGAGCAGCAGCCTGCTGTTAGTTGTTTCCCTATTTTTTCGGTTATCTCTAGTAGGCAATATGAACTAAATTTGCAGCCTTGCTATGGGGTGACGTACTACGATGGGCGTGAGATATGGTTGAATGAGGGCCAGTCTCGCGCCGTGCAGCTGTACACTGACGACGACGGCCCGCGCGTCTTCTGCATCCTCTCGCCGCCCGGATCGGGAAAGACTACGGTAGGCTACTCAGTTTGTGATTGTGGGGCAACGTTCCATCGCAGGTAGCAGCGACGATGGCCGCATTCGCTGCACAAGGAGCCGGTGTGCAGCTGCTGCTGTCGGTGCGGTGGAATTAAGCTTTGATCGAGATTACAGTGGATCGAGATTACATGACTTGAAAAATGAGAGAACGTTTGAAAAGTCGTTTGAGCGATTTGGATGTGGCTATCTCTTATGATTTGTATTTGCAGGTGCAAAACGTTGCCGTGGACAATATGGGAGCGGTACTCAAGAAGATGGGCTGCCCAGTTCAGGTACACTCCCAGCATGCCGTATTATCGTTTTAGTGTGTTTTGGCGATATATTCTGTTCCTCTACGACTCGCATCACTCTGAAGAGCCGAAAAGATGCATTCGTAAGTAGCAATAATAGCCAGGTGTACTGTCAGGTGTACAACATGAAGTCGAAGATGAAGCTGGACGCGAATAACCCGGCGCCGTACGACTACTTTGATCTACTACCGGGTCATCTGTTGACGTGTTGGAAACTCGATCAGGTAACTGCACTTATTTTATTACATTATTTCTACAATTTTTTTCTACATTTTTTGTTTTAACGAAATTGTACAGGTTCCGATGGTGACGCAAGTACTGAAGAGGCCTAACTCGAAGAATAGGTATTATTCATATTATTTTATTGTTTCCGGAAATAATCGTGAAGCGAATCCAATATTTATGGAAAATTCATAACTACCTAAACAAATGTATCACAGCAAAAATAAAGTGAAACATTTCGCAACGAAAGATGAGTGCCTGACGCACTACAGAAAGGAGTACGAGAACAGCCTGAGTCCCAAGGTATCTTTAGTTATATATTTATGCTATTCCGTAAGAAATAACTGTCAAAACAAATAATCATTCGACGTAGATGTACGGTAATGTGGGGTTTATGACAATGTTTGCTATATCGGGGAATTTAATTACTCTGAACTGGTCTGATTCTCGGTTTTACTAATAGTCTTACCGCTCGAGTTTGTATTTCGCTCATCCTAAGCAGCGCGTATTCGGATTGAATAGTTTTCCTCTGTCCCTACATAATTTATTATAAATTCCGTCGGCATATCGTAGTATTATTGCATGTGGTGGCTTTGGCGATCTGATTTAGGGAATCAATAATGTATCTATTTGCGTGTCTTTCCAGATCTTTCTCTCGACCGTGGAAATGGTGCTGAAGAAAGGCAGCAGGGGGAACAGCAACCTATACAGTCAACTGAAGAATGTGAGCAGACTGATCATTGATGAGGCCTCGCTTCTCACTGAAGCTGCCCTCTTCTGCATTATTCGCAAATTCCCCAGGGTATGTTTCAAAAATCGTTCAAGGAGAAAGCATGCGGATATTTCTTTTTGGATACGATTTATCTAATCAATGAATTTTTTTATGCTCCATCCGTTCAGGCAAGAATCGTATTGATTGGAGACGAGCATCAGCTCCCTCCGTTCATGTATGATGACAAGATTCTTGGCCATGAATTGGCGGGGAGACCGGCGCTCACTGTTGCCATGAAGACTGGACGCGTTCCTGTGGTTGAGCTGAATGAAGTCTATCGAGCTCCGCCCTCTCTCGTCGCTCCCTACAATAGACTCGCATATGGAGGAAAACTCGTTTCCAAAATGGTCAGTCAATAGTGTAGTGCATCGTAAATTGCTGTGTAATCACTCGAACAATCCTAATTTATTAGATCTAGCTTGCAAAATAATATTGTAGGCCGAGGGAACGAATTATCTGAATGGAACTAGCCGAGCTCCGCTCGCTACGGGTAAACCAATTTGAGAGTTTGGAAATGCGCATTTTTCTGATTTTTCTGCATATTTCTAGCATAAATTTGAGCCATTTTGAGCCATTTTGACTCTGCGTGCTAGATGCGCCGGGTTTGGTGTCTATTGTACTCGGGACTATCCCTTTACCCTCCCCGAGTATGCTAAAATACATGCAAATGGTTTGGCACCAGCCGGGACTCGAACCCCCAACCTTCTGCGTGCTAATCCGTCCTCTAACCACCTGCGCCATGAATGACACTATATATTCCATTTTACATAACTCTCCGACCGTCCCCGATACTTAGCAAACGGTTTGATTCTGACCCGGGTGTATTTTGAGCAATTTCAGTTTTGCGTCCTAGATGCGCCGGGTTTGGTGGTTACGGTACTCAGGGGCACTTCTTGACCTTCCCCGAGCACGCTAAAACTCCGGCAAATGCTTCGCAACCGGCCGGGATCCGAACCCCCAACCTCGTGCACGCTAGTCCATCCTCTACCCGCCTGCGCCACGAATTATACCCTAAAATGTATTTCGGCACACTCCCCGGTCACTCCCGGACCCGCCTGCACCAAGCGAAAATTCGGGCAAAAGCTCTGCCCCCGGCGGGGATCGAACCTGCGACGCCGTCATTCTAGTCCCCACCCGCCTCATCCCGTGCAAAATCCAAATCATGCAAAAAAACCTATTTAAACTCGTTTTCATGCGCGGCAATAGAGTTTATGTGCACAATACCCGGTTTTGACCCAACGCCGGTACTCCCAGCCCGATCCGTTCAGTACTTTTTTAGTTATAAAGCATTTTCTGAAAGGGCGAAATTTTGACCTCCTTTTTGACCTACCCAACGTGCTCCGATCAAAAAGTTGTCAACTGTGAAAAGACGCGCCGTGGTCGATTACATAAGACCCCGGTTTTTGCCAAATCTTGCCCATCCGTCTTTGACACTTGCCACCATTTTGAAAGTCGAGCGGTCAATTATCGGACATGGAATCGTTTATCTATAGTAGAATTGGTCTCGTTCCCTCCGGAATGCCTCAATTGCTTCTGATTGATGTCGACGGAAGCGAGTACATAAATCAGACGACCATGTCACTTTCCAATGAGAAGGAACTCGTAGTAGCTATGCGGTGGGTCATTAATTGCGATGATTACTGCATTTTATGAAAGCGGGTACTATGAACACGATATTTCTAGACTTGTGAACAAGTTTCCCCGTCAGTGGACCGATGATATCATGATAATTTGTCTCTACAAGGAACAGAAGAACAGGTGCCTTGATAACGGACTGTCTCTATTATGAATGACATCTTCTTAGCTTTAAATATCTATACATAATATCTCCTGATTTCATTTTTTCCGATTCATTTGGAGATTGAACGGTACTAGGTCCAAATGAAATGAAAGAATGAAATTCTAAACAGAGTATTGCAGACTCCAGGCAATCCTCGGCAGTCAGCACACTGTTCTCACTGTGGATTCTGCTCAGGTGAACTAGCAGCACCGTTTCTTTGTTGTTGCTTCTTTATGAAACATAATTGGAGTATGTGATATACAGATGTGCGGCATGAATGATAAAAATTGTAAAACGTAGGATGATTAGACTATAATTAAATAATTTCAGGGCAAGGAGGCTTCCATCGTCATTCTTCTGACGACTCGCACTCAGCGAGCGACTGATTTCTTCTGCAGTCCAGAGAGGTTCATGTCCTCTTTTACTGTGCCTAATTCCATCCTGTCTTCGTCTTGGCAGCTTATCACAACTGTTTACAAGGGAACCCCATAAGTAGGCCTCCTAACCGATGAAATCTTTTATCATAGGTTCAAAGTGACCCCTCAGGAAAGTGCCAAACAACTCTCCAAAGATTGGATAATTGCTTCCTAAGAACCGAAAACTTATTTTGAAAATAGGACCAAATTTGAGAAAAAATCGCACTCTCTTCCCCCAGAATAGTTGTCGAATTGGAGGGCTTCCCTGGCATGCCTCCCTTGGCGCAGCGGATAAGGCGCTGGATTTCAGTTTTGAAGGTTGCCAGTTCGAAACCCCCCGCGTGCGAACCTTTTTGCTTCATTTTTACAATGCTTTCCGTCGCTTCCCATAGTTGAATGTACTTGATTTTGATGTGTTCACTCAGTTTTGCTTCTGCAACTCTTCATCAGACGCCCTATTCAATATGGCAAATAAGCTGTGAACAAGTGCAACAATTATAACGACAATGGTATCAACAACGATGGAGTTGGATCCAATAGCAGTCGAAGCAAAAGGGCTTGGAACAGCGTGGGCACTTGGTGCATCCTAGCGATGAGCAGTCGTCGCAGGCAGCCATCGCTCCGTCTCCAAACATGTACTCCTTGGGCGCATCGAAGGGAGCGGGTCTGGTCTTGTTGAAGCCGCCCTTGAAGAAGCCGTACTCGATGAATCCCTTGAAGCGATCGGCGCCCATCGACCAGTGAAGCTGAGAGACAAACTTGAGCAATTTGTCTCTCTGCGACACACGAAAGTCGATTTGTCGGGCCATTACGATGCTCTTCAACCGCCGCTGGATTCCTTTCAACTGGTGGTTGAAAGAGAAATCGGCGGGCTGGCACATCGACGTTCCTCCTGGAGGAATGTTCACAATGAACAGCAGGCAATTGGGAGGGGCGCACTCTCGAATCGCGTCGTGATCCTTGAAGGCGGGTCACGAATCGAGGATGAGCAACAGCTTGGGGGGGGGGCACGAAGCCAGAGAACAAGACGTTCCTGTAGAACTGCTTCGCCGAATCCTTGCTCATGATGTGACTGGTCGTCACAGCAATCTCAAGGTTGGGGTCGGTGAAGCAGCCCTTCTGGGGGAGTTTGCCTCCTCTCTCCCCTAGTTGGACGAACAGCTTCGGCTTGAGGTACCCGTCAGCGCCGATGATCGGGAGCAGCGTGATGGAGGAAGTGGTCGCACCGACGGACTGAGCCACGACCTCGACCTTCTTGACTCCTTTCCTTGCCAGAGTCCTCTTGCCGTGTGCCTCCTGGAATATAAAACATGAGTTTCAAACGGATAAAGATCAAAGATCAAGATATGAAATACTCACCTTGACCATGCCCGTCTGGTCGCTGTTCCAGACGCAAATGTCCGGGTGCTCCTCGACGATCTTCTGAACGCGTGCACACAGCTCGTCCACCTGACAGCAAATCGATGAGGGGTACTGTATCCAAAATATGGTCTAATCTCAAAATACGTCTCAAAATAAAATATAAAATATGGTATAATTGTTGCACTTGTTCACAGCTTATTTGCAAGTCATATTGAATAGGGCGTCTGATGAAGAGTTGCAACAGCAAAACTGAGTGAACACATCAAAATCAAGTACATACATTCAACTATGGGAAGCGACGGAAAGCATTGTAAAAATGAAGCAAAAAGGTTCGCACGCGGGGGGTTTCGAACTGGCAACCTTCAAAACTGAAATCCAGCGCCTTATCCGCTGCGCCAAGGGAGGCATGCCAGGGAAGCCCTCCAATTCGACAACTATTCTGGGGGAAGAGAGTGCGATTTTTCTCAAATTTGGTCCTATTTTCAAAATAAGTTTTCGGTTCTTAGGAAGCAATTATCCAATCTTTGGAGAGTTGTTTGGCACTTCCCTGAGGGGTCACTTTGAACCTATGATAAAAGATTTCATCGGTTAGGAGGCCTACTTATGGGGTTCCCTTGTTATCTACAATGCCCCATGGTGTTTGTAGATGCAACGTGGCCGTTTCTCGTCAACAGAAGGCTCTGATCATTCTGGGAAGCGCTTCGCTTCTCACGACGAATAAACCGTGGAGTACGGTAGTGAATGGAGACGATTTCACACGAATCAAGGATGAAGACATCAAGTGATTCAATTATCTTTCTTTTGAGCCTTCGACTTGTTAACCTGTTAATCAACATTTGCATTATGTTGTTGTTAAGTTTCACATTGCCTAATCTTACTCAAATCATCTCTAATGCCCTCTCTTTTCTGCTCAAGATTCACAATGAACTGTTAAATCCTATGAACGTTTCACTTTGATTAAAAGACAGAATTCGAATGTAGTGTGGTGGGGAGAGGGATTAGTTTCTGTAGAAAACGGCAAGCAAAAGCGACAGACGGAATGGAACGGATTGGTCAACGGTAGATCGATGGGGTCAATCTTCTTGACTGGTTCGCGAAGAGAGAGCTCCTGAGTTCAACACATCAATATCTATTCTTCACCTTCTTGATACATTCCTCAAACTGTACACCCGTCAACCATTTCCCTAAAATTGTCAACTCGGTTCTGCCCAGAACGGCAGCTGGTCAGATGGGGGGGAGGGTGACGAGGGGGAGGGGAAAGGGTGTCTGGGTCAGCCGGTCACTCCCCCTCCTGATTACGGCCAGTAAGGGAGGGAAAGAGAGGGAGAGAGGGGCGTTTGCCCGTCTGACTCTGCTCGTATCTCGAAATTCGTTCAAAATTCGCGCCCTTGTTACTCGTTGTCTTGTATTTTGTGTTCATCGAATTTTTCTCATTTAATCTACTCAGTTGCCTATCTCAACTCTTCCTCAACAACGTTGGAAAATGTACATATATCTTCAAACACAACAGTAAGTCTTGTTCGTTACTTGTCTCCTCTCCCTGCTACCTGCTGACTCTGTCTTCTCTCATCTGAGTATTGATTTCAGGATCAATGATAGAAATTGATGAGACGTTCATGTTCGAGGCAAAATACCACAGAGGCAGAATCGAGAAGAGAGTGGATTCAAGGTCCTCGGCAAGATAGAACGTAATACCAACAAGGTGAGAATAGACTGCATACTGTAAACGGATTTCGAAAATTCCAGATCGGAAGCTGTGCAATTCGCCACAAGTGCAATGATATTTGTAATTCCGTCGCGCCCAGAGGGGGTCTCTTTGACTTCATTCGTTCATTTTTGCGAGTAATATCTTATTGTAATGTTACCAGTATCCGATAAATGATATTTGTTGCTCGTGCATTTCGTATCGAAAGGACACTTCACAGTCGGAATGAGGCGGTGAGAAGGGTGACATGCATTTATAATTCCGTCGCACCCACTTGGACTTCAATTCGAGATTAGATGTGTCATTGTTTTTGTTGTATATCCAAATGCCATCGAATCAAATCTCGTCAAATCAATGTACTCACTCCAATATTATCAGTTAGATATCAGATTATCTGATCAAACATTTTGGGGTAGGAATAGTCGAACCTCGGGGAGTTATATATAAATCATGGTTACTGAATAGGACAAATTGGAAAAAAAACTGCTAGAGGGAGTGTTGACAGTGGAGAAGGAGAGGGGTGGAGGGAGCAATGGCCATTCTTGTGATCGATAGCGTGTGTGGCAATTGGTCAGAAGGGGTAGAGCAGTGGAGAGAGACCAGAGGGGGTCAAGGGGAGTCGATTCACTCCTCGGTGTGTCAGCAGGGGCTAGGCGGTACGGAGAGACGGGAGAGGAGGAGAGACCACTCTCTCTCTCTCTCTCTGTCGTCTCACACAGGGAACCTCTTTCCCTTTCCTAACTTATTTTCATTTGCTTCCATTTAAATTCGTCATTTATTTCTCCAATTGCGTGATTCGAGTGCAATCTGCTCCTTTCAGTTGCCTATCTCAACTCGGCTGAGCTCTACAATGCTCAAATTCGTCAATTTCTTAAAATCCTAATAAGAATGGAGGAGGACTACGGAAACGAAGTTGGCTAAGGTTAGTATCAAAACCCATTTTCCTTCGTCCATCTATCACAGGGATCAGGAGAGAATGTATGAGCCCGGGAACTAGATTTTTCAAAATCAATTTAAAATAACCAAATTATTATGGGAGCATACCCTAGTGATAAGGATTCGACACACCCGGTTCATTTGTCCCAAGACCGGCTTTTAGGAAATTTCCGGCTCTAGAGCCGGCTATGCTGTATCTCAGCTCCCAATTGAGCTAGAGACTTGTGTATGGGCTCAAAAAATCCGGAAAATTATGTCAAACAACTTTTCTGTTGGCAGCGAAGCAATATGACGATTGAGAAAAAAGATAAAAATTAAAAACCGACTTTTCACCTCGAAAATGGTTTAAAAAAAAAATTTCTAGGTACCATCCCCAGAATTTTATTGCCGAATATAATAAAGTGAAGTCATATACAATTAATAAAAAATAAAAACCGAAACTTTAGGGGGGTTTTCTCGAGATATTAAGCTCCAAATGTCGAAAATCGTCGATTTTTTTGAAATTCTCAAAGTTTGAAGCTTCAGATCTTTCCAATTTATGCTTCAATATGGGTCTAATCAACTGAGAATTCTTTATTTGGAAGTTAACAATATAATCTGAATGTTTGAATTAATTCCGACGAAAAAAATTTTTGACAAAAATTTCGATTTTCGGACCCTAACTCGAAAAAAATGAAATTTCAAAAAAATTTAGCAATCGGTCTCAAACTTTCAGAAAACATTTTTTACGCCTAATAATATTTTTTTCTATCGATTAGACCAATATTGAAGCATAAATTGGAAAGATCTGAAGCTTCAAACTTTGAGATTTTCAGAAAAATCGACGATTTTCGACATTTGGAGCCTAATATCTCGAGAAAACCCCCCTAAAGTTTCGGTTTTTATTTTTTTATTATTTGTATATGACTTCACTTTATTATATTCGGCAATAAAATTTTGGGGATGATACCTAGAAATTTTTTTTTAAAACTATTTTCGAGGTGAAAAATCGGTTTTTAATTTTTATCTTTTTTCTCAATCGTCCTATTGCTTCGCTGCCAACAGAAAAGTTGTTTGACATAATTTTCCGGATTTTTTGAGCCCATGCACAAGTCTCTAGCTCAATTGGGAGCTGAGATACAGCATAGCCGGCTCCAGAGCCGGAAATTTCCTAAAAGCCGGTCTTGGGACAAATGAACCGGGTGTGTCGAATCCTTATCACTAGGGTATGCTCCCATAATAATTTGGTTATTTTAAATTGATTCTGAAAAATCTAGTTCCCGGATGAGTCATTTTTGATACATTCTCTCCTGATCCCTGTGCTATGTCCTATAGGTCTCGTCCTATAGACTACCTTTCCACATCAATAAATTTGAGGTGTTCTTGATGGTAGCTGAGCAATATGAGAAGACCAGAAGAACTGCAACTATTCTCTCAGTTTCCTCTGATTCACCACACTGAGAACGCCACTCCGCCCATCTTGTGCTACAAATGTACTTACTTCGAGAGTTTGTGCCCCCATTAACCCCTCGCCCACCTCAAAGGCAATTACCGACTACATGTCGAAAAAAACTCAAGAGACTCGGATTGCTTAGTCTATAAGCTGGAATGTGCATACAGATTCCAAACACAATTCGTCTGTACTTGTTGAAACAATTCTTTTCGATAAATGATTATTCTTTGGTGGCCACATTACTGTCAAATAATGAGGAAAAAAGAGATGGTGGAGGGTGGTCACTCTCAGCTGCGCCGTGTGCCTAATCGGAATGAGCACATCCTTGACGCGTAAAATGCTCTGTTATAAATGAGTTGTAGTGGCAAATAAAACGAGTAACGCCAAAGAGGAGGAGACTAGGAGAGAAGTGAAGGGGGGGGGGCAGAAGGCGAGCTCTCGCCGTCTCAATTGAAGCCGCTCGGGCCTGCGAGGAAAACCTCCTTCCCCCTTTTTCATCCGTACACATCTCGCTCTCCCTCTTTTTCCTTGATTCTTTATATTATACAAGTTGGCGTTGTTCCTTCAAAATGAAATTGTTAAGTTGCCTACTCCAACTCGACTGATGTGTGCATTCCTCGATATATTCTAAACTAGAATTTTCCATTTCAATGACATTGAGGTGAGAGCCTTTCTCAAAGAGTGATTGACTTTTGCCTGTGCTCATTTCTAGTATAACAGATGAGAGAAAGGGAGAGAACACGATGAATGATTAGAGTGAGACGCCTTCTTTCCAGATGGTATCATCACTCTCCTTCTTCCTCGTCGTGTAAAGAATCTCGTGCACTTCGCGTGCCTTATGAAGCATCATCCTTTCTTGCCCCAACACGGTTCATTCGATTAATTATCGGATAAATTTTTATTGTAATATTCTTGTTCATGCCACGCATTATTATGTCGAAATGTCGACGGAGAATAAAGCAACAAAATCGGTGGTTTTTGTCGTACTGCGAACAGTCAGCGGCCATAGAACGTAGTGAAATGTGTTTGGGCTCTCAACTGCGGAACATTAAATTCTGTCACATTCTATATATATATCATCTTTCGTCATTGCTCTCGAACTCCTCGATTCCGTCTTGCACATGAAAGAGACTCAGAAAGAGAGTAAATAAGAGAAGAATCGAGAAGACTTTGAAGAACCTTCTCACTCACTCTCTTTCTGACTCTCATTACTGAACCTTCACGCGCTCTAATAATAATGAAGCGAATTTTCCGAAATCTGAGCGTAAATACAAAGAAGATGAAAGGAATTATTTCATTCAAAGAATCAAATGTGGGATGTCAATGAGCTTGGGAGAAGATGTGACATTCAAATTCGCATCGAACTGTTCAACTAGTGACAGAATAGTATGGCGGGATACTAGGAGTTCAAGATGGTGGGAAGAATAATTAGTGAAAAGTAAAGTAATGAAAGATGTTCATCGAAGACAAGAGGAAGAAGAGAAGAGTGGTGATTATGATCGCATTGAACACACGAACAGAGAAAAGAGACATGAAAAGAGGCACTTCCTGATCGGACTACCTACTTTTGGTCGAAAAGTCTGATCAAACATGGAATAGAAGAGAAGAATAGGGTGAAACGGAACGGGAAACAGAGAATAGTGTCGGGAGAAACTGTTGGTGGGTACAAGTGGATTTCGCTGAATGAATGAATCGAGAGAAATGTTGATTTCCCTATTTTTTAACTGGAGTGACGAATTGAGATTTCAAAAAGGACTGCAGTTCTTTCTACAGAACAGATTGAGCACTAATTCTTTACTATCTTATTCCAGTGAAAATGAAGTGAATGGAGAGATGGGTGAATAGATGAACAGTTCTCTGCTGCAGCAAAGCCCCGATAGAATAGAAATGCTCCTCTTCATTTCACACGCACGCTGCTCTTCGCTCGGATAGGAATAGCTGGAATTGATGTGGATCTTTTTTTCCTATCACACTAGACTCTATGAAGTTCCCGTTCCATCTATAGTTTCAGTATCGTCAATCTCTATTCTCACGCAGTGCAGAACTGGATTTTTACGTGGCTTTTTCAGAGTCTAAGCAGACATTGAGGAATGAAAAAAAGGATTCTTGATCACTTTTTTTCTGAACCACGCCGCCATTCGACGACAGCTCTAAAAATATAGTTCAACGTGACATTTTCGAGCCCCGATGAGCTTTGCTTGTGCGCTTCTGAACTATTTGGTTGTGCCTAAAAGATCGCCCACTCTTTTCAAACGTGGGCTGACTCGTGACAGCGATTTCTCCAAGTAGAATCATAAGTAAACCCACAATCACAATCCATAGTATGGTTCCGTATTCGATATGGCAGTGCCGTTTCTGTTAGCTTTCGATCGTTTTGTGAGCTGAAGTTGAGAGATGAAATTGATCTTTAACCGTTCGAGAGATTCAGCGATATAGGTGAATTTCGGCAGAAACTTATAGTCTCACTAATTGTCGTTTCGTAGATGGCCAACCGACGAATCGTAAAAAAACGACCTGACCTATGTCGGCCTGAAGATCACAACTTCCATATCACTCCAACCTTCGGTGCATGGTGACATCGTGTAAGTCTATGAGTCTATGAGGGTTTTTGATTTAAAAGAAAGATATAAAATGAGTAATTCTCTCGTTTCGCTGCTCGTATCCCTGTGGGCTTTGGATGTGCTCACAGGAGCTCTGAGTGTGTGCCGAAAATTCCGCCCACTCGTCACGATTGTGGGCGGACTACGTGAGATTGATTTTATTGAAAAGACGAGATTACTACACATTCCTGCACGAGATTACTACACATTCCTCGGAAAACCCATAGTACGGTTCCACATATGGTGGGTACGTTTCTGTTAGCTCTCGATCATTCAGTGGTGTATTAGATAAAAGGATGTTCACAGATCTCCTATATCAAATGGAAGCAAAAATGCACATCGTCAAGCTAAAACTATAGAATTGGCTGTTTGCGCAAGCGGAATTCGGACGGTTTTTACGTTAAATTCTCTCGGTTTGGCCAGCTTTGTAACGAGAAATAGCGATAGAAGTGCCTTCGTGCGACCAAATATAAACGGGCGAAATGGAGGACCGACACTCATTCGACAATCCTTCCTCTTCCTCACTTCGAAGCAATGCATGCTCAACTCTTCATCGTCCTTCTCCTGGCCTCTTCAGTTTACGCGACTGGACTAGTCAGTCTTGAATGGAGCGAATGGACTGAGGTAAAGTGTCTACTCCAACCTTTCAACTGGTTGAATTCTTCAATAATTGAATTATGCTTTGATTCAATGTAGCAATTCAGTCAGCGACTTTTATTTTTTCAGACGCCAAACTCGCCCTGCTCCGATGTCTGTGGCTACTGCGGAGTGAGAGTAACCGCCGTTAGAACGTGCAAGACGCTCCAGAAGTGCTCGTGAGTGACATTCCGAATCTTTCTAATCTTAAGATGAGTTAGACCTCAGCCCAGACATTCAGTGGCCTGAACAGGTGTGCAAATGAGAAACAAACGAAGCCATTTTTCAGTGGCATCGCACAGAAATACGAAGAATGCGCGCCAAAGATGTGCCCCTTCCCGAGAAAGTTAGTGATCTTATTTATTAGAAATTTACTTTAAAAAATCGATGATACCGATCGACGTCTTCAGTCGAACTCGAGATTCAGTTTGGTGGTTTATGTTGATTCGAAATTATCTAATACACCGGTGCTCATGCACCCACGAAATAAAATATTGCGACAAACTCGCGAGGCTAACAGTGTTCACGTTCACTATGCGAACTGGGAAGGGGCGTTATTTGTACAGCTACCGGAAAGAAGTGTGGATGAAGTAGACCAATATGAAGTGTGTCAACGCCACTGGAGGCAACTGCCACACATTATTGCGAACTAGCACATTTTCGTTTTTCAGGACCTGCTGTGCCGGCTACATCAAGGGAGTTCTCGGACAGGAATTCGAATGCGTCGCAGCGACGGCGACGCTTGCAGCGAAGACCAAACTGGCTTGAGAATCGAATACGCCTATATCTTTTTTTTATTGTCACGGGTATTACCCTATTCGGATTTTGCGATCATCGTAGTATAATTAATTTGCATGTCATTTCTTATGATTTTATAAAAAATCTCTATGCTCTGAATAAAAACAACGACAAAAATGCGCATTGGGGAGCAACAAAATCTAGAAGTGTGAGTGATGATTATCTCACAAGGCACCGACAAGGGACGAAATCTTCGAATTTGAGAGGGACGAATTCTTCTAATCGGAAAATGTGAATGAGATCACGGAAAACTGTGTGAGAAAAATGACAACAATGGAAACCAATGAAGGTCTATCGATTCTAGCCGGCATTACTGAATTGTAGGGCAACGGTCTTGCAGGTTCACCAAAAGAAACAAAGTTGTGAATCGCAATTCCGTTTAATTTCGAATAGATGTAAATCGTCGTGGTTTTATCGTAATAGCAGCCGAGGAGGTCGACGCTGAAATGAATCCATTTTCTCAGAACCATTTCAACACATACTCATCGAAATAATGCTTGTGCGCTGCTTGAAGATGCCTAAACTACTCTTTATTCGATAGATTATCAACCTGAAAACTTGGCTTGTTTTTGAAAATTGGCTAAACAAAACCTTTGATAGCTCCGGTTCATGATCAAATGAAGAAGAATGGCCACCATCGAATTATTGACGAATAGGAACATTCCAATTATCCGTGAAACCTGCAATTAAGAGTTCAAAATCGGGCCAGGCGTGGGCGACGAGAAACAGACTGTTTCTGGTCTAAATTTAAACGAAAACCAACACTAATAACATAGGGATTGTAGCTGAGGGCGCCGATTTTGACTGAAGACAACATGAGTGTTAGAGGGACGACGAAAGTGATAATTTGGCCGAAGAGCTGAAGGAGTGGGTGTGTAAACAACCTTGAAAGAACGTTCACTTTGATTAGCAGCATCCGATTTCCCTGATCTTTGGGTCTTTGGATGCTTGTCATTTGCAGCAGCTTCTTTTTCTCTCTAGACAAATTATGGGTATCAGAAGTACGCGCACTGAAGAAGTACAACGAACCGTCGAAGTGCAATCAGAGTGTAGATCAAAATTGCTGCGAAGAATAGTACGCCCCCGGATAGAACCACAGTTAGCAGATAGATTTCTGAAAGGCTGGCTAAACTCAGAATTCGAACTATGGCTAACCATTATCGAAAGCTGGCGTATCATAGAAATCGCCCCACACGAGCGCACCCGGCTTTTCATGCAAGAATGCAAATTCGGTGCGCTGAAAAATCAATTTAGGCATGCCAAGACACAGAGCATACATTGAGAATCTCTGCTTTCCGGGGGTCATCTCCTCCGAAAAGAGCGAATCCAACGGCGTTCGATGTGAACAGCACTCCCACGAGGCTCATTAGTACCACACTCTGACTGAAAAAGACGATTCTGATTCGTAGCACATTTTCTTGTGCATACCGGACGGACAGTCGTGATCGCGACTCCAGGGGCAGAATGTTTCTCAGACGAATGAAAGCAACTATGCTGAGCCCTAATGCGGCAACACTACTGATCAGTCCGGTGAAGGCCTAAAATGGTAATTAGAACTAGTTTTAGAGTTGATTCTGACCATCAGCAATCGCGTCGGGGCGCCCCACCTACAGAGAAGGCCGTGACAAACGAAGATGGGCATGGGAAACAGCGGATACTCAACGAACAGGTAGGAATGATGAATGTCGTGGAAGATTTGGACTGCCTAAAACTATCACTTGACTGAGAAGGATGTTTAGACTGTACGTGATAAAACGCGATCGCGTATCGGAATTCCTTCGAATACATGGGACTGTGGTTGAAGAGGAGGTAGATTAGAACAAAGGCGAGAACTATCGGAATCCATCCACAGGAGAAGCAGTAGGCTTGCAGGAACCTGAATCGCGTTTCAGACACGAATAAAACAAAAATTAGTAAGATAAATTAACTCACGGCATGAAATAGACCCTGTCCCACTCGAAATCCATCGTGTAACCATAGTAGTTCGTCATTGGAAGGAGGAATTGGCAGCTAGAAGGGAGGACGTGTGATGATGTATTCAGACTGACAGAAGGAAGAAAACCGTTATTGTAGCCTTCGAGAAGCAAAGATAATTGGAGGTTGGGTAAATACTGGGTTCTTCTGGGTTCTTTCGTACCTCCTAGCTGTGGGGTGATTCATAAACTGTTGAAGGTCGATAAAACACCCTTCCTTTGAAGCTAGGCAGCTAGTTTGTTTGGTGTCACAATTCATCGCCTCCAACCGTTGAATGTTGCTCATCTCGTCAAACTTCCAAGTATCTATTCATCAAGTGTTTAGTATGCCTTACTAATAATCGCACATTGCCCAATTATTTCCGTATTGTCTCACAAACTGTAGTGAAATATCGATGAACGATTCCTTCACTTCTCTAGACAGTGTTGATTCTCCTTCTCCTCTCTCTTTCTCTCTTCCTTTCACTCTCGATTGATCTCTTTCCATCGAGTAAATACTGGTCACTCGCTCGTTTCCTCGTTTACATCGCCTCTCTCGATCGTTTTCCTGTTCTTGTTTTACTAAAATTAATATGCTCATTTTAGTTTCCTACACGAACTCAGATGGTTCTTCATAAATTCATCAAGTTTCCTTCGCTAATTATTCCCGGAAAAAAAAGACACATGCCAGACCTGCTTTTTCGTGACTTTTATAACGAGGTGAGTGTACGATTCATGGGCATATTGATTGGTGTCTTAACGTGTTTCTATGAAACGATTATTTTTGCTTTGCAGTCCCTTCGAAACTTCGGAAATGCGGAAATGATCTAATACGATCTTATGGTAAAGGACATTGAGGAGAAACGCTTACAGTCGGATGACCTGTGTAAATTATTTCCAAGCCATTCACCCCCTCACCTTTCCATCTGAAAGGAAACTTCCGACTTCATATCTGTAGCCCCAAGCACCCTCAATCTCTGTCTGTTGGCCCTACAATCTGTCCAACACTTGATTTCGGAAAATTCCCCTATCCCAAACACGATTCGACTTTACAATTGTATGATTGAGTATGCTTGATAAAGTTTGCCTATTGCATGTAGATATCCAACAAGAAACATGTACATGTACACTATAGTGCTAAAGGGGAGGAAAGAGGAATGGTAAAGGTTCCCCCTATTTTCTGTCCCTGCGGATAACGCGCGATGAATCATCACGGAAAGAGAGGGAGATGAGAAAGAGAGACAGCGATGGAAAGGACAGCTTCCTTTACACTCACACTCTTCATCAAAAGAGTCATCGACGCGTTTTTCCTTGTGCATTTTACTTTTTTTCGCCTTGTTGCGTTGCGTTGCCTACTATTTTTATTCAGTTTCCTACACAAACTCGGCTGCTCGTGATTTAATATGCAGAACAATGCGAAATGAACTTCAATGAGAAATGAGGTGCGTAAATCATAGACAACTCAATTTAATTTCAAACTGTATTCGTTATCCACATTTTTTTTCAAATTTCAGAAAGAGCCGCAAGCGCCACTCACTCTTCAATCGCGAAAGAGCTCGGAATCGATATTCTGTCATTAAAGCGATGAGATCAGGAAAAAGTGCCTGCGATCGAACCTGATGGTAAACAGAAGTTGTCAATTACGTTGTGATAATGATAAAAATGTTTTATATGAGGAAACAGTCCCGATTAGCACATTCTGAAGCAGTGTCACAATTCTGACATTTACACTCGGGTAACTATGTACCTAAATGACAATTGCTTGGCTGATTGCAAAATCCTGGAATACAACACACAAAAAAATATCCGTAAATCTGAAATCCGCTATTTTTAGCGGATTGATATCCGCAACAAAATCCGCTAATAGTTGCGGATTGAATCCGTAATTTTGGCTCTAGCGGATAAATCCGCTATTTTATTTTTCACTTTTTCTCGTTCGTCATTTTGCTCTGTCATTCTCGTAATTTTCAATCATTCGTACTGGTCGGTTATGTATTTGCGCGAGCGCGAGATAATTAAAGATCTCATATTTTCAGGCTATCACAATTCTGACATTTGCACTCGGGTAATTATGTACCTAAATGACAATTGCTTCTTTTTTTTTCTTTTTTTTTTACATTTTTTTTCTTTTCGCTTTCAGAGACTCGCTGTCGAGAATAAGCCAAATTTTTAAAGGTTCGTTTCATTCTAGTGAGATGTTCAAGACCAAATTATCTATAGAGAGGTGATTTGGTCTTGATCTTGAGAGGAATCAGCTAATTGAACTCTCTTTCAGGTTTACACATCGAGCTCAATTGGCAGCTTATTCTGAGGATGGATTCGCAACGTGTTCTACTTGAAATATAGACGAGTTTCTTGTACTGTAGCTCGGCTAATGCCATGCTTTCAGATCTATCAAACATCACGTTTATTCGACTCATAAGAGAAATCGCCCAACTGGATGAAGTAGACAAAATAGAGCCCATATCACCGTTGTTGTATCTCTTGATTGATTGTTGTTTCGTTTTTGAAAGATAAAGTCTTATTTTTCAAATTATTTAGCAAAATACATTTGAGCAATTATTTTGAAAGGAAAATGGATTACAAATATGCAAATCAACCTCCCATCCCGAGCCAATATTGCGGATTGAATCCGCTAAACTTAGCGGATTGGAGGATTGCGGATTGAATCCGATAAAATATTAGCGGATATATCCGCTTGTGACAATCCAGCGAATATATCCGCAATACATATCCGCTAATATTAGCGGATATTTTTTTGTGTGAAGGATTAGTCGATCGATGGCCACGAGCTTTTTTGGCAATAGCTGCTTTCGCTTATTCATCCCTGGTCTGTGCAATCGCTTACATGACACGGTGACTGATAAGTGGAATAAGAATGTGACAAAATAGGGTATTTATTATGAATGTATTGTCCTCTTGCACAGAACAGAATAACATTGGGGAATGGGGCTCTTTTCTCCGATTCATCTGGAGAGTGATGGAAGAGTGTAGTAAACATGAAGATAGGGGGAGAGGAGAGAGGAGGGGAGAGAAAGAAAGAGTGGCCACTCCTCGCGCTCTATTGATCCAGTCTCATGTGGCGTTACGCTCGTGTCCAATTTTTTTGAAGTTAATCTACTTTCATAACTCATTTTTACGAATTAGTTTTTCTACTTCTACTTACCTTTATTCTACTTACCTCGTGCTGACCTCGTGGAGGTGAGAATTTATTTTGGGATAGTAGTTTGATCTTTCATTTCAGAGTTTCAATCTTTCCGTCGGCGTCATCTGTTTGCTCGACACAAAGATTTCCTGTACGGTCAAGTATCGAACCTTCCCTGACTGTTAAAGTTGTATTGAGAAGGGAATACATTTTATTTTGTGACATTGTTGACATTTATGGTAAAGTTTCTAATTTATTAGTCATCGAATGGTGGTACAATTTTTACACCGTAAAAGTGCCATCCTTACAAGTATCTAATTTCTCTCGGAGAGATGAGTCATTTGGGGAGAAAAAGTGTACGAGAGAGAAGAATGAAAGGGGATAGCAAGCGGGGCCATGGGGGGGAGATGACACTGATTAATTGTACGTGTCTAGCAGCAATATCCCGAGCTTATGATCGGTCCGGTAGAACTTCCTGCTCCGTAGTACATCCAGACATCAATCTGGCATCGCGCGAGGTACTGTGATAAGATCCAAAGTGTGGACAGGTTCAATTTATCATACCTGAGTAGGGCTGTGGGGGCCATTGAAGGTTGTAGCCGGCGGTACCAAAACGCTGGAACCCAATGTTGTGCGAATTTCGTCATTCAACTTCTCTAGATGAATAGAAAAGGCTGATATAAGCAAACGAACTAGAGTTTCTGTGTCGCGAGAGAACACGACATTGATCCTGTTCCAACAATGGCTGTGGGCGAGGGACAGACTGAGTTTGCTGGAGGGAGGAGAGGTGTACATTGGCAGATGGGAGGTTCTGCATTAGGAAATCAGACCCGTCTAACCTTTTCAATCACATACCCGGAACGACAGAACAACTCGCAGCAGAGATTTCCGTTAGTGCGCCTCTCTGCGAATCCTGAGTCATCTCCCATCGACCCGTCGCTGCATTGCGGGCTATTCCCGACCCGCCCGGGTAAGTGTGCCATTTACCGGCAAAATCCACCACTCTGAACGGAATGTGCGGCGGAAAATCAGCCAAATTCTCTACATAAAAGAAGAGAAAAGAAAGGATAAATGTTGAACGTTACCTAATGACGAAGAGTGTACCGGGCATCTTCGGACATCCTTCAGATCCGTTCGTGATAAGGAGACCTATAGAAGGAGTCGCGCAGGGGTCGTTCAGTGCCTCGGGCAGATCGATCACTGCAAATTTAATTCTATTTTTTTCAATTTAAGAAAAATAATTTTCTTACTCGGGCAGTCAATCGCTTGCTTCTCAAAGATTGTCGATTCAAACATGCACGTTTCTCCACTTATTGGGGTACCAAGAAGCACACACTGTGTGCCAAATGATGCCGCGGAACACTGGAATACATCAACAATAAGGCGATGAGCTCAAAGAAAAACCAGCCTGATCATGACACGAGGGCAAGGCAAGACACGAGGCAGTCCTGTCGACGGCTTCCTGCAGGGAGAATCGCGATCGCGACTCGCGGAGTGCTGCTTGATGTTTCCACCATGCAGGCGGAGCGTGCTTGATGGATCTAAAGCATCGGACAGTAAAACAGTAAACATTGCCGAAAGATACCAGAAATTGGAGAAACATTAGAAGCTGAAGGGTTGTCATCTTTTGTTTCGAGTCTTCAGAGTGATTTTCCAGGAAAAGTGTCTGAGAGGGACTGCTTCTCGAGTCGCCTAGAAACGTCCCGAGAAAGAAGCTCTTTGCTTCGAGCAGTGCAACATCACGAACTATCTAGTATCTATGTAGACAACTAGAAAATCGCCGAAACCATTGAGGCTTGCTCTTTCCATGACCGAGTGTTGAGCTGAGGAAAGAGAGAACGGGGGGGGGGAGAGAGAAATGTGAAATACTTCATTCAAATCATTACTTTGATATACTTTATGCGTGTGAAATAATATGGTCAAGGGAGGTCCATGTGTTAACTTCGGCTGCACGGCGGATGTTTGCTGAGCCTGCTGTTGACCCAGTGCGACAGCTACTCACTCCTTCTTCCTTTTCTCCGCCACGCGCTCCTGATATTGAACTGTATTGATAATCGAAATCGACATGACGGTAGACTACCGTACCCTTCTCGGCTACCGTGCCCTACCGTACCCTCTCGATCAGCTTGTCCCTGAACGCCTTCTTGCGGTCGTACGCCTGCACCAGGTCGATTGTCTTCTGGCGCTCCTGCAAATTATCGATTGATTCGGGGACTGATTAGGGGCCGCCCAAGACGCGAATTATTAGACCACCCGAGAGATCAAATACCACCCACCGCCGTCTTGTACTTGCGCACTATCAGCAGTCCGACCAAGGAAAGCATGAGCAGCAGAATGTTAGCTACAACGCCGCGCAGCACTCTGCCGATGAAGGGTTACTGCGAATTGGTCAATTAGGCATATCATTGTAGCAATCCAAAAACAGAAGACAAACTCACCGCGCGCTGAATCGACTTGTGGTACTGTAAAAATCGTAATTATTTTCAATATTGACAATTGCAGATCAGCTTTCAGCTACCGTAATCTACCGGCTGAACAGAAGTACTCCAGTTTCATAAATCTACCGTAATCCTCACCAAACACTGCAGGTAGTAGTTCCTAGCCACCGAGTCCTTCGCTCCCTTACTCAGCCCATCGGCGATCTCCACATTGCACATCGGCTGAAAAGATCGTGATATTTATATATCACGATCTTTTCAGCCGATGTGTTTGTGTTTATATTTATATATTTGTGTATTATAATACTACAGTACCCTTACTGAACGATAGCGTATCGTACCGTACCGTGATACGAGCTACCGTACCCCTGCTGTAAGTAAAGTTACCGTACCTCCGTACAGATGACACTGATGAATCCGTCATCGTCGCAGTTCATCTCCTTGTTCGATTGGATGGCCTGAGAGTACGGTAATCTCGATTCCACTACCGTAATAAAAATTACGGTAATTCAAAAGAAATTTCCCGAAATACTCTCCGAAGTACCGTAACTTGTAAACTACCGTACCGGTCGATGGTAATCGTAGTAGATCATGCGAATGATGAAGTACTCGTCGTAGATGAGTGTGAGACGGCACCCGGACGTTCTCTGCAAATATTTTTTCAACGCTGTTCAATGTCAAAGACCAAATATCAAACCTCCTTCTCGATCGCGACTGGCCACCACTCTTGCTGCCCGCCCTGCGCGCACTTGATCTGAGAAGAGGTTGAGGATTGGAGATCAAAGATCACTCATCGATCGCTTGCAACGTCCACAGTTTGTATCTCACAGTATCTCACCAATGTAAGATCTAAGATGATAAATGAAAGATGAACTTGACCTCCTTAGTGTTCGTCTCCCGCGTGTCGAGCAGCGAGAGGAGGGAGCTGAATGAGGCACAGTGTAGAATGGACTACGGAGTAGGGTAGGTCAAATCGAGTCGGGTAGCTCGGGTACCCGATTCCATTACTCGACATTTCATTACCCGGCCGGTTCTGCCAGAGGGTACATTACCCGGTCGGGTACCCGACTGCGAGAGGGAAGTGTCGGGTACCCGACAGGACTCGACTTGGACTCGACATTTCTCACGTAAACAGGCGAGAGACTGAAAGGTCAGGGTAGATCAAGCGAGAGAGCCCCTCTGAGGAAGATCAATCATCCCACTAGACAGGGAACTTTAACTACTGTCTTTCCCATCGGTGTATTGTTCAATCTACTCTCCTCAATCAACTCTTTACTGTTTTCAACACAATGCACTAACAAGGGAAAATTAACAAAGATGAGAAACAAATGAAAGACCAACATAACAAACGGGAAACTGAACGGCATCACATAAAGATTGGATAAACTAACAATGCGATGCTAAAGTTGAAATAATAACGCTACTCCGTATCATTGTCTAAACCATCGATCTCATCAATACCAAGAGGTTCATTAGGGAGACGAAGACTAACAACGGGATCCTTTTCAGCACTGAATCCACGGGCTGAATCAGCGAGCATGTAACACGCAATGAGCAGGCAACGTTCAATCATTTGGCCACTCAATCGATTGCGTAGCGTGTTCCGAGTAATGAGACCTCCGCGAGAAAACAGTCTTTCGCTCTCCACGGAACTTGCTTGAAGACAGAGAGCTTCGCGAGCGGCGAAGGATAGAAGTGGGAAGCGCACACTATGATCCCTCCACCACTTGAAAGGATCCGCTCCGATGCCAACTGGATTAGACTTCAGCTCGCCAAGATAGGCTGTAAACTCAGCATCGAAATTGCCTTGCGGATTGACTCGATTTGCCGCGTCTTGTTCTTTCGACGCTCGTTTGAACTTGGAGCTCGTAGGTAGAATTGGCGCAGTGTTGACCAGCTCTGACACATTATTAATTAAAACATGTAATGATATTTCGAACTTACGTAGAGGAACCATGTCCTCGATCTTCGATCTCAGAGTGTCGTGCAAGTGAACAGGAATGTACTTCTGGTTGAGGCAAAAGCGGGGGTCCAAGAACATGTAAGCCAGAAGATCTTCATTCCTCTCATAAACTGCCTTCCTTTTGATTAGTTGACCTTTGATCAATTGTGACAGTTCCTTGATCTGCAATATTTCAATCGATGAATTTCAGTAATGAACACTAATAAATAATTGATTGTTTACCTTTCCTGATCCATTCGACAAAGTCTCGTCACAATGACCAATCAGCTCATCGAATATAGCGAGAATCTCAGTAGCAGGAGTGAATGCAGTGCAAATCTTAAAAAAAACATTTTGAAATATGAATCGGAATAACACAATTACAACCTAACACTTTAATATCACTTACGTTCTGCGTCTGGATGAAAAATTCCTCGAGAAACTCAACCGTCTTCTTTAGCAACAGTTTATCTTCGGAAGTGAATTGGTCTCTGCTGTCCCAGGACAGCAAATCATCGACAACCTCTACTTGATAACACGCGTCTTCTGAGAGATTGCAGGACCTTGAGGAACCAGGAGCCGAAAGTTTGAGCTTTTCGAATGAAATTTTTATGGTGATGTATGTTAAAGATGAGAAAACTTTTAAATTTGGTCCTTTGTCCCAGAACCGGCTTTTAGGTATTTTCCGGCTCGGGGTCCGGCTCTGTCATATCTCAGCTCTCCGATGAGCTAGAAGGTCGTGCATACGCTTAAAAAATCCACAAAAATATTCTGAGCAACTTTTCTATTGATGCGGAAGACCACAGACCACATCTTCATTTTTAAAAATTTGAAAAACCGTTTTTGAAATCAGAAAATCAATTTTTCTGAATCGGGGACCCCACCTTTTCGTGTAAGCCGATGTCAGATTCGGAATCTACGTACTTGATATACTTTAGAAAAAATCTGAGCCGGGGTCGGTAGGGGTGGGAATAGGGTTTCCCGAGTCGATATCCAGCTCAGAGTCGCAAAATTGCGATTTTTCAGGAGCTCGATTTTTCGAATTTCGTGTTTCCCTTTCGGTCTAATATCGAAAATCGATTGCGTTGGGTTGATACTAAGCCGAATATATTGATTTAATTCATTGGAAACTCAAAATGGACAAATTGAAATTTTGCTCAAAATCGAAAAAATCGCATTTTTTCACATTTTCGATTCTGCGCATTTCGTGTTCAATTTTCGGTCTATTATCAAAATGTGGCTGTATTACATTGAATTGACACGAAAAATAATTTTTTTATCACACAAGGAGGTCAAAAGGAAAGCGCTATTTTGGGACTCTGAGCCAAATTTCGACTCGATTATTTTAACATTCCAATGTGGTAAAACGATATATTTAGTGTGGAATCAATGTAACACAGTCAAATTTTGATAATAGACCAATAATTGAACATGAAATGCGAAGAATCGAAAATGTGAAAAAATGCGATTTTTTCGATTTTGAGCAAAATTTCAATTTGTCCATTTTGTCTTTCCAAAGTCTTAAATCAATATATTCGGCTTAGTATCAACCCAACGAAATCGATTTTCGATATTAGTCCGAAAGGGAAACACGAAATTCGAAAAATCGAGCTCGCAAATTTTGCGACTCTCAGCTGGATATCGACTCGGGAAACCCTATCACAGCGTGTCAGATGAGGAATTGAGGCGGCGGAGGGAAATTGATCACTCATTTTCCATACCCATTCATTCTTCCCCATGTTGAGTGATTAGCGCGGTCGTGTAAGAAAGAAAATGATCTCAAATGTGAAAATGTCATTAGCAGACTAAAGCGATCTTTTGAAGCATATTTCAAACAATTCGATTACTAAATCATTAGA
>LS571785.1:78614-141090 GCA_900490775.1 Pristionchus maxplancki | reverse complement strand
ATTTTTGGGTACTCCGACCCAGTTACCTACTTGGGTACTCCGACCCGTAGCTAATTTTTGGGTACTCCGACCCAGTTACCTACTTGGGTACTCCGACCCGTAGCTAATTTTTGGGTACTCCGACCCAGTTACCTACTTGGGTACTCCGACCCGTAGCTAATTTTTGGGTACTCCGACCCAGTTACCTACTTGGGTACTCAGACCCTCGAACTCTCAGACCTCGAAACCGTTATCGCCCTTTTGAACATGCCTCTTCTGATCATGATCCATGCTAATCACGTGACGGAATGAGGTGGGCCCTTCTTGTACTGTGCGCTCTTGATGCAGATGGCTGATGGTGGATGAACTCGGTCCTGCAATTGAACGTTGCTTTATGGTCGGGTTACGGTAACGGTGAGGTACTGTAGTTTCCAAGGATACTGTGGACTTCATGGGATACTGTATCATCCTAGGGTACTGTCGGGTTACTGTGACCTCACGCTATGTTTAACCGTATCATCGTGGTACTGTAGGTTTCAGGGTTAGCGTGGACAAATAACGGGATTGGATACGGTAAGCGTCTTTGGTACTGGGATACTGTGGGCTTCTCACTATATGGGTTACCGTAACACCATAGCTTGGTGGGCCCCTGTGACACCCGAGGTTATGGCGGGTTACGGTAGCCCATGGTTGGATTGGGAGGGTGGTTGTAGGTCACGAAGTACGGTAGAATCCTCACCGAAGATCTGCGGCAGGTCCTGCTCGATCCTCCTGAGGGTGGATCCTGGATCCTCGGCGAGTCATCATTGAGGTGGATCCTGAGTAGATCCCGAGGTGAGATCGGGGAAGGAAAGGGGTACGGTAGGGACCATACCTCGGGCAAGGAGAGGCTATTCCCTGGAGCGACCCTCCGACCGACCGTCCGGCGCGAGCGATCGAGTGATGAATGAGAGGAGGAGAGGAGCAGACGAAAAGAGGAGAATGGAGGAGGGGAGAGACAAGAGGGATTACAGAGACAATTGATTGATTGAATTAGCTTATTGGATTAGTCTGGAGACAACTCGATTCTCTCACATTTGATTATCTTTTATTCACGAATTTACTGTATTCAACATAAAAAATGCAACTAGATAAATGAGAATTTGCAATCAAGTACGCCCGAAAAAAAACAGTTGTGTAGGATTTGCAGCACTGCGCATCATTCAACTACCATCATCGTTGTTATTCAGCCTGCATGGTTCGGTCAATGGACATCTTTGGGCATCAACGCGGAAAGGACGCAAGGATTGGCTGAAAGCGCAACTGAAAATTGAGAATCCACATTTTGGCACGGACAAGTTTTT
Organism: Pristionchus maxplancki; assembly: GCA_900490775.1. NCBI lineage: Eukaryota > Metazoa > Nematoda > Chromadorea > Rhabditida > Neodiplogasteridae > Pristionchus > Pristionchus maxplancki. The sequence continues at coordinate 139,768 of LS571785.1, read as the reverse complement.
ACCCTCTGACTTCGCGTTCACATCTCCATTGCAAACTCCGATAGGGACTCCTGATGAGGAACACAGCCCGCTGGAGATTCCGCTATTTGCTTGTCTGTGAAATGATTGCGTCCTCAGTCATTTGTTTCTGTCAAATACCTCAGCACTAGTGAGTAATCCCCGTTGCTGCAGAAGCCCGCGGCCACCCACGTGGCTCGGAAGAGAGTAAAAAAGGTAAGTTGTTGAGATACAAATGTCACTCTTCATTCTGCACCGTCGAGCGTTGCGCTGAGGCGTTTGTTGTGAACCAAAGAATCACTGCGCTGCAAATTTTCATAACTCGATCATTCGCCGTTATTACAATCCCGAATCCGAACGAAAAAAAGCGAATTGTGGTCAGTAAAAATAGTTCCGTGAACGAGTTCGGAGGGAGAAAACCAATCGAGATCACGATAGATTGTGAGCGAAAATTTAGTTCGAGCGTGGGAGAGCAAGCAACTAAACCAACGTGGAAGTTTGCAGAATTCTGCGCACCTTCACCAACATGCATCGTACAATTCAAAGTCATACCTTGAAGCGTCAAATATTCCTACAGTACAGATCTGAAGAGACTCCGACATTAAATAATACTTGCTCCCTCCAAGTTCTTATTTTTGGCCAATATCATATGAAGCCGTTCGCGAGAGAGTCGAGCAGATCCGGCCGGGTCTGGCACAGTTCAAATAGGACGATTTCCTGAAACAACAGTTTTTGGGGTTCTCGAGGGTGCTGATTGCGATGGGCATACTCATTTTCAATATTGAGCCTCCGTTGGCCTCAGATGACGCCACGTCGAAATCAGTTTTTGAATGATTTCTCTGTCCACGAGATCGCTAAAAATACGAGAAAATGTTCTCCGGGGCAGAATTTCATGCTGATCACACCTGTCTAAATCATTTTTCGTTATTTTCAAAAACAAAATTGTAAAATCGATTTTTTGACTCAGCCATTTGCGGGCTTAGCAACCTACACAGATCGAACCGCCATGTCGAGAGGATTCCAAATCTATGTTTTTAGCGAAATCGGTGCCGCGAACTCGAAGATTGAAAAGAAAGAGTGATCTAGATTGGAGCTGAAATCGCTCATCTTCCACTTGTTTACTCTTCACCCTCTTCCCATCCTCCCCGGCTCCGTCTCTCTCCCCTATTCCCCCTCTGCGCTCTCTCTTTTCTCCCTGCTCTCTCGCCGGGTCTCTCGCACGTGAGATCTGGGAAGCGCCTTGGGATGGAGATACGACCCGTTTGCTGTAAATTTATGATTACTTTTTGCTTTCAATCTTCGAGTTCGCGGCACCGATTTCGCTAAAAACATAGATTTGGAATCTTCACGACATGGCGGTTCGATCTGTGTAGGTTGCTAAGCCCGCAAAAGGCTGTGTCAAAAAATCGATTTTACAATTTTATTTTTGAAAATAACAAAAAATGAGTTTGACAGGCGTGATCACCATGAAATTCTGCGCCGGAGAACATTTTCTCATATTTTTTGCGATCTCGTGGACAGAGAAATCCTTCAAAAACTGATTTCGACGTGGCCTCATCTGAAGCCAACGGAGGCTCAATATTGAAAATGAGTATGCCCATCGTAATCAGCACCCTCGAGAACACCAAAAACTATGGTTTCAGGAAATTGACCTTTTTGAACTGTGCCAAGCTTTGCTCGACTTTCTCGCGAACGGCTTCATATGTGCGCTTTTCTCAGTTTCCCTGCGATCTCACACAAAACATCCGTCCCAATAACAGAAAGTGGTGCAGATATGGAATGAAAAGCCGATCATGGATGCTCTCTCCGGTGCGTGGAACGATCTCAAAATAATCTTTTCGCGGAGTGTCCCTATCCCTAATTATCATAATGGAATTCAGATGCACGGATTCAGTTCAATTTCGGTCTCCATAAAAGCCGTCTTCGATGCTCTTTCTCCGGATTAGGTATTCTCAGAAAGATATAGAAAGATAACGTCCCGCGAAAAATGCCGCCCCCACCAATAATCGTAATGAGAAGATCACTGTTGTGAAAATAGAGTCAGTTATGTTCTTGAATTTCCCCTCCGACTTTTCTATTGCCAAGCGTCCTCGAAATGGGGCTTAATACTGTGTTCTGGTCACCAGGAAACCCGACCATTGGCGATCTTTCATCGGAGAGAAAAGCGTATGTGCGCGAATTTTTTTCCATTTTCTCCGAAATTCTATTTACTAACCTCAATTGGAGAGTTCGGTTCCATTCGGCCTCAGCAAAAGCCGATCATTGATGCTAATCAGTTCTTTTTCCACTTCAGCCTTCTCCGAATCTCTAGCAGGAACTGCCAGAGATCAGACTCGAAGGCGCCGTGTTTCCCTCAGAGTGCACGCCATCTGTAAACAGTCGCTGACGTTGGGCGTCTCTCGGATTTCATGGTTTCAGTCTCGGAATAGTAGGGATAGGCGCAATCCCTCTTTCCGGTGTGGTCTCTCATCCTCTATTTCTGACAGCTTTAGTGCAGAGACTGTTCTCTGATTCTTGGTCAGTCCATTCCTCGGTCAGTCTTCGCCCTCGCTGCTAGATCTTATTTGTTCGCATTCCCGTGAGAGAACGGGACTGCAAATTGAGTGCCCCCTCACGAGCCCCTTTCCCCTCCTCTCACCCAATTTTGGAGCGGAATTGAGTGACCAAGAACGTGTTTGTTCTCTTCCCACACGTTTCAACGCAATCCAATTTCGTCCCGAGGAGAGGCCCCAGTTTCGGCGAATTCCAATGAAGGATGATGTGATGTGCACGTTGTTTTGCCCTGAACTCTTCGGACTTTGGCCCAATCAGGATGTTGTTGAGCCGCGATTCCGACAACGAACATCATCATCACAAGCTCTGCTCGGAATAGCGCATCCCCTTTCTGACTGATGCTTGATGAATTCACTGATCCCTTCCCTATTTACGTTGCTGGAAACGTGCGGAGAGAAGGAAATGTGGGAAATATGAGCGAGGATGGGCGGAAACGGAAATTGCAGCGACGCACCGAGTCTCTCCCACGTATTTGCGCGGTCGAAATGCAATGAATACCTGATTTCCTGAAAGGCGATTAACGAGGAAGTATTTATTACGATGAGCTTTGATTCATGCGTGGGATGATGTGCATCTTTGAGAGAACAAAATATGGTCAATACACCTTGTAGTTTAGCAGAGAAGCTGGTACCAATGATCTTCGCCCGAAGAGTGAGCCACTCCAATCCGTACAAACTGATAACGAATAGGAAAGACGCGGTTTGAAGCCATTACGATGCTCAAATTGGCACAAATTGCACGATTATGCACTCGTTCACAGACCTTCGAGTGACCATTTGTTGCTGAGAACGGTTGAGCCACGAGAAAACTTCAGTGTCCTCCTTGCATTCTTCTCCATTTCATAATCCTTGCCATGCTTTGACGCATCCTTCCTTTCACAATCTGCTTAGCACCACTATTTTCCGTCTCTGTGCGTAATTTTTTCGGGTGCTAGGTGTTTTGTGGCAGAACTGCGCCTTTTCTGCGTAGTTTCAGCATTTCTTGTTCTCAATTCGCACGAAGAAGAACTCTCAGAAAATCCCTGTACCTACTTCTCATCTTTTTCGTATTTTCTAAAAACGAGCTCATCGCTCAGAATAATTCTCCATTTCCCCACCATTTCTGTGCCGTAATGAGCATAGATCCAATCATGATGCTATTCTCGGGCTACTCTATTTAGATTCCCTCTCTTCAATAGCCTTTCGAATGAAAGGAGAGCAGAAAAAGGGCGAAATTAGTATTCCAAACGAGTGGAAAGGGCGAGTAGACGAGAGAGGGGTAGGTAAATGAAGGGGAGAAAGGGGCTGTGTACACTTGAGATGTCCGCTTATACGTGAAGGCATCGTTTCATCAAACGCTCGTTTTCCGACTGATTGTGAGAGGTTCGCGCTCTGTTTCAATAGTTTCCGGCGGTGATTACGTAGTTGATTACGTCATTATCGTTGTGCCATCTTGTGCAAGAGTACGGGGTTCATCGTAACGAGATAAGGACAGTCACGAGGGATAGCGATGATGCTCTCCACTCAAACCCACCCTTGATGCAAGCTGATCGTCAATTTGTCCTGTCATCTGGATGCTGTAGCTTTGTTTTTCTGCACTGAGATTCTCCGAACTGCTGGTGGGAAATGATGTGTTCCTTGGTAATCACTCGCTTGTCCAATCTTCATCACTTCATTCCTGGCTATGAATAACAGTGTGGGAGTTTGTGATCTGATTGAATGGGATCTGATGAGTGAATGACTTGTTTGCGCGAATTTCGAATTGTCGAACCGAATCATTTCTGCTCGTTCTATTTCGGTAGTTGACATTTCACCATAATCACTGTGCCCTTTCTATTACATGAGTTGTCGTAATCGTTTGATCGATGACCAAACGTTATTTTTTCCTCGACAAACCACTTCGCTTCACGGTATGACATTACCACTAACCATGAGCTCCTCAAGAGTATCTGATCTACAGAATCGTCTTACCGTTATTCACGGCAAAATAAATTAGGGTAATTCAAAATAAGCAATAATAATCTCAATCTTGGTAAGCCCCCGATTCAAAGTTCAAATTCAAAGTGCCGTGAATTCAAAGTTCAAATTCTCCGTTCGGAGAATTTACGCTACAAAAAAGCTTGAATATCTGAACGCTCGTAATGTAGTCGTCTGCAATAATTGCCCGTGTAATTGGAAGTCCGAATAGGGGAGTGCAATTACAAAATTGGCCATTTCTCCATGCGAATTATCATAGAAATGGCGCCGCATGTTCAATGCATTGTCATTTCACAAGCGTTTCCTCGTAAATGGCAAAACCTCCGTCATTCGTGACATTATTCCCATAATAAATCCACTAATTGACGACATTTGTGGTGATAAGGTAGATTCTGATGATTGTACATGGAATAATGATGATCCACAACTGCAACTCTTATTTAGACAAATTCCTTATTATCCCTAGTGCTTGACGGAAAGTTATTCCAATCCTCTTGCGTGTTATTTCAATCCGTACTATAAATTGTGGCTATTCATTCTATCGCTAGCTCGTACTATTCCTATTTCGAGCCTGACGTCTCTAGACATGATTCTTTAGACTTTACATAGACAAGTCCCATTGTGAAAAGAGAAGTCTCAAAGATCGAATAACCTTTGTCGTATATCTCGTATCTGACGAGTATCCATCATAAGATCAGGCAATACGGTAAGATCTAATGTTGCCGATCATCGAGTCTTCTGGCTCCGCCCCTCGCGACTCCGCCCTATTTCCTCCCATCCGCTGTTTCTCGCAAGTCTTCTTCATTCGCATCTCATCCTCAGACATGGCTCGTCTCTGCTCCTCTCTCCTCGTTCTGGCCCTTCTCATCGGCTCGTCGCTCGCCTCGGCTCTCTACCACAGGGACACCCCGCAGCGTGTGAGTGTGATTGATATCTGGATCAGCTTAGGAGGGGGGCGTCAGTTTTTTCAGAGGATATTATGGATGCATTCCAGGTGTGCGGGACGGCATTCCTCGACAAGAGTGCCGCCGTGCTAAAGATGGTCGACAGGTATGCTGGGGCTATTACGATAACCAGAACTAGTGAAGCCGAGTTGAGACAAAAATTAAGGGGAAGAAGGTGAAATAGTTAAGAATCAATTCGATTGCAGGGCGACGATCTGCAGCCGCAGCTTCCGCCCTTCCCCGGAGTGGTACGGTCTGGAACCCGGTGAGATTGTGCTACCTTTTTTTTGAAAATGCGTTGACTTGGGCGAAATTTCATCTGCGGTGTCATTAAACTAACCAACTGCGTTTTCAGAGACGGAGAACGACATGAAGACGTTCTGCTGCAAGATCGGCTGTGGCAACGAGCACTTCATCGTGAGTTTCTCTTCTAGTTCTTTCTTCCCGGCCCAACTAACAACTGCTAAGTGGAATCCATTGCAGGAGTGGGGCTGCATGCGCAGATGATCTCGCCCTCCTTCTGCCTACCAACTGTTACTCAGCCATCTCTCCATCAAGATACTCTACACACCGCACCCCAGTAGTCGCTGTCAACATCCCGAATACCCTCTATTCGCAGCAGTCATACTACCCCATAGGCACTAGTCACAGTCACACTGCACATCGAGATAATCTCATCGTATTACGCCCGTTTCGAGACAATAAATATGCTTTTTTATCGCAAAAACATGACATTCATAGAATCGAACAAGATTCTCACATAAAAACAATGGTCTGGGTATGTGCATCATTAATATTATGAGTCATGCAGCATTCTGTCATTCTGCGTCTATTCTCAAAGGAGATGCGTAAATTGCACAATTATTCAGGAGAGTCCATGTAAAGTGAGCGGCGAAACTGGAACTGGTGATGAAGGAACCTTAACGATAGCAGCATTTTGAAATGATTTCGTAACTTGATATTTACGCAAATAAAGCACCGCTTCACTGTAGAAACAACGAATCGTCGATAGGCTGGATTGGTCAACAGTAGGGCGACATTTTGAGCAATTGGATACAAGTTGATAGTTGCCAATTCAATCAAAGACAATGCTGCAACGCGAACCATTCGTGAAGCTCATTTTGTGTTCAGAATGATGAAGAGGCGATACCGAATGGACCGCATTCGCACAGTAAAGACGTCGATCCCATTATAATTGGAAACATAATCATTGGAATGGGCACGGTTGTTTGCAATTTTGAATATTGTGAGAGAAATTCACTCAGAATGATCACCTGAACAAAGACGGCAATCGCAGAGCTTCTGATGTACTTCATTGAAGAACGACTTCGGCTCGTCTGAGCGAATACAATAATATCAATAGAGATAGGACGGAAAAATGACCTCTGTATTCAGCAGCGGGAAATTCACCTTTCATAACATGGATACCATCGCCATTTGCACCTGTAACTCACCGCGTTGCCAGTCGCTATGAATGCCACAACCATAGGTTCCCTTATCTGAATGAAGAATGGACCACGGGAGGCAGCCCAGGAGACGTTGAATGGCAACTACAACAGAGTTTCCTTTTAAATTTGTGGAAATTAGGCAACCTCCTCTAGCAAAGTCGCCAATTTGGCGTTCCCGAATGGGTAGAACGTGAACGCGATCGCGAGACACACAATTGTGAGTGAAATGCCCACTTGCAGTGCGTGAAATGTGGTCTGAAGAAATGGTTTACTTAGAGCTTGCCAATCTACTGACTTTGCTTATTCGAAATGGATGGCTGGCAGGAAGAAGCGATTGATGGCGATAGAAGCCGCAGGAAACGACTGCGGCGGCCAATGAGACGAGCACCAAACCGGCCATTCCCTGGGGAGAAGAGTGTTCCTATTCACGCAATTTCCATTGATATCCGATTCGTCCCAACTAGATACAAAGTGTAAATGTAACCAGAATAGGTTGCATCGACAATCCTGCCGTGCATAAGACTCCCTTGCAGTACGCGGCAAGGGCGGGAATCAGTGGAATGGGCTTGATTAAGATGTCTAGATAGAGACTGTAGAATATCACGATGACCTGCAGTGTCACAATAATTCACGCTGAAAACAATTCAAATTAGCCCGAATGAAAAAGAGCTCGCCTCAATAAAAATAAAATATGGACGAATTCCGGCTTGATTCCGAGGAGTTTTCTTGAGCAAACAGTAAATGGATAACGCATTCAACAGATTGGCAGCAACGAAGATGATGTACTGACACGAGAAGATGAAGATCTCGGATTCGAGGGAGAGGATTTCCATCGAAGAGGGAAACGAAGAGACGACTTCCATTGATTTCTTGCTCTCTGTCAGGCAGTCGCCTCGTTCCACCTGCTCGCTGATGATAGAGTTATGTCCATATGTATTTGACTTGTATTCTTGTTATTTGCACGCTTTTCTCGAACACGTAAACAATCGCGATCGAATAATTAAGGCGGTAATAAATCATTTCGAATCTATTCTTGGATCGGATTTTTGAGTGGAGGAGAGTCGTCTCTCAATAACTAGAGTCCATGTAGACTGAGAGTAGAAATTCGAACTGGGGGTTGATTGTCCTTGAAGAGAGTTTTTTGATGATTTTTTACGAATTGGTATTTACACTGAATAAGCATCGCCTCAATGAAGTTACAATAAATTTTCGATAGGCTGGATTAGTCGAAAGTAAAGAGATATCAGAGACTATCTGAGAGAATTTAGATAGGGCCGCACAACGATTTTTTACCCTATGCTGAAAAAATGGCCCTAGGGGTACTTTTTGACGTAGAGTTCGAAAATCGACCTTAGGAAGCCGTATCTCTAACCCTCAATACCCTGTGGCACACTCCACCCTGCCAGGGGGTAAATGCAATTTCACGAAGGGCGCTCCAAACCCCTACAAATTATATATCATCTTGTAGATCTCGACGAGACAAACATTTTTTGTGTTGAGAGTGAAAGTCTAGCTCTTCTGTGAAAAAAAATATTTGAGTCGAAAAATTTTTTTTGGTCATCCTGAAAAATTTTTGTTCGCGCCGTGCAAATTAAACTTTTTTATTCGATTCGCAATCCATTTTTACCCCTATGTGCAAAAATTGAGCAGGATTGGACTTGGTATAAGTTATTTCGGGAGTCGCCAAAGGAGCGCAACTGCGATTTTTGTCAATTTTTCGGTTTTTTGAAATCGCATAACTCCGAAATTTAGAGGTCCCAAGTCCGTTTTTCGGCTTAAATCATCTCATATGGGTCAGAACAATAAGTTCTGAGGTTTAGATGAAATTTGGAGAGAAAATATTTTTTTGAAAAATTTCGAGTTTTGGAAAAATTTTGGCTGAAATTTTTTTCTTCCGGTTTCCCTTCTAAACCTCAGAACTTATTGTTCTGACCCATATGAGATGATGTAAGCCGAAAAACGGACTTGGGACCTCTAAATTTCGGAGTTATGTGATTTCAAAAACCCAAAAAAATGGACAAAAATTGCAGTTGCGCTCCTTTGGCGACTCACGAAACAACTTATACCAAGTCCAATCCAGCTCAATTTTTGCACACAGGGGTAAAAATGGATTGCGAATCGAATAAAAAAGTTTAATTTGCACGGCGCGAACAAAAATTTTTCAGGATGACCAAAAAAAATATTTCGACTCAAATATTTTTTTTCACAGAAGAGCTAGACTTTCACTTCCAACACAAAAAATGTTTGTCTCGTCGAGATCTACAAGATGATATATAATTTGTAGGGGTTTGAAGCGCCCTTCGTGAAATTGCATTTACCCCCTGGCAGGGTGGAGTGTGCCACAGGGTATTGGGGGTTAGAGATACGGCTTCCTAAGGTCGATTTTCGAACTCTACGTCAAAAAGTACCCCTAGGACCATTTTTTCAGCATAGGGTAAAAAATCGTTGTACGGACCCTGAAGGAAGTATCTCAATTCTCTCAGATAGTCTCTGATATTGTGAGCGATGGGATACAAGTTGAGTATGAAGAGCTCGATTATGGATAGAGCTGTAAATGAAAGAGTCTATCCAGTTTAGTGAAGGAATTCACAAACACGAAACGGAACATACCGAATGGTCCACACTCGCACAGTAGAGAAGCGGAACCCATCAGAAGGGGAAAGATTATCATTGGTATTGGCACTATTGTCTGTATTTTATACATTTTAAAGGGTTAAAATAACATAATTATTCAATTCGACGAACCTGCACAAAAACAGCAATCGCCGAGCCGCGCATGTACTTCATTGAAGAACGACTTCGTTTCATCTTAACGAACACAAACTATGAACCGTTAATTGAACGAAAGATTCACCTCTTCATTCATCATCTGATAAGTGTGACAATAGACAACAAAAAAGAGTGCAATGAGTACGAACATACCCTGAAATGTGTAATTCATTGTGTGAATTAGTCGACTTTGGCAAGAAAAATTAAACCTCACCACGTCTGCACCAACAAGGATGAATGTAGTCAGTCTATCTTTCTTGAAAATGATCATAGCACCTCGCGACTCAGCCCAAGAAAGATTGAAAGAAGTCTTAAGCCATAATGTGATTTATATATAGCATTGAAACCTACCTGCACTAGCATTTGTTCGATGCTTGCATTTTCCGAGGGGAAAAACATGTATGCGAGTGCGAGAGAAAGAATGCACAATGAGACGACCACTTCGAGTGTGTGAAATGAGGTCTGAAGAAAAGGAACGTGCGCTATTTTCCAATCTGCAGTTCAACCTTGCTCATTCTGTGAGGATGGTTTATAGGAAAAATCTGTTGTCGCCGATAGAAATTGCACCACATGATACCACAAAGTAATAGCAGTAGCATAACCACCCCAGCACCCTAGAAAGACTTTTTGTGAAAAATAATCCTTATGTTTTGCTGAACAAAAGAAAATGATACCACTGACCGAAATTTTTTGAAGAGGCAATCCTGCTTTGCATAGCACGCCCGTGCAGTATCCAGCATATGCTGGCAGCAAAGGAATAGGCTTGATTAGCACATCCAAACACAAACTGTATGTTATCACGATAACCTATGAGACAATATCAATGACTGTGATGTAAATTAGAACGGAATTGAAATGGTTCCACACATTAATTATAGATATCTCAAAGATAACAATGCCAATTAAAAAACTTACCTGAATAAAAATAAAATAGGCACGTATTCCAGACTGACTCTTGGGTGTTTTCTTGCATAGACAATACATTGTAAGCGCATTGAGTAAACTTGATAAGGTAAAGATAACATTCTGGCAAGAAAATATGAAGTTCTCAGATTCTATGGAGAGGTAGATGTCCATTGCACAGTGAATGGAATAGAAGTCTATCAGACAATGGGTATTCTCCTTCTTTGTTTGATTGCTAGGTGAACACGATCACTTCTTATTTACATGAGCACATTTCTTCTCTAGGAAACGTAAGATTAAAGCTGATTCAATAAGATTTATAGCCTTTTTTAATCTAAATTGTGACTTTGATTCTAAAAAAGTGGCAATTAGGCATGCATTTTCAGAACTCTTGCCAAAAAAGTAAACTATATACTAACGAAATAAATAGAAAGTTTTCAATATCAGAATCTCCATTATTTTACGGCTTTGTTAATTGCTTTGCTTTGAGAATGGTGAGAATCATGTGGTTCCATTTGCTTGATTTTGTTTGGAAATGGCGTTTGTGCATGACGTGTATTTTTTTTTATTTTTCTAGAACAGGCGTAATCGAATAATTTATAGCATCTGATTCAATTTGGCTAAAGGTCTTTTCCATCAGTCGGGACCTGAAACATAGACAGTCTAAAACAGTGCTAGCCTGAGTCTGAACAGTTGAATGACAGTTGAAGTTGAATGATTGAACATTGAACTTCTGATTTGATTTCTTGCTCGTTCGCATTGTATTCAGCCTGAAGACTACATGCAAGGGAAGTTTCGACGACTCGTTCCACTACACTTCCCATAAGGGACCCCTATGTGAAAAAAGTAGCCGAGAGGTATATTACAAACCTACATGTGAGTATAAAAAGTTGGAACAAATAGGGATGCGCTTCGAACCTGCGTCGACGAACTTTTTGGTCAATTTGTTGGCTGAAGCGCATCCCAACCCTAGGAACCACCAAATATGACCGCTCGGTGTTTAGTATTTGGTTAGAAACTTTCTATTTGCACGTTCTTTCTAGAGTATTCTCCACTCTTGCGTTCGCGACGGGCGGTCTACTCTCACCCCCGCTCTCTTCCATCTCCAGTTTAGAAAATCCTCGTCCGTCAGCTTGGGCAACCCGACGAGTATCGCCTGTTTGGTACATCAAAAGGCCTTGATGTCAGGAAAAATATGAAGCGAATAATTTATGTCAAATAATTGAATTAGCAGGTTAGTATTTATATCAAATATTCATTCTGAAATGTCTGTTCTTAGATCCTTCCTCTGGAAAGGTCGCTCAATCAGGAGAGTCCATGAAGAGTGAGAGTCGACATACTAACTCGTTTACGTTCCTTGAGAGTGATTTTTAATAAATATTCAAAGGATTGATACTTACACTGAATAAGCATCGCTTCAATGAAGAAACAATATATTTTCGATAGGCTGGATTGGTCGAGAGAAGAGAGATGTTGTGTGCGAGTGGATACAAATTGAGGATGAAGATCTCGATTATGGACAACGCTGTAAGCAGGAATAAAACTGTTTTCCTTCCTCCGTCATGAGAGTAGCAACGGTATTTGTTGTCCGGAACAAGAGATTCTACAAGTTGAAATGTGAACTTACCGAATGGACCGCATTCGCACAGTAGAGTAGCGGATCCCATCAGACAAGGAACTATTAGCATAGGTATGGGCACTACTGTCTGCAGTAAATAAATTGGAAGAAAATAAGGTAACTTCTAAGTTCCGTCCGATATATTAAAATACGCACCTGAACAAAGACAGCAATCGCAGAGGTACGGACGTGTATGATTAAAGATCGACTTTGTTTCGCCTGATAGAAGAAATAAAATAAGAAGTTGTTGACTGACGGGAGATTCACCTCTGCATCCATTAACTTATAAGTGTCGTAGTAGAAAAATAAGAAGACTGCAATGAGTACAAGCAAACCCTGTAATGAAACGATTATCCGAATTTAATGCAGCTTCTCCTTTCATAAAATGAATTCACAATTGCATCTCCCATTAAATCTCACCGCGTCAATAGCAGCAAGGAACAAAGGAGCCAGCTTGTCTCTCTTGTAAATGATCATGGGACCGCGGGATGCAGCCCAAGAGAGATTGAAGGGCGTCTTCAACGAAATCATGGATTTGATTTACCATTGAAAGCTACCTCCTTCAGCATTTGTTCAGTGCTCGTATCCTCAATTGGAAAGAACATGTACATGAGAGCGAGAGAAAGAATGATCAGTGAGACCACCGTTTCGAGTGCGTGAAATTTCGTCTGAAGAAAAGGTAATAGTACAGATTATCAATTCGCCTGTCGACCTTGCTCATTTTGTGCGGATGATTTATAGGGAAAATTGTCTGACGTCGATAGAAACTGCACCAAACGACTCCACATAGCAATAGCACTAGCATGACTCCAAAAATACCCTAGAATGACGTTTTAAGAAAAAATAAAGCTTTGATAAACAATTAAACAAAATGTGAAATTTCTAACCAAAACTTTTTGAAGAGGCATCCCTGCTGTGCACAGTAGTCCCGTGCAATATCCAGCAAAGGCTGGCAGCAATGGAATTGGCTTGAAAAGAACATCCATATGCAGACCGTAGAATATGACGAGAACCTGCCGTATGCGCTTACAATGGGAAGAAACGTGAATGTAATTGTCGATGATTTCGGAATGATTGCACACACTCTGTGTTTTGCAGTGGAAACAGGGCCAATAAAATCTTACCTGAATAAAAATAAAATACTGGCGTATTCCCGACTGACTAGGCGGCGTTTTCTTCAGCAGACAAAACATTGTAAGCGCATTGAGTGGATTGGAAATGATGAAGACAGCATATTGGCAAGAGGAAATAAAGTTCTCAGATTCGATAGAGAGGTAGATATCCATTGAACAGTGAAACGAATAGAAAATAGGTATAGAAATTTCTATTTTTTCTATTTTGTATTTTCTACCTAGGATTGAGTTTGTTGGTTAATGATCGCGTTATTTACATGAGCATTCTCCAGGAAACGCAAAGAGCGATTAATTTATTTCAATGAAATGTGTATCTATTACGCGTTTGGAAACAAAGAAACATAATCACGCATGGAATCGCACGATTCTCACACAAACAAGCGATCGTCTATATTAAGGTCAGTATTTTTCTCGTTATCGCGATAGAATGAAGCAGGAATCATTCCGTGTAAATGCTTAGTTCTGATCCGGGAGTCACTAGAGTCCATGTAGAGTGAGCGTTGAAATACGAACTGGCGATTGATAGTCCTGTGAGAGAGATTTTTATGAGTATTTAATGGATTGATATTTACACTGAATAAGCATCGCTTCAATGTTGCAACAATAAATCTTCGATAGGCTGGATTTGTCGAGAGTAGAGAGATGTTGTGTGCGAGGGGATACAAATTGAGGATGATGATCTCGATTATGGATAGAGCTGTAAATGAAAGAGTTGATCCAGAAGATGAGTAATTCTAGAACACGAATAATAATTCACCGAATGGACCACATTCGCAGAGTAAAGAAGCGGATCCCATTAGGATAGGGAACATGATCATTGGTATCGGGACTGCTGCCTGCATCTTGAACATTGTAAGAGACAAAACAATGGAATTAAAAAAAACTCGGTCTATTTAAAGAATGTACCTGAACAAAGACAGCAATCGCAGAGCTTCGCAGGTTCTTCATTGAAGATCGACTTCGTTTCATCTGATCGATGATAATAATACGATACGATAATCAGACGAGAGATTCACCTCTGCATTCATCAATCGATAAGTGTCGAAGTAGAAAAAGAAGAAGACTGCAATGAGCACAAGCGAACCCTAAAAGGGGCGATGGCAATTTGGATAATTCGACTTTAGAGGCAGCTGCCACTTTCATGAGATCGCGTCAATTCCAGTGAACCTCACCACATCTCCACCGATAATGACAAGTTCAGCCAGCTTGTCTCTCTTGTAGATGATCATCGGACCGCGGGATGCAGCCCAAGAGAGATTGAAGGGAATCTTCAGGGAAAGCATGGTTTGATCTACCATCGACCGTTACCTCTCGTAGCAGCTGTGCAGTGTTAATGTGATCGGAAGGGAAAAACATGAACGCGAGTGCGAGGGAAACAATGCATAGCGAAACCGTTATTTCAAGCGCGTGAAATTTCGTCTGAAGAAAATGGTAAGTTTTATTTCCATATCCTCCTTTAGACCTTGCTCATTCGGTGAGGATGGTTCATGGGAAAAATTGTCTGACGTCGATAAAAATTGCACCACATGATTCCAGAGGATAATAGCACTAGCATAACTGCCGTAAAGCCCTTTGAACGAAATTTTTGTAGAAAAAAATAAATCAGATCTAACCAAAACTTTTTGCAGAGGTAGTCCTGCAGTGCATAATATTCCCGTGCAGTATCCAGCAAGAGCAGGCAGCAATGGAATCGGCTTGACTAGAACAGCCACATACAGACCGTAGAAGATCACGATGACCTGTAATAAGGCCACTTATAATGAGAAAAATCGTGGAAGGCAGTATCAAATGGTTATTTGTATTTATAGTGGGAACAACGCACATTAAGCTCTTACCTGTATGTAAACAAAATAGTTCCTTATTCCGGACTGATTTGGAGGTGTTTTCTTGAGCAGACAATACATGGTAAGCGCATTGAGAAGATTGGATACGATAAAGATAGCGTTTTGGCAAGAGAATATAAAATTCTCAGCTTCGATGGAGAGGTAGATGTCCATTGAACAGTGAAATGAATCGGAAAGAGACTACTAGACAGTGGGTATTTTCCGCCTATGCTTGATTGAATTGGCTAGGTAATGATCAATTGTTCTTTTCATTAGCACGATTTTCTAGGAAAAATAAATTAATTTGAAGATGTTTCTTTTCCATTTATGGTTGTGGATGTAACTGTCTGAACACTGTTCAAGAACTTTCTATCGAAATGAACTGTTCAACAAGTAATTGCCGTCTTCAAGAATTTAATTTCCTTTATTAAGAGATCAGATCCGCCATTTTTGTTACAATTGGCCTTCTTTTTGTAACGCACACTAGTGATTATGAATTCAAATGCAACTCCATGAACAGCTAAACAATGTACGAGCTCCCGATTTGTTGGGGCAACAATAACTGGACCGGAAATAAGGTGATTGATGACTACAATTCAAGGGTTCAATCAAGGCCTTGTGTCTTGATGCTAATCGTCTCACTCCTTGTGCAAGGATGAGAGAGGGAGATAAATAGTGGGCGAAATTAGGAGAGGCGAGCCTCATTTCCCTCTCATTCCCTCTCTCTCCCTCTCATCCTTGCAATGATTTGCATCCTTACGCAAGGATGGCCCGTCTCCCCATCCTTGCGCAAGGATGAGGGTATCCATTTGAATCTGCCATCCTTGGACCCTCCTTGAATCCTTGCATTGTCAACCCTATTGATGACTGGATTAAAGAAGAATTTTGTCCAAAATAAGCCTTGCTGCTTTATGGCAGCAACACCGAATCGTTGATAAGCCGGGTTAGTCGTAGAGAGAATTACATAATGATAAAAAATCACACATTCGATAAAAATTGACCATGCACAGTCATATTACGTGGGAACTAGTCAGAACAAGATAATCTCATCGAATTACGCTGTTTCCATGCAATAAACATGCATTCTCGGAGAAAGCGATTAGTCTAAGAATCTCACACGTGTCTAACACAGAAATCATGTGAAATCAGAATCGTAATCTATCATGGTCACCCATAAAAAATCCTGTCAACATCACGATGGAATGACTAACAAGGCTGTTATCCATCATTCCGAATCTATTCGTAGATGAGATCGACAGAAATCAGGAGACTCCATGTAGAGTGAGAGTAGAAGTATGAACTAGCGTTTGATTTTCCTTTGAGAGAATATTTGAAAAAATATTTATTTTTATGTATTGATATGTACTTACATTGAATAAGTAGCGCCTCAATGTTGCAACAATAAATCGTCGATAGACTGGATTTGTTGAGAGGAGAGAGATATTGTGTGCGAGGGGATATAAATTGATAATAAAGAGCTCGACAATAGACAACGCTGCAAACATCATCGAATAAATTTGAGAAACATGTGTTAAGTCCGAGGGATTCCAGATCTTTAAAAAAGCGTACCGAATGGTCCACATTCGCAGAGTAAAGAAACGGAGCCCATCATTATAGGAAAGATCAACATGGGTATGGGCACTGCTGTCTGCATTTTAATCATTGAACGAGCAAAAATAATCAAATTAGATCTGATTAATCAAAGACGAACCTGAACGAAGACTACAATCGCAGAGCTTCGGATGTATTTGATTGAAGAACTGCTTCGATTCGTCTGAGCGAAGGCGAACATGTGAAGGGATAATTGAGCGGATGATTTACCTCTGCATAAACCAATTGAAATGAGTGGACGTAGAAAAAAAAGAAGACTGCAATGAGTATCAGCAAAGCCTGAAAGGACCAATGGTTTGAATGAATCCATCGTTTCTCAGTTACTCCATTCATTCATCACATCCCTTCACAATTGCAATACCACTGCACCTTACCATATCTGTAGCGAGAATGAGCTGTACAGCCAACTGGTCCCTCTTATAAATTATTATCGAACCGCGGCCCACGATCCAAGACAGATTGAAAGGGCTCTGCAGCGAATCCACGAATTTTGATCCAGTTTCACACATTTACGAAAAGTTGTTTAACGTTCCGCGCGTAATGAAATGCCAATTTAGAAAAAATAACGTCAGCAAGTAACGTCATTAATGTGGAGTTAAAAATCCCGAAAAGATCCGATCTTTGACATCGAGCCTGTTAAAAAAATCATGCAAAGATCCGACCTTGCAAAAAGGTCTGATCTTTTATTTGAATTCCCGCATTTTTCGTTCTTGACGGTTTTCTCGGTTCCCAGGCCAGATATAGACTCGAAATTTGAAATATATTTTTATCTTACTGTTTCAAACATACTCTCAATTTTTTACTTCATTGGAAGCTGAGTTATTAACGAAAACATAAATTGCGGGAATTCAAATTTTAGATCGGATCTTTGCATATTTTTTAAAAGGCTCGATGTCACAGATCGGATCTTTTTTTAACATCGCATAATAGCCCACTTTAGCAGTCGCTTTTTAAGCCCGAAATACGATCGTATAATATTTAAATGTGATATTGGCTGAACCTCCTCGAGTAGTTGTGCAGTGTTCGTCTTCTCGGAAGGGTAAAACATGTAAGCGAATGCGAGAGAAAGAATGAAGAGCGAAACCACCACTTCGAGTGCGTGAAACGTGGACTGGAAAAAGTGAAATGCGTTATTTTCTATTCCGCCTTTCAACCTTTTTCATTCGGTTAGGGTGATTGAGAGGAAGAATTGTCTGACGTCGAAAGAAACTGCACCATACGACTGCTGATAGCAATAGCACTAAGATCACTGCCGCAATACCCTAGAACAAAATCAACCATTAAACCGAGTGAAGTTTTAATGAGCAAAAGGAAAGCTCTGACCAGAAGTTTTTGTATGGGAAACCCTGCAGTGCATAGTATTCCTGTGCAATATCCAACAAAGGCAGGCATCAACGGAATTGGCTTGGTTAGAACGTCCAAATACAGTCCGTAGATTATCACGTCGACCTAAAACAACTCATTCTGGTTTCGAGGTGGAAAGATGCCATTCTTACCTGAATGAATATAAAATAGGGGCGTATTGCCGACTGATTTGGTGGTGTTTTCTTGAGCAGACAATACATGGACAGCGCATTGAGTAGATTAGATAAGATGAAGATGCAGTATTGGAAAGAGGATATGAAATTCTCAGCTTCGATAGAGAGGTAGATGTCCATTGGACAGTGAAACTAACAGAAAAGTCTCTGAAAAATTGGTTTCTTGTACTGCCAGACAGTTGTTGTTGTTGTCTACCCGTGCTAGATTCAGTCTGCTAGGTAATGATCACTTGTTCTTCGCACGGTTTTCAAGGGAAACGCAATTTATTCATTGCTGATTCTTTTCCATTTTGAGTCTTTGATTTGCACTTTCTGATCACTCACCACCAATCAAATAATGAACCTTCTATTCAATAACGGTCGAACGAGTAACTTTAATCCTCACGATTTTCATTAACTGTAGCTCTTTTATTTAACGGGTCGTATTTTGTGCTTTGTTTTGTGGATGGAAAGATCTGGTTGCTATTCCACTTGCTTGATTTTTTTGAATCGCTTGATAACGTGCTCGTGAATTCTTTACATATTTATACAGAACAGGCACAATTAGAGTAATTAATTGAAGCCGTTAAGTAGAAGAACTTTTACCCTTCAGTCTGAAACAGAAGCAGAAACAGAGTCTGAAATAGTGCAACTCTAAGTCTGAACATTTGAACGAACATTGATCATTGGTGAATGAACGTCGAACTTTTGATTAGCTTTCTTGCTCATTAGCATTGTCTGCACGACATGAGTGGAGTTCCGACGATTCCTTCCACCTTACTTCTCAATGTGAGATTAACTTGTCGCCGAAAATTCCGTGGCAAGCATTTTGGAGAGTGAAACCTGCAGTGCAAAGTAGTCCCGTGTAGTATCCAGCAAAGGCAGGCATCAACGGAATTGGCTTACAATTAGGTAGAACATCCAAATACAGACTGTACAATGATACTAAATGCCGTGTTATAGCAAAAGAAGGGTGGACGCTATTTTCACAAAAACTCGACAAACACCGTTAATACACGTTTTACCTGAATAAAAATAAAATAGGGTCGAGTTCCCTACTGATTTGGTGGTGTTTTATTGAGCACATTCAGTGGATTGGTAACAGGGAAAATACATGACGTACTGGCAGGAGAAGATAAAGTTCTCAGAATCGAGGGAGAGTTAGATGCCCATTGCACTGATTTGAGAATGGTCGCATGTTGTTTCTGTCTAATGCACCTGTCGAGTTTACTTGGCTACGTGAGGTAAAGATCGAGAGTGCTTGGCTGTGTTTTCACATGACTTCGTTATTTCTAGGGAATTATGCGAATTTATTTCAAAATGATCTTATCGACAATTATATTTTAACGATTCATAAGCAGCCGTCGTCTCAGGCACCACAGCCCACTGTGAGCGGAGTTCCGACGATTTCTTCCACCTGGAAAATGATTGCATGAAATAGTAAACGTTACAGGCATTTCAGCGACACAGCAGTTGATCACTAGTTGCAGTGTGAACACTGATTATAGTTGATTGTCACTGACGATACCTGTGCCTGGGACATGGGTCCTCCATCCGAACTGAATATCCACGAGCATGTGGGAGTATCACAAGCGATCGACCAGTCTCCCGTAGTGCGCTGGTCCCAAATATTCTGCAATTTCAGGCACATGGCTCATTTCCTAGCCACTCAATGGAGGAACTCAATCCACTTACCCCTGCTAGAAACAGTCTGCGAAATGTCGGGAACGGACACGCGATAACAGTGGGCGCCTGAGTCGCCGCTTGACATCTGCGCAATTAGCATTTTTCGAAGCCAGTTTTTCTCCTAGATACCCGTTCTCGTTCTATTCATGCAGTTGACAATTTTAAAAATAAACTCACTCATTCGCGGGACATTTCGTGGCGACATCGTAGTCGGGGAGAAGAGGACAAGCTAAGATTAAACGGGATTGGAATCTTATTATCCCAGGTCTAATGAGCGATTCAGAAACCCATCTAACTCACTATTGGCGTACTTCTTGATGCGAATGGTCGCTGGAAGTCCACATGCCCCACTCAATGGATTTCCAAGCAGAGAACAAGTGGTGTCGTACGAGATGGCCAGGCACTTGAAAATCGACAGCTTATTAAATTTTGATGGGAAATAGTGATCTCTATGACAATTACATTTGCATTGGCGAGGCATGTCGTCTCACAGTCGTCAACAGTGGCAGCGATCGGTTTATCGAGTACGAGTCTCGGAATCGAGTCGACTTGCGCCTCGAAGCAGCTTGAGTCCACGTAATTCTGAAGCAATGTCATAATAAAATATCAATAAATGACTAGCGAAAGTCTCACCAGCAGCGTCATTGCAGAAAGCACAGCTCGGAGTAGGCTCATGATGAGTTTGCTGACGATAAAGAGAGCTGCGTCCTTCTGAACCTACGCTCTGGCATAGAAAAGGCTCCTCCCTGAATCCTGGATGAGGCATATCCTGGCACCGACTGGGAAGCTAGCCTCTCCCTCTAGGTCTCCTTTAGGTCTCGTGACGGCTAAACATCCTGTACGACTCTGGGTCAATGTTTTCCTAAAATACTTGGCGGTTTCCTGGATACAAGTCATGTGTTTTGGTACGAGGAAGTGCCGAGGACATGAGCACATCCCAGGCTAGACCAATTTCCCCGATGAGACTGAAATCGACAAAAGGTTGCGAAGAGTCCGTACACTGAGAGTGTTTACAATTCATCTTCCATCGCAATAGTAATGGCCTCTGAGATACGAGGGCAAAGAGTGGAGAGAAGCAGAGATAGAGGAGAGGAAGGACACTCTGCCCTCATTCACAATCAATCGAGAATGGTGACCACCACTATTTATCTGTGACCATGTGTCCTTTTTCGTGATTCTTATTTCCCCACTACACGCTGTTCATAAAACTAAATTGCAATAAAGTTGTTAACGAGAAAACATTGTTCCAACACGCCAATGGGAGCAGGGAAGAGGGACATCGATGAATATCTGCTCGATGAAATGATGTTGTAAAGGAGGAGAGACCATTGCGAGCATAACTATCTAGACTGTTTTTTTATTCATTGTTGGGATACGGGTTGATGAAGTGCAAATATAAGCATCTTCCCTCTTTACCCATTCGTAATTATCAGCCGTAGTTAAGGGAATTTTAGCACCCATTCTCCATTCTTGCGCTCGCGACGGTCGGTCGACTCTCACCCCGCTCTCTTCCATCAACAGTTTGGAGAATCCTCGTCCGTCAGCTTGGGCAACCCGACGAGTATCGCCCACTCGGTACATCAAGAGGAGGACCCATGACGGATTCCCATCGACTCAAGTGATCTACCGTCAAGAAAGGCCCAGTTCAAGAAGACTGCTTCGTGAGTTTATTCTAAACCACGCAAGTCAGGACTTCGGCGGCTGGATGGACTTCTTAAACACTCAAACGTAATCAATTGACCAAGAGCGACGGACATTTGAGATGACACATCTAAGAAGATCCCAACCCTTGACCCTCCGACGAAGATCTCAATCCCCTCCCCAATGATGTTACCTCCTGCAGGCCCATTGCCTGATGTCAGGATAAAAATGATGATAATGATGATGAGTTAAGGGAAGAAGGAATGTATTACACTGGAGTGGATAACCAGCAGAAGAGGCCATTGAGCAGAGAGCAGAGACGGAGGGGTGAAAAGAAGGGACGAGATGGTGGTGACCACCACTCACCTCTTTCATGTGGGCGATATGCGCACTACGTCTCTTTCTCCACTCATTTTTCTCTCTCGCCTTACATTTTACTTGATTCTCGTAATTTTCCAAATTCAAAAAAAATCAGTTGCCTACCCCAACTCGCTCAATTTATTGAATGGACAGGAATAAAACCCGGATGAAAGAGATACGAATTATCATTTGACAAGGTATGTTCTTTTTCGACAACCCTTAATTATCTTTTCTTATTTCAGTCCGCACATAATGATCAACAATTGTGCAGATTCGGATAACGAGTCCTCAGGAAGAACTCTTTCTGTACGAAACCATTGATCTCTACGACAGTAAGTTACCCCCTATTACTGAGCAAAGAAAGAATGGTTTGATTTCAGATACATGAAACAAAATAGACTGGACGTCGAGCTCTTCCTGCTGACCAACCCATCGTATTCACCGGACCTTGCCAGTTGAGGGCATTCGCCCAACTCACCGTTGTAGATTGAATAAATATCACGAATCGGTTATGTTAGCAATAGTGTCTGATGCAAACTCTGAACAAATTTACAGTTTTTCTTTTCTTTTTTCACAGTCTTTTCATTGTTCCTTCTCTGACTGTCCCTCTCCGGAGTGACCAACTGGACAAGAGCATTTGGAACGGAGAGGAGTGAGGGAGCGCAATCTCGTTCCCTCTCTCTTCCTGGTTGTGTTGTTGTGGCCTTATGTGAGCCTAGGGGAGGAGCGGGTAAATACACAACATTCAAAGATCGATAGAGAGAGAAGAAGGAGAGAGAGAAAGGGGGAGGCGGAGGGGATGGCTTCACGTGGGAGAGATGAGAGAGCATTGACCGGCTCTCGTCTCTCTCTCTTTCGCTTCTCTTCGCCTCCTGTATTTCCCCCTTTTCGTAAGTTTCGTTTGCTATTATGGTACTGTTTCAGTTGTCTACGTCAACTCTCTTGCGTCGACATTTCGATAATGCCAAAAAAAGGTGAACAGCCCCAACAATTCCAGTTTTTGGTATTTTAATCAATCAATCTGCATTTCCCAATGGTCGAATTTCAGAGAGAAGCGTTTAATCTTCCCACGAGTCCTTTTCGAGTGATGATGGAAAGCGAAATATCTGCCGTGTGACTGTGGAATCAAGCAAAGAAGATGGAAATCAAAGTCGTACGTTGCAACCGATCACAGAAAGGAACGTTATGATCCC
This sequence comes from Pristionchus maxplancki, assembly GCA_900490775.1. Taxonomy (NCBI): domain Eukaryota; kingdom Metazoa; phylum Nematoda; class Chromadorea; order Rhabditida; family Neodiplogasteridae; genus Pristionchus; species Pristionchus maxplancki. The sequence continues at coordinate 116,617 of LS571785.1, read as the reverse complement.
GTAAAACTGAACTACTTAATCTCGTTCATCTTGAATTTGTAATTGTGTCACAAACGATAAATATTCAATGGGAATCCTTTGAAACTGTAACAAGCATGATAGCGAAGAACGAATGTTTTCTATTCGAGCATCTTGGAAGAATCTCGTGAGGACCTTTTCCATTTTCCTCCTTAGTGAACGAGCTTATCGCTTTCTTGTCTACTTTAGACCGGTCACTCGGGAGCAAACAGGACGTATGGAGGGGGAGAGAGAAGAGGGTCGAGGAGGAGAAAGTGAGGAACCATACCCAACAACAGCGAGCTCACTCCTTTTGTCAGCGTTTTCACTGTCTTTCTCCTATTTTCTGTGAAATCTCTTCCGTACTTCACTGATCTCGTTATTTACACGAACCGTATCGCTGCTACAACTTCTCGTCTTTCAGTTGCCTACTCCAACTCATTCGGCAAGTATACAGCCAAGGATGGACTAAGATGTATCGCTGATCTTTTCGTCGAAACAAGTGCAAAATAAAGACGGACTATGGGTGAGTAAATGATAACTTTCCGCCATTTAAATTTTACTGTTCAGTCTACATATCGGAATAGGCACAGATGACGCACCCTGAAAGAGAGAGGAGCTGGTCTGTTTGTCGATGCCGGAGAGAAAGAATGATGTAACTCCTCATTAAAGTTATGCGAACACCATATGAACGAATTCAATTATGATAAAGTTGTTGTTATGAACGAGCAGTGTGACTGTGCACACAAACGAAGGAAGTAGAGCGAAGCCACTGGAGAAATGGATTGAATCTCTTCTTCACTGATACTGTTCTGTCTTCCTAGTGCAATCAGAGGAGAGTGGTCAAACATCCTGTCATCCTGTTAGTGTATCGCTTTTTCTTGCCACGAGAGAGGCGAAGAGAAGGAGACCCTCAAACAGTCGTACAATCGATCGCTTCTTCACTCTTTCCGTCTTTTTTCATTCCAATCATCATTTCTTATTTCTTTTCCTTCCGCTTTTTCTCGCATTTTACACAAATTCTGCAATTGCCTTCTTCAACTCGGCTGAACACTTTAGAGGTCATTGCTATCGTGCACCAATTCCATTCTCCACGAACATGGTCCATAATGGACCATTATGGAACATTTTTTCCATGTTTTTTCCATACCCAAAGATCTTGGTCAGAAATGCAATAATCAGGGCTCTGTTTGTGCTTGTTGCACTCAGACTGAGTTCTTCTTTCGATTCATGATAATAAATTAATTTAAAATATTATTTTAAAGTGTTTAAATCGCATTCCATTCAATTCCATGATTTTCCATTCCATCACATCCGTGTTTTGCATTTCCCGGTCGTGATACGGTAAGCGCTGAGCGGCCGGACTTATTTTGGGATGTCATGCTGCTTTTTCTTATTGAAACGTTTTTCTCGTAATATCCTCTGCTTCACAAGGTTTTATTATTAGTTATCAAGTTATTCGTAATACATCACTTTCACAGGAATCCGACTATTCGTTTCAGGATTATTCGCTGAACAATAGCTATTGAACTATGGGTCAGGGACTGAAGTTCCGCAAATTCGACTCTTCCCACATGATTGTTTCGTCGCTATCCGCCAGAGATAACCCTTACCTCCAAATTAATCGATGACAATGTTTACCAACTCGATCATAGAGAGAAATCTATTGTTTATCGTACAAGTAACCTGTTTCTTTTTTCTGTCGACTAATCGAGTTTGAAAACCATACTTTCATATCTCCGAATCTCCGTATATCAGTACCATATCTCCGAAGTCGAAGAAGGAAGTCAGTGTGAAATATCGAATGCGTTTCGAAGAAGACGCAAGAAGTATGCATACGTGTCAAGGGAGAAAGGGCGATAGTGCAGCAGCAGCTGGCTTTATCACAAGATCGGTCTGACGAAACAATTCAGATCTAGATATTTCAAGCAACCCACATACAACGCTCCATAAAACCTTGTTATCCTGGTCATCGTTTTCCTCACCATTTCACCTGCTGTTATTCTTCTCACATCCACGCAACGCGCACCTGCAACCACATGTATTCCATGTAAGCCTCGCCATTTCTTACTTCCAACTCTCGTCGTTTACATCTCGTTCATTTCGTAGAATTTTTTCACCTGAATTTCACACGATTCGTCACGCGTTTCCGAGCACGCAAAGTAATATTATACGTGCATGGCCGCTAACGCAACGCAGGTTCGTTTGCGACTTTGAATTTAAAACTGACAATATTTAATGCAGCTTCCGTACAACTTTCACTGGGAGCGGGACGTGTCTCTACAGCTCGTGCACGTGTAACTTACTTGATTCGTATCGGTTGTTCAACAAGACAATTACAGTTTCCAAATCGCCTACCCTCTCCTGTCGCTTTTCACATGGCATCCGACCGTGCTCTACATACTAATTCGTCATCCAGGCTCACTGAGCAAGGAGATTCGGGCTGGATACATTGCTAATCAGGTAATTAGATCGTGTTCAAAGGGGAATGGCCTATCTCAGATCTGCTTGATGATCAATGAGTGGTTTCTCTGCTGGCTGGTCCGCATCTATCCCCTCATGCCCTACCCCGCACTCTACTGCGATGGGCCACTCTGCCGACTGGAACTGCCACAGCAAGTGGTCACGGTGAGCACGCAATTAAAAAATGGCCCGAACATTTCGAAATTACCTCTCCAGACTCTTCTCGCTGCAGCAGTCATCCTTCCCAATCCTCCCTTCGAGTTCCTTCTCCTGACCATGCACCAAAAGCTGGTGGCCAACACACAGTCGCACGCGCGTCTCTCACAAAGGTTAGATTCGATTCATCGATTTACCCTGTCGAATTCTTAGCGGTGCATTCCAGGGTACAGAAGAGGATGATGTACGCATTGTGCTTGCTGTTGCTACTCAATGTCGCCGGGTTTGGCGTTTTCGGCGGGCCAAGTCCGAAAAGCGAGGAGATTCTTAACGTAATTGCCTAACAATTCCTCTGACGAAATGCTCACATTGAAATTTCAGCGGCCGGAATTGGCGTGGCTAAAGGAGAGAGGAGGTCGATTATTGATCTTCGGTGATATGGGGAATGCCGAATACTTTGCATACGGTAGAGTGACCTAATGTGTTGCTTTTCGACAGGCTGGTCCGATTGTAGAATGCTATTTGATCGCAATCACACTGCTGATCGCTCATCCGGCAGTAATTGTGTTCTCGGTTCACGCGTCTTACGTTATTCACCGTGCCAAGGTGAGGAAATTCTGTCCTTTCCTTAATAAGAGAAGGGTAGTGCGTTGCTGCTGAGGAACTACACTATGCTGCCTGGATAAGCATACATTGCTACGTTTGGGTAATGCATAACTATCAGGAGCACACCAGCGACAGCACGGCGGTGCTGCAGAGACGAATAATGAGCGTTTTTCTCATTCAAGTTTGTGATTTAGATCTCAGAATAGTGAAATACTGTGAGAAAATGTACAGATGGAATCAGTGTTCTTCTTCTACTGTCTTCCATTGGGATTCTTGGTCATTGCAATAATATTCAATCTTTCATCCACTTTTCTTGCGTTCGCTCGTCCACTTATGCTGGTATGGACAGAATCTGACTTATTGGTAAACTGATGATTCAGGGGTGTTTCATTCTCAATCCGATGCCACAGTCACTCATTTTCTTGTTCAAGAACAAGTATTACCGAGAGGTTCGACAATATTCGGAGATCCATGACATTTCCAAGTTTTTCAGATCATCCGAAAGCAGATCGTGCGCATATTGAATTGTTTCATTCCACAAGCACATAGTTCCGTTTCGGCACAAGGAGACGCTTTCTCGCAATTTCCCTCAACATCGATCACTCGTTCAATCGTCCAACCAATTTGAGAAAAACCTTCCAAGGGAATTGCTAGCTCAAAATATTCGTCTAAAATTCAGAAATAACTTTTTTTTCTGTGAATATTTCTATAAGATTAAATACGATTGCTAATGCTCCTTACTTACAATCTTCTTTGGTTTGCCGTCGTCTGTTGTTATCAGGAGTCTAACATATAATATGCGATCTTTAATTTCGCTTGTTCATGACAACAATTTCTCTTCAGTCGCGCAATGGTGTGATTTTCCGTTAATGAAAGCAGACACGGAACTCTCAGAAAGGACGGGCGTGTTAGTCTATTACACTCGACCCGTTTTTCATTCGCAACTACGTGTCACAGATTGCCTACAATTCTGTGTTCGATAAACCTCGTGATATAATATTTCTCTTTCCTACAATACTGTCAATCAAACATTCGAATCGATTCACTGTTTGAGCCTTCTCTTCACTAATGGAATTCAACGATGCGCAGGTGTGATGGGATCTCTCATTTTCATTTTTATTGCAATGTCCAGTTGCCGTACAACTTCCACTGGGATCGCGATGTATCGCTCAAGTTGTTGCGCATGTAAATCTGCTCCTCATTATTATTCGCCATCGAAACTTGCAGTTTTCAAACTATCACTCCAATAATATCCCTTCTGACTTTTCACCCGACAGTATTTTTCTTTCTAATCAAATATCCCGGCTCTCTCAGCAAGCAAAACCGAGCAGGCTACATCGCCTTTCAGGTATTGTGGACCCCATCTATTTGAATTAATAGTTCCCTTTCAATCATAATAAAAAGGAGTTATAGATGAGTCTAATCCTCCTGGAATGGACAGTGTGCTGGATCATCCGGATCTACCCTCTCATGCCCTATCCGGGCCTTTATTGCGACGGCCTACTTTGTCAACTGGGTCTGCCACAACAAGCGATCATGGTGGGACTTCGTTTCTCAAAATACTTCAATCGGGTCAATCCCTAGCCAATCTCATTCCAGGCATTCGCAGCATTAACCGTAATTCTGCCAAACTGTCTTTTCTTCTTTCTTCTTCTCGCCATGCATCAAACATTCCTCGTCAGCGCAAAATCGAAGGCTCGCTTGTCTCAATGGTCAAAGAAATTTTTAAAATCGCTGCAAATGTTAAATTTGCAGTGTCAAGAATTTTGTGATGCTTTTTCAAATTGCAATCTGTTTCTCGAATGTGGTCGGATTCGCTATTTTCGGCACTCCAAGTGTGAAGCTTGCAGAGATTCGAATGGTTGTTCGCTTCCCTTTTTTGTTTCTTTTGCACTTGTAAACGTTACAGCGACGGGAATTTTCCTGGTTAATAGATCAAGGAGGACAGTTTCTGATCTTTGGCGATGTGGGAGACGTCGAGTTTGTTATATACGGTAATGATATAATTTGTGTAGCTAGTCAATCTCTATTTGTTTTTTAAGAACTCTGTTATCTCCTATTCTCGTCGTCAATAATTGCAAGCGCGATAATTGTATTGTCTCTACACGCTACTTACACCATCCACCTCACTAAAGTACCTTGTACATTCTGTTATGAGATAACAATTCAACTCAGGCGCACACTTCAGACAAGACGGCCATAATACAAAGACGCGTTATGACCATTCTCCTCATTCAAGTCATTTATTATTTTTTTTGAATTAATATTTGAGACCGTTTGCGTTAGGATCAACAAGGTTCAACGGTGGTCTGGAACAGGTAAAAAATCGAGATAACTGAAAAGTTGGCCATAGGGGTTGTTTTTGAACCGGAACAAGCTGGTGAGGTCGATTTCGCAATATGTCCCCTCCGCGCTCCAGGAGGGGCACCCCCTATTTTAGCCAAAAACGCGTATTTCGATGTTTTTCTTCGAGGAGTGGTCAAAAGGGCCTGAAATCGCACAAATGAAATTATTTTCACAAAAAGAAAAAATTCGTTTTCGAGAAAAAATGAAAAAATTAAAGGAGGAAAAAGTGCGCCCTATCATGTCAGTAGAAAGAGCATGCATCTCGATTTTATACCTGTTCCAGCCACTTGTTGACCCTTACGCAATCAGCCTCATATCTCATTTTTCCAGCTCATTTGCGTATTGTTCGCCTACACCTTTCCTCTGTCTACAATGGTTTTCGCCTGTATTTTTCCAGCCCCAGCTTCCGTTGTCGCCTTCGCTCGCCCTTTCAATACAGTTCATTGCTAGATTGAGAGAACGATTAAGGAAAAACATGTTTTCAGGTAGTATTCATCTCACTTCCCGTTCCTCTCGCGCTCATTTTCGTGTTGAAGAACAATGTCTATCGACAGGTTGCCAGAGTCAGAACTTAATTTGGCCAATTTTCATTTCAGATTATCAGGTTACACAGTTGGAAAGTCGCCAGTTTCATGCTTCCTTGCAGCGAACGAGTTCAAATGAAGTGCACGTCTGTGCAGACTACCTCGGTTACAAGTGTCACAAAAGGCGATCGGAATTGAGCTCTTGTTTGAAGATTTCATGTTTCTCTGTTATCTTTGATATGCCATCGTGTAAAGTGATCCATGGATTGATGTAAATATTAGATTAATGGAATTAGCCAATAATCATCGATCGAAAACGCAGAATGTGCGATGACAACGCGCCAATGTTCATTCGGATATTCGGAAAGAACATACATAATAAGTGTTGTGATGAATCATCAATTCGTCGCTCATTAGTGTCTTCTGATAATAACATTCTGTTTACAACATGTTTGATATTCACAGAATATAATTCATGTCAAGTTTGTTGAATAATGAAAAATTGTTTGCTACGCTAGATAGCACGTGTTCACCTGTCGCCCTGTGCATTTGGTAACGTGCAATGTGTAACATGCAGTGGCACTCTCGAAACAACCCAATCAGTCGCTAACAAAACGCTGCAAATATCTTCCCGTTCCATCATGATGTCAAGGCAAGCAAAACACCTGCAAGCACGCACGAATTTGTTGTCTTTCACACGAGTTCCGAGTTTTATTCAGTGGCAAGAAATAGATCAATGTCTCCATTTACAGTTGTTCATAAATCATACCTACAGACATTAGTGATTTCGTAATAAACTATTTGTTGATCACCTCAATTCCCCGACCACCTGCCATCCCAATTTATCTTTCCCTCGTATCCTCAGTGGCAGTGGCAGTGTGCGAAGTCACGCATGGCCATCAACGCAACACATGTTCGTTTCTAAATTCCTTTAACGATCAACAATCAGTCCTTTAGTTACCCTTCAACCTGAATCGTGATCGTGATGTATCTCTGGATCTCGTGCAATAGTGAGTCTTACCAATTTTGCTGAACTTTTTCTTATTTCGCAGCTTCCAAATAGCCTATCCAATCGTATCCCTTTTCACTTGGCATCCAACAGTGTTGTACATTCTCATTCGTCATCCAGGATCGCTGAGCAAAGACATTCGAGCTGGGTACATTGCTAACCAGGTGCGTTTACTGAAGATACAAAGAAGATGAACGTTTGTAGATAGGCCTGATGATCAACGAGTGGTTTCTCTGCTGGTTCATTCGCGTATATCCCCTCATTCCGTATCCGGCCCTCTATTGCGACGGACCTCTCTGCAGAATCGGACTACCACAACAAGCAGTCACTGTAAGGATGTTGAATGGGCATGCCAACGAATACTCTACTTTAACTGTTCTATTTCAAGCATCCCTTCAGCTGAAATTGTTCAAATTAACACTTTGCATGCTTTGCTCGGTGCTGCAGTCATTCTTCCCAATCCTCCCTTTGAATTTCTCATGTTGAGCATGCATCAGAAACTGGTCTCCAACTTCCATTCGTGGGCACGTCTCTCCAAAAAGTATTTCTCAAATTTTCATTCAAAAATAAGTTATAAGTTTAGAGTGCAAAATAGAATGATGTACACTCTGTGTTGGATGCTGTTAGTCAACGTAGCCGGATTCGTTGTTTTCGGAGCGCCAAGTGTGAGAAGCGAGGAGATTCTAAACGTAAACCGCAACAGTTTTTAATGTTTAATAATTAAAAATGCAGCGACAAGAACTAGCGTGGTTAAAGGACCGAGGAGGTCAATTGTTGCTCTTCGGTGACGTTGGTAACGCGGAAAACTTCGTGTATGGTAGCGATTATCTCAAGTTACTCTAAATTAATTTTTAGTTTTAGAATGCTACATCATCGCAGGGACACTACTCATCGTTTTTACTGCTGTAACGGTCGTCTCTCTTCATTCTACATACGTGATTCACCTTGCCAAGGAAAAAATTAAAAATAAACTCGATCATCATTAATTTGACCTCAGAAACATGCAAGCGACAATACCGGGCAGCTACAACGACGGATAATGGGTGTTCTACTCATTCAAGTACGTTGAGAAGCCAAAGTTTTAAATGTCCAAAAAATTGTGTAACAGTTGCATGGGGCGTTCATCTTCTATGTTGTCCCCCTTGCTGTACTGGCAGCTTGCGGCATTTTTCCAATCTCTTCCGAATTGCTAATGATTGCTCGTCCGCTTCTCATGGTGAGTTCTGCACTTGATTTATATAAAGTTCTGTCATTAGATGTGCTTCATTCTTAATCCGATGCCTCAGTCGCTAGTTTTTCTATTGAAGAACCAGTTCTATCGTGAGGTATGATTATTCTTCAATCTAAAATCAACGCTTTGTTCAGATCATTCGGAAAAGAATATTTCGATGCTGTATCCAACAATCTACCAATGTTACGAGGCTTCCTGAAGCCTTCACTCAGCTTCCATCGACATCAGTTGCGCGTTCCATCGTACTTGCTATCTGAGCTTGATAGAGCATGTCATTAAAGTCTCGCTCTCGGCTCGCGTCATAAACGAATGTTAATCGAAGTGGGCTACACCACACCTGTACGACAACAGAACCATCTCATTTTGAATTACACAGTTTGCTTTATCATGTGCTTATGACGGAATTTGAAATTATCCAAAAAGTTTAATTTGTAGAGAAAGTATCTGCGGTCCCGATCGATGTAAAATGTTCGTCGTGCGTGTCATTTTCCAGTTCTCGTGAATATGAGAGTGACACAAATCGTAGCTTATCGGCTGCGACAATTACTACAAAAGCTCACACTATATCTTATTGAACGATAACTGACTGTCATTGCTCCCCATATCGTTTGCAAGGAGCATATTCGGAGCCATTGCTTATAATTTCAAACCCTTGTCTAAATATTTGTCACTAATTGTACTGAGACTTCTTTATCGTAAGGAAGCCATTCACAATCAGATGCATGCTTTCAATAACTCTAATCATCATAAGCAAGAGGAAGAGAATGAAGAAGGGAAGCGGAAGAGACATGTACGATAGCTTTCAACGACATCAGAAAAATTGAACACAATGATATTATTTAAAAGTCTTCCAGAGACAAAAATAATATTAGGGGTGTAGCTAAAGTATAACTCTGGGACATCAGTTCACAATCTCATTTTATAGTTTCGTCGTGAATGTGCTCGAAGTGGTTAGAGATACAATAGAGTTTGCCAAAAGTGATGCGACCTTCACCTTTCATGTGAATTTACCCCGCTCATTCGCCAGTGACAAACAGAGTGTTTATTTCGGGTTTTAGCGTCCACTATTCATTGTGACATGTCATGTCAAATGAAGCAGTTGCGAAGAAGTTATGCATGAATTTCTGAAAATCTTAGCTGGAAGCATAGGTAGAAGATTCACTTTGTGAAATAGAATTGTTAACTGCCGAATTCAGAAAAAAATTAAGCAGTAGTTGATATCTTTTTGATGTCGGTAAATGAAATGCTAAAATGCAACAACAACAGTCAAAGTTGCACAAAAAATGCAATGCTACAGAGAATATTCCCACGAGGCACAAAATGCAGCTTGCACAATATTTTCCTCCTGTGAAATTGTTCGACCTCATATTTGTGTTTACCGGTTCGCACTTTCTACTCTATATTCCCAACTCTGAGATCGAAAACACTTGCGTTGGTTATAGTTGAAAGAGGTTGCTCGCACGAACGTACTGATTTCTGTTTTCATCAAATATTATTACTATTTTTCGATTGATCTCAAATTACCACTGTTTGAACTCTGTGAATTTCTCTCAACCGTTGCATGACAAATCGGCGTTTGCAGGTGGAACTAAGGAAGCCTGTGTACTGCTAAAATAAGCAGCTGCAGTCGTGAAAACTCAGTTTCGTTCTCAACATTAGCCGGTACTCGATGGGTTTAAACTTTACGGTCGATGAAACGCACGAGAGGATCGTTTTCTGGTGCGTCATTCAATTAGAATTTCATGTAATATTGTGTTCAGGAGTCTCCACTCCATCACCGCTGTCACTGTTCCGATCGATCTGTTGACCATTTATTTGCTGTGGAAAAAGTCGCCGAAACAGAGTGTTTACTACAGGAAACTGTTGCTTGCGCTGCAGGTATAGTGCAGGAATTTGATTGCGTAGTCGTAATAAACTGTTCAGATATGCTGCGTACTTATAGAGGTGCACATGGGAGTGCTCTTCGCACCGATCCTTCTCTTCCCATTGATTGGCGTTTACAGTCAGGGACTTCTCGTCCACGTTCACTTTCCACCGCACTATTCTGTTGTGCGTTTTGCTAATCTCTTAGTTTCAATAAGATGCATTCAGGTGCTCTTCTACTTTCTGGTTCTCGCATGTCTCATCATACTCAACTTTTGCGTTTTCTACCGTCATCAATCGATTCTCCCGTCTGGGCACCGGCTCAAAATCGAGAAAGTATTCAAAAATCTACTGACCGAAGTCAAACGTAATTTCCAGAAGCGCTACCGTTATCTGCTGTACTCGCTCTACGCGATTGCACTCGAAAGCATGTGCATATCCGTTATCTTTTCAGGTTATGACGAAAGTCCTGGAGGCAGTGAGTATCTAGAGAAGGTGATCTTTAGGTTTACTTTTTTCTTGGAAAGGTAAGAATAGAACGAACACCATGGACGTATTTTCCAGAATCATCCTGCTATGTTATGCCTTGTACAAAAGGAAAGCTGGGTTGTTTACAATCCGAATTCCGCCACTCGACTTGTCGTTTACCACGTGATATTGGTAAGGACGTTTTAATCGAGATAGATCTCTGGTATTTCTGATTCTATTCGTGAACAAGAGCGTGAGAAACACTATGATTACGATTATGTGTTCATTTAGTGCCTGGCAATCGCTGTTCCTCTCTTCTTCCTTCTCATTCGTCACATTTACGTGCTGCTCAAATCTCGAGTGAGTACGCGAGCATCAAAAACATGAGAACTGGGCTCTGTACGGATATCGTGGCCCGATGAGATTATCGTGGCCCCTCAGATTATCGTGGCCCGTTCGGGTTATCGTGGCCCGTTCAGATTATCGTGGCCCGTTCAGATAACATCTTGTCTCATTCAGGGTTTCAATGCAAATCTTCCCAATTTAGGCAATAAGACGCATGGATGGCCTTAGCTTCAGCATTTGCTACTCGGAGAAAACTTGTCCGAGAAGTTTGGAAGAGTTGACATTGTTCTGTAGCCACATAGATGGTGCCAGTAAAAGAATACTTGGATGATTTTCATAATTTCGATTATGCATTTGAGAAAATTCATAATCCTTATCTCTTAATTTCTGCGTGCGCGTGTGTCAAATGTCGGGGTGTTTGATTGATAAGACCGTCTTGCTCCTCCAACTCAATATGGGCGAGGGTAAATCTAGGAAATCTGCGAATAATGATTCAGGGAGGAGAGGTCGTCCGTGACGTCACTCCTGGTCCACGACTCCTCAGTGTGGTTGGAAGGGAAGGCTTCTGAGTGATTCTCCTAGGTGAAACGGTCATCAGAGTGGTCAGAAGGGAAGGATTGGGAATGGTTTTCCGTGGAGCCTATGTAAATACAGAGCAGTGTCAACTCTTCCAAACCTCTCGGACAAGTTTTCTCCGAGTAGCAATTGCCGAGCCTTACGCCATCCATGCGTCTTATCGCCTAAGAATAATGAAACTGAGAATATTTGCATTGAAACCCTGAAGGAGACAAGATATTATCCGAACGGGCCACGATAATCTGAACGGGCCACGATAACCCGAACGGGCCACGATAATCTGAGGGGGTCCTTGGGTTTTTTCAACGGGCCACGATAATCTGAACGGGCCATGATAATCTGAACGGGCCACGATAATCTGAACGGGCCATGATAATCTGAACGGGCCACGATAATCTCATCGGGCCACGATATCCGTACAGAGCCGAGAACTGCTCAGACAAAGTTTCGAAAATAACAATAATCAAAATCAGGTGGCCGACATGAGCCCTCGTACTCTTGCCTACCACCGTGCGATGGTGAACTCTCTGATCATGCAGGTTCTCATTTTGGTCGCATTCGCCTTTATTCTGTGCCGTTCCAGAGTCTCTGCTGGCTTGCGATCTGCGCTCCCGTAGCCGTCCTGATAGCGAGTTTTCTGCTGGAGAGGATACCCCACGGTAAATGCGAAGTCAATGAAAATAGAACCCAAATGAAAAATATTGCAGAGGTAACGAGCGGCGTTCATTTGATCGCACAGCTTTTCCCTCTTCTCAATGCACTAACAGTGCTGTTCAACACTCCTACAATCCGAAAGACACTCCGTAGCTATTTCCCCTTTCATTCCCATTCAGTTTCCCCCAAAATGAGCACAGTTCATCAGCGAGCTGCGTTTAGTAACTTGTCGAGATGAAAAATGACTTCATTGAGTGAGACTTACAATAACATATTTAACATTTTATGTGTTCAGAAAAAAAGTAATGAACGACAATACATTTTGATTCAGTACCTGTTGTTATGTCTACCCATGATATCTGAAAGCCGTCAAACCCATGCGACTTTTGTATTCCTTGGAGAATCCAAAACCACATACTACGTTTTTAAAATAGTCCGGACATAACGTAATTCCGCAGACTAAAACCGTTTTGATTCGATTTATACGCATTGCAACCGATCTATCTAATCATTTCAACTGTAGCTGACTTTATTACAATGCGAAAAAATATAAGAAACAATTTTAGAACACATAAGTCCTATTTAAACGTGTTTTAATGGATGTGGTGTGGTTGAACGCCTTTTCCGACACTCGTCAATTTCCCCATACGCGCGGACCATTTATTTGTCAAGTTTTGTGAAAAACGTAGTAACATTCACATTTCCTTCTCCAAAACAAACATATTCCGTCTTAAGATCAAATTCGCGGTATAAGTTGGATTTCGTGATGACGAATGGCACGGTTTGTCAATGCTTCAAGGTCACAGTTATGAATTCCGTCTACAGTTGTCGTTCAACTTCCAATGTGAGCGTGACAGAACATTGGAGTTGGTGCAAACGTTGGTTTTTTCGTCATAATTTAGCGAGCGAAATACGGCATAATTTGAGAAATTCAGTGTCCAATCCGGCAGCCCACTTCTTTCGTTGATCACTTTGCATCCCACTGCTCTTTACATTCTCATTTGCCATCCGGGGTCGCTGAGCAGAGAAAATCGAGCTGGCTACATTGCTTTTCAGGTATTTCGTCGTGAACCTGATTAGATTATGTATAGTTTCCCTTCAGATTACATTGATTCTACTCGAATGGACACTATGTTGGCTAGTTCGAATCTATCCGTTGATGCCCTATCCTGCTCTTTACTGTGATGGGCCACTATGTAGACTTGGACTGCCGCAGCAAGCAATTTCAGTAAGCCACACTAAGTGGCATTGAATTTTGCACCGAAAATGTTGCTTCAGACCCTTCTAGCCGTAGTTGTCAATCTGCCCAATTGGCCATTCTGCTTTCTCCTGCTTACAATGCACCAGAAAATGCTCGTTAACTCGAAATCACTTTTGCGCCTTTCGAGAAGGTTTCTTCGAAAAGTTATAATGAAAACAACAGCTATTGAAGCACCAAGATATGTATGATGTTCGCATTGTCGGCAATATTGCTACTGAATGTAGCTGGATTTGGATTTTTTGGAGCTCCAAGTGTGCGAAGCGAGGAAATTCAAAGGGTATCTATAATATGGAAATGCGATCGGTTTTCTAAATTCCGTTTCAGAGGGCTGAACTGGAATGGTTGAACGATCGAGGAGGTCAAATTTTGATATTCGGTGACGTCGGAAGCGTCGAATACTTTGTGTACGGTAGAGTGAATCTTGTAGTGATCTGGTCGATAACTATCGTTTCAAGAGTGCTACTTTCTGGCCTTTTCGGTGCTGGTAGTTCACAGTTCAGTTGCGTGCATCTCCGTACACGCTGCTTACGTTATCCAACGTGCGAAGGTTAGTTTTATGAACTGATTCTAATAGTTGCTCATGATTTGCAGGCATACACGTCCGACACAACAGCAGTGTTGCAAAAACGCGTTATGAGCGTGCTTCTGATTCAGGTAAACTAGAAATTCACAATATAATCAGAATCACTACTTGTAAATTCAGCTGGCCAGTGTGAACCTCTTCTACAGCTTACCATTGGCGATGCTCGCCACAGCGTCCGTATTCCTCTTCCCGTCCAGCTTTCTTGTGATCGCGCGCCCATTTCTGATTGTATGCACATAATAACAGTAGTTCATTCATGTACTTTCTCAGATTCTCTTCACAATAACTCCTTTTCCACTAACACTGATTTTCCTGTTCAAGAACAAGTTCTATCGCCAGGTTTTATTTCTTTTCTGAAATTGTTTTATTTGTCCATTCAAAGATCCTTCGACGACAGATCCTCCGAGCTTTGGATACTCTCCTTCCTTGTTTTTCTCGTCCGAGAAAACGAAAACAGACGATGCAGATGGTTTCGTTTTCCCTATCTGTTCCTTCATCCTCAATCGCACGTCCAATATTAATTTCTCACTGATAATATTTTCTTTGTACAGCTCTTTTTACAATCTCCACAGATTCCAAGCATTAATCAGCACGACAATAATTGTTGTTATTATTCGCGAGCTTCGAGATCATGTTTTGTATGTGATCATTTAACGGCACAAACTGTTCTATGTTGAGAATAATAACGGTTGCTGAAAATATAGGGGAAAATGAACAATACTCATAAAAACAAATAAATTAATGATTCGGTTGTATTAGGTCATTCAGATAATCACGACATATGGAATAGATGCATCTGCTTTCAACTTAAAAGTACAGAATAAACGCTAATAATAGTTATAAATGAGATCTGTGTGTTTACGAAAACTACAAAAAAATTCTCGTTCTTGATTGATTGTGACTACTGAACAAAATAAAATTTATTTCGGCTGTTGAAAAGCTTTATTGTTTTCCTACGTTTTTGGAAATTAATGCTGTATTTTTCATGCTTTTCCTCACCCGCAACCACGAATGATTGAACCTCTGCCAAACGCGACACAAGCGCTCTTCAATGCAATAAAATACCTGTCTTCATCGGTTTCACTTCTCCTCAGTTCGGTTGCTATATTCGTGCTTGTTCGGCACTTGCCCTATGCAACAAAGGCGTATAAAATACTACTCGGGATTATTACGGTATTCATGCTACTCAATTGCTATGAGGCTAGGAATTATTTAGATATCTGTAGCGATCGACGATCTGTTTCTCCAAATTATGATGGATCCAATACTTATTTATCCCCTTCCGTGCTTGTACATTGATGGAGTATTGCATCGGATTAACTTCAGCGCATCAATTAGCTTTGTGAGTATGCCACTATAGAAACAGACTCTAAACAGACAGGAAATCTGGATATCTTGCATCTCACTCTCATCAATTCCATACGGATTGTGCGTCATGTACCGCAATCAGGTAAAATGAGACTGTGCTGGCTCAAATGGGCCATCACCCCAGATTATTCTCACACCAACGAAGCGAATTCCTGTTTGGCTTTTAACTGTGATACTGATCGGTTCTATGTTTGTCTGTCTAGCTCAGGGTCCAATGCTAGAGGTATCTCATGCAGTTTTACAGGGGAAATCCATGATTTTAGCTCGGCCACGAACAATCCATTTCAACTATGAATTCGTATTTTGAGGTTTGCTAAATTGAATTGGTTGATGGCGAAAACGTTCTCGCTTCAGCTCCTCTCCGACAGATGGCCCGCTGATATCAGAACTCGTACTGAATGCCGTATATCGAGCAGACTCCGTTTGATTTGCTGCGAATACGCGGTCGGAAACACTTTCTATGCAGTGTTCATGGCAATTGTAAGATTTTATCCAATAATTCATGATTTTCTTCAAAAATGCAGGTGTGCACCCACACTTTCCACACACTTGGTCAAATGGAGATCATCAGTGAGAAGACGCGCAATTGCCATCGTCGACTGATGAAGTCGCTCATTATACAGGTTTACAAACATTTCCAAACAACTTTTAATTTTATTGGCTGCAGATTCTCATTCCATTTTTCACGGTGATTCTCCCAATGTGTGGCTTGAATCTGCAGTATGTTATCAATTTCGAAATGCCAGGTTTGTATAGTCAACAGATGGGTTCGAAGTGAAACATTTTAGAATTCACACACATCATGTTCAAGGTGATTGGATTGCATTCCATCGCGCACTCGCTTTGTCTTATTCTCAGCACGAGTTTTCTTCGTAGCTTTGCAATGGTTTGTAAATTGTTAAAAAAGACCGAAAACGTGTGCTTCAGGGCTTCAATAATAAACTCTCAATTGTGGCTAAAAGAAACGCTTCACTTTCCAGCGTTACAGCAGTTTCCAAATCAACGACAATTCAGCATTGATATTGATAACAAAAAATCATTAAAAATCAATTATGTTGTTTGCTCATTCATCAATTGTCTAATGGTTTAGATTATTGCTTCGCTACAGATTTGTATTCTAATATCATTATTTTGTCATTTGTATGTGACTACCAATTCACGATTACAACCGCTGTCAATGATTCATCATACGTTTGTTTTTACAAATAAGGCAATAATTATTGGTGAAACGAGATGGTGACTTCGTACACTTCATTCCTACTCCATCCATCACTTGGTGTGATTGCTTGCTGCAGTAGTGGATAAAACGTGCGAATCGTGAATAAGAGATGACCATTTCGACTGATGGCAAACTCGCCTCGCGGGAGTTGTTGACCCTGAGATAATCCGATAAAAATGAATAGCAAGTTGATGAAAATACCTCCATTCCTGGCTCGAGACCCGCATTGATAATATTCATATCGATATGAGTCGACGTCCGAAGACGCCACTCACCTCTACATCGCTTCTGATATCGCATCTGAGAAAAACACAGTAGAGTCACGAAGCGAACATGGGAAAACTAACGAGTATGAGCTCCATGAATCGATCCGTATCTATGACTAAGCTCAATACAGCGAAATCGATGTAGCTAGTCATAATTTTGAAGATGGAAGCACTATTCGGAACATCGAGCGCCTGGGACAAAATCATTGATTGTTGCTGATGAAAATTGGGACCTGCGTTGACCAGCTTTGCTCTGCGAGTTCCAGTGACGGATTTGCTACTGCGCTCGCATACTTTTCTATGAAATCGAGCGAGGCGAATCGGACAATATCGAAGGCTGCTACGTAGAGTTCCTTGGGCTTTGAGGATAAAATCCAGTTTTTAAGTCTGAAAGATAAAAAAGGTACAAGATTTCGATGAACCAATTCACTCAGTAAGGCAGTTATTCTCCTCGAAATTGGCTTCGATGTAGAGCAGATTCGGTGCGTCCAAGACTATGTGCTGTTTTAGCTGTTCCAAATATGAATCTAGTCTGTCGTGCTAAAAAAACTTGTATCGGTGCATATCGACAATTCGCATACCTTCAATTCGATGTAAACTCTTTCAAAATCGTATCGTTTCAGGAAACTACCGGCGATCTTGAATATCTGATGGATGGCGGTAATCGTGCCATTGAATGGAATCGATTTGTCGACTGTCTAGAATGAGCGCACTGTGAACAGAGGAGTAAAGATATATGGTCAACAACAGGCAAAGAACGTACGTTGCAAGTGAGACAATCATGAGGGTCGTCTCTATGAACGACCTTGTCGAATTGCGGTTTATCGCCACGATAGAGAACGCTGAGCTTGCACGCGCCGTACGCCTGGAATCAAAGAATTCCAATTTCGAATACATTAGGTGTTGAGTCCTTACCGAAACAATTCTGATCTGTGTCGCTCGCGTCTTTCTCGCTGTTGGCCTGGCACCAACAGCGAGATAATACATCGTTTGACTCGTTGTGGAGATCTGATCGAGGTCGTCACTGGAACAATAAAGTCTTTCCCAATTTGAATCATGTTTCCTAACTGATCGAGCCTTGAGAATACGTTGAGAATGCAGGGCAGTGGGAGCTTCGAAAGGTGATCCTGTGAAGGAATAACGTAAGCATTCATTGAGCGGCTTGGTCTGTGATTGATATTCTTAACTACCTCATCGGCAATCGTGGATTCGAGAGCGAACTCCTTCCCACAACTTGTCATACCTGAATAAATACATCAACGTTAGAACAGAGAAAGAGCCAATAAAATAAATAAATAAAAAAGAGGGCAGAATTGGTGGAATAACACGTTTAGTGAACGAATTCACACTCAATACGAGGAAAGAGTCGACAATAACCCATGCACAAGCGCGCAAGTGTTTACCAAGTGAGTGCATGCAATGATACGAGTGACGCATCCATTTCGAGTCGTTTCAACTTGCCAGGATACATATTTATATTTATAAAACCCGGTTAACATCAATCGTCACGAAGCTAACAACAATAAATTCAAAGAATGTAATTATGAAACGTGCGACGATAACAACGCAAATAAAGGATAGTGGGGAAGGGGGAGATGAAAGAGAAACGCGCACACAAATACGGTGGTTCGTGTCGAATAGAGAACTGACTATTTTCACGAGTCGGACAAAACAGGTCTATTTATTCATGTTATCAAACGCGTTGCAACTGCATATAATTCTTCCTCGGAATGTTGATAATGCCTTGGACGGGAGTGAGATCGAGCGGCGCATCTTTGGGCGGGAGTACCCTGTACTTCTGGAGGATGACTACTAGTGCCAGGAAGAGTTCCATCCTCGCGAGTCCCTCGCCCGCACACTGTCTCTTCCCGATTGAGAAGGGAACCGCGTGCTCGAGGGCTACCTGAACAATTAATTGTGCGATGATTCTCGAATTTCACGAGTAGACTAAGCGCTTCGAACCTTATTGGGGGACTTTCCATCAGACAGCAAGAATCTCTCGGGTCGGAATTCGTCCGGTCGCTCAAACATTGTATTGTTCCTCATAACGTTGAAGATTTGTCCGAGGACGATGGTATCCTTGGGGATGGAATGGCCTGATACCTACAATGAGGAGACTATCATAGACCATTCACAGTCGATGCTCACCTCAGTGTCCACAACCGTTCGATGCATCACATTGAGTGGGAGGATATTGGCGACTCGTTGGATTTCCGTGAGTGCAGCAGAAGTGTAGGGCATCTTAGTTCGATCGGCCATGCTTACATCGCCCTCGCGTCCGATCACAGAGTGAATCTCCGCACGGATTCGGTCCTGAGTAGAGATGGGAAAGGAAGAGGGAAGAGGGGCGAATTGATGCAAATTGAGCCGCGCTCTTGTGCAAGAGTGAGAGGGAGGGATTAACTCTTGTGCAAGAGTGAGCGATCTTGCACAAGAGTAGAGAGGATTCCTCAGAGAATGAGAGAGGGTGCATTTCCCGTTGGTTTTAGCGCTTAGCTACAAAGACAAAAGTTGTAGATCTAAGGCTGCTCTTTCCGATGGTGCAAGACAGAACATGATAGCAATAAACATACTCGAGCTAGGCCCATTTGCGATACATTTCTGAATGAGGCTAATTCCTCTGTGGAGCAAACGCTTAGCACTCAAGGTAAAGTTTGTAGGGCTCACCAAGATTCATCTTTTTCATGTTGATCACTAAGCGTTTCCTCCACGGAGAAATCGTTTTAAATGAGAAATGATCTTTGCGTACGTGTTTATCGATGAAATTTTGATGATCTTTTTTGTCTAGATCACTATTTCAAATAGCAGAGCCGGCCCTCCAACTTTTGTGTTTATTATCGAGTGATACTACCATCCAGCAATCAGTCCAATACGGTTTTTCGAACTCCGAAAGCCAAAGACTATGCAACCCCAGAACCCATTAAAACACAATGGTAATCGGATAGAAAGCATTTCAGGATGACAGTAAAGCCTTTTCTAAACTAAACTGCACAAAATCCAGTCAAAAACCATCTGCAAAGACCCGTTTTCTCAACTCACTCTTGCGCAAGAGTGCAAACTCTTGCACAAGAGTTAATCCCTCCCTCTCCTCTTCCTTTCCCTCTCATTCCTCGCCGCGCGAAGCGGCGAGTCTTCCTTTTACTCTTCCTTTCCCTTCTCTAGTCCTGAGTGGGGCAGATTAATAAACTGAATTTCTCCTTTTTGCACTGACTTTCTCCTTCTCGTTTTCTAACAAGCGAAAATTCGGAAAGAAAAGACTAGAATATTGCAACTGTTAGTATGAATTTCTTTCGGCTTTATTGCAAAGCATCGAAGAACGTTCGCTCACCTGCACATCAAGATTCTTAGCCAGATGCAGCATGGCCCATCTCAACGTCGTCGACGTCGTCTCCATGCCCGCGAGGAAGAAGTCGTTGCAGACGTTCAGCATCTGGAGGTGACTGCAAAGCCGTATTATCATTTAAGTTAAAATTTCAAAAAATCAGCATTTTTCAACAGGAATTGCCTGGTTTCGAATAATGGATCTATTCTCACTTGAGACTGCCTCCACTCGTCTGCATCCTCTGCATGTATGCGTGCACGAAGCAGCCCGGTTCGTCGTTGTCGTCGAAGGTCTTCGAGCATCGGTCGACGTCTTCACGAACGTGCGCCGTCATCTACAATGAAAAGCGATCAACTCATAAACATCAAGTGCTTCGATTTTGCAGTAGAACAACCAGAAAATGCATGACCTTGCCACTTCCCGCTCTATACTGTCCCTCCGCAAGCCATCCAATCACAGGTAGCTTGCTCAACCAGGGAAACTGGAGCGTGAGAAAGACTAATGGGTTTGCGCGTTGAGACTCAACCTGAAATCAGCGCATTTAAAAAAAAATAGAATCATTTACCATCTACTTAGCTCAAATTTTAAAAAAAATTACATCACAGGTTACCTGCTTCGTGAGACCATCAGAGTAGTCCATCAGTCTCTTGCAATCATCGTATTTGTAGTGGTATCCGAAGAGCACTTCGTTGACAACATTCGCCACAAGAATCTAAATGGGCTAAATCTTAAAAGTCTTTCGTAGTTTTAAATGCTTACCTGCAGAGGCCATCTGAAGTCCACACGACTCTTGTCTTCAATTGCGTCCAAATGCCTCATACACTCATCCATAGACGATTTCACCTTCAAATTTGCCATTTTCAATATGATTTCGAGAAAATATTCAAACCTGTGCCTCCATGGCATTCTTTCCCATGCCAAAATCTCTCAGAATAGTAATCGCCGTTCTTCTCTGTTCCCTCCAATTCTCCCCATCACTGAAGAGAACTCCTCCATTCTCCGTTGTCATGAACTGATCATCGGGAAATTTGCCCAGACGTCCAGCGAAATCGTCGCCTAAACAGCATGTATTCTACTTGTGTGTGTTTGTGAAGAAGTGTAATCGAAAGACTCACCCTTGGCCAAGAATGCCTCCTTTATCGTGTCGTAGGTCATGAGAACTACGAAAGGACTCGGCGTCCACACTGTGAACATGTCTCCGTATTCCTTCTGAAGATCGTCGAGACACAAATTGAGACGATTCGGGTTGAGCTGGAACGCTATTCCAATGTTATTTGATAGGAAAAAACTCAAATTTTGAGTTGAAATCGCTCACCGTCAGTAGATTTCCAATAAGCGGCAGGGGCGTCGGTCCTCTCGGGTACCTCCGCACGTTCTCATAGTACTTGTACACGTAGACAACGACGAGGAGAAGACCCGCAACGAGTATTCCAATCATCGTTGCAGATCAAATAGACCACGGACGACACTCTATTATACTCCCCTGCCCACTGATAGGGCGTGCGAAAACAGGTAATCGGTGATAGGCGCGGAGTGAAGAAGGGACGGAGAGACGTGGCGATGTTTTGCTCTCTGCCCTGTCCATCTCTCAATCGTCCCTTCTGATCTCTGTCGATCGTGCTCGTTGTGCGCATTTCTGCACTCGGCCGTCCATTCGGTCCGGCCGGGTTGATTTCATGGGTTCAAAGTGTCGCAAGTGTGTGCCCGGTCCCTTTACGTAGCGAGAGCTGTGCCTTTTCTCTTGCCTATTCGTATTCTCGCTTATCCGTTGGGAGATAGCAAGCATGATAAAAATTCGAGAATGTCAAAAAAGCAAATTCGTACTTCTGATCTAACGCGCAAATTTAAGTCAGACTGGGTAATTAACAGCACAATCACAAACAAAACATTTATCTTTTTTGAGCACATACCAATACCGACAACACTACAAAATTGCAATACTCGGTTCCGGGGTGTTCTCTTTGGGATAGTTGGGAGGATACACGAGCGCATTCACGACGTTTCCACTGCAAATTATTTGTTTGCTTTTCGGGAAGGCGATCACCGTGATCTTTGATCCCTCGACTCACGCTTCTTTGTAATGACAAGTGACGATTCCTCCTCCGCTGCAAAGCGTAATGCCGCATCCAATATTTGTTGTGGCGGCCCAGGCCATCTAACAAAATGATATCAGAATCTCATCAACCTCTCCGTTTAGAGAGAGCCTCCGTACCTGAGTTGCATGTCTGATGTTGGTGCTGAATTGATCAGCCGTGAACCAGACCAAACCCCATCCGTAAAACTGCAAAGGTTGGTTTTAACTTTTTGATCTCATAGAAAAGGAATTGCTTGGAATTGCGGGAACAAATTGTTGTCAGCGAATGCACATCAAAACACGGTTTTTGTGAGCGAGGGCGAAAGAGAAATGAAAAATATGAGAAACAGACGTGAAATTGAAACACTTGCCTGGAACTCAAACTTCCACGCATCAGAAGCCGCCTTTCCTAATCCGTTCTTTGTATCCTGAATTTTGTTTTAAATCGTGAAATGTTCCAGCAAATTTGCTACAATTTTAACTAAAAACTAAATTTGCTACAATTTTAACGTGCATTTGTTAATTAAATAACTCTCACACTGGGGTGTTTTAAGTACATGTTCTCGCCCACGTTGTTTCTGTAATTGGATAATATTTTACCAAAAATGGAAATGTTCGACAGAACCTGTTTTTGGAGTGCTCCCAGCGACACTGGTCGGAAACATTCTGTGCTGATTTTTCCAGCTCACAATCCCAGGTCTGATGCACTTATTTATTTTGATTGATTATCTTGACAGTGAGTCCCTCACCAGATCAGCGATCGTCTTATTCGCTGGTGGGAAGTGAACGCCTCGAGCAACGAATTTTCCCTTCGAGATGGTAGATCGAAGTACATTATGACTTTTGAGTATCGCTTTGACCTGAAACAATCGAACGGGTAGTAAATATATAATGAATGAGCAACCTCAGCGGCGGGAATTCCGCCCGGGCAAGCTGCATCGAGTGCTGAAACATGAGTTCTTTTGAAACAAGTCCTAATTGTAAAGACGAGGTAGTCGCACCTGAAGCGAGAATACCGACAGCCAACAATACTCGTATCATCGCTCACTGGCTCGAGATCACCCAAACTCACGGTTTTGTAATCGGTTCAAAACTATTCAGCAAGGATTATCTCGAATGCTCTTGCAATTAAATCGACCATCAAAACTTGGCCATCTGTTCGTTCGCCAATTTTTCACGTTTGCAAGATAATCATGCATTTCACCCTGCGTATCCTCGATGATGTATCTCGTTTACGGGATTAATCCAAAATTCCATTTCAAAGGAACCAGGAGAGGTTCACACGACTTGTTGTTGATCCAATAGAACATCCTATTTTCTTTTAAGTTGTTGTTTTGATTGTAAAAGTTTGATGATTTCTGACACTATTTATTCACACAATCGATCAATACAGTGCGCTAAAAATTAACAATCGATCAACGATTTTATTCTAGACAAATGTTAAGAAAAGAGTGAGAATAAATAGTTCACGCCTTGGGTGTGTACACAAGGGCGTTGAGGTAGTTGCCACTGCAAATAGTTTATTAGGGAATTGAAAAATCTAAGTTTTGTGCTCTTTGATCTCTCTAACTTACGCGTCTTTGTACTGGCAAGTGACGATCGCTTGCTTGTTTCCTTTGCACAGAGCGATACCGCACCCAATCTTCTTCGTTGCTGCCCATGCCATCTCAAGTCAATTTACAATTCGTCAACACATTTCTGAAAGAAAAGCGATCCCAATACCTGCGTTGCATGCCCTACGCCTGAGTTGAACACGTCCGTTGTGAAACTGATCGATGACCATCCGAAGTCCTGCAATTAGCATTCCGTTGCCACTTTGTTAGCTGAATGAGTAAGTGAACGCATAATGAATACTTGCCTGAAACTCTTTCTTCCACGCATATGAAGCTGCCTTGCCCATTCCGTTGACGGTGATCTGACATATTTTACTTTTATTATTGTCGGGGGACGTCATAAGCAAGC
Organism: Pristionchus maxplancki; assembly: GCA_900490775.1. Taxonomy (NCBI): domain Eukaryota; kingdom Metazoa; phylum Nematoda; class Chromadorea; order Rhabditida; family Neodiplogasteridae; genus Pristionchus; species Pristionchus maxplancki. The sequence continues at coordinate 92,324 of LS571785.1, read as the reverse complement.
TCACCGCCGCGGACGAACTGAATGTGAACAGGTTCTCGCCGACGTTGTTCCTGATATTATTATTGTTATCCGACAAACGAATCGCGTCATATCACCTGTTGGTGGAGTGCGCGAAAATGCACTGATTGGAAACGTTCTGCGCCGTCTTCTCCAGAGCGCAGTCCCACGTCTGAGAAAATTATATTTGATTATCTTTGTGTTTGTTTCAGAGTTTATTTGGTTACCAAAAATAGCTCACTAGAGCAGGAATGGCTTTCTTTGCCGCCGGCATTTTCTTCCCTTTGGCGACGAATTTTCACTTCGAGATGTTCGAACGAAGTACATTGTGACTCTTGAGGATCGCGCTGACCTGCAATACTCAAAAGTTTTAACTAAATACAACGAATAAGTGACCTCAGCTGCGGGAATTCCGCCCGGGCAAGCTGCTTCAAGAGCTGTAATTACGAGTAAATACGCAATACATCTAAAAGCGTACCTGAAGCGAGGATACTAACTGCCAACAAGGCTCGAATCATCATTCAATGTTTCAATTCAATCCAACCTCACGGTTTTGTAATCACGAGGCGGAAACGGATCTGTCGGATTATCTGACACGATCTCGCGATTTGTTCAACATCCAAACTTCGCGATCTCATAATTTGCCAGTTTTTCACGTATCCAATTGATGCGGATCTTGTACAGATAATCTTCATCATACAATTCTTCCCGTTTGTGCAAAACACATTAATTGCACGATTCAAGTCTCTCATTAACATTCATTTACAACACATTTTGAATGCATTGGTTCGGTTGTTGGTCTCTAGATACGGTATTTCCTTCTAATGATTCCTTTCACGCATGCGTGAGAGCACTCCAAAACAAAACCTGGAAATATAAAAGAGATGGGAAATACGCCTTCCTTGGTAAATTCCTTGCAAATAAGTTTAGTGAGCAATGCTTGGATCAGTGGTGAGCGAGGAGTTTTATCACGTGAGTTTACATTTCTATGGATTTGAAGATCGAACGTTTTAGATCTACTCGGCGGTAACAACATCTATCTCATGTCTGAGCAATCTTCTTTTAATCTACGTCCTGTCCATAACACACATCGCTCAAGTAAGCTCGATCCGACGACGATTGAAGATCACTCTTTCCAGATCGGTCCCTATCGCATTCTTCTGCTCATTTTCGCAGTGGTGGATGTGCTCATTTCCATCATCCATCTCGCTCTAATTCCAGTAAGATTTCAATGAGAAATTCTAAATGATAGGAGAGATCAAAGGCGGTGCACATGACTGAGTTCGGCTACATCTTCTGGGGATATCGATTCGTGCGGGCGAGAACGACTGCGGGCACTTGGGCAGGTGAGGAGAAGCTCATCATTGATTTATAGCCCAAACACTTCGTATTTGTCGTTCTCATTGCAGGCCTCGTGATGGTGCTTCTCTTCTACCAGACTTTCGTTCTCCTCGCTTTCCACTATGTCTTCCGATATGTGAAGTTGTGCAAGTACGTTTCACCTTGAAACATTATTGAAATCGTTTTCATTTAGCCCTCTCTGGCTGTCGTGGATCAGCCTGAAGCCGTGGCGCAACTGGCTTGTAATCGGAATCGTCGCTGATGTTGTCTTTGTCGGTTGGTGTAATTTTAATAGACTTCGAGGCATTTTTCCTTCCAGGAAGCATTTTCCTTGCCTGCTTCTACGGTTATGTGCCCACTGTGCTGTCAAGGAATGCATTCGCCCCTGTGATCAAGGTTCGAATACTTAATAACTTGATTTAAAAAAGAGATATTTCCACAGGAAGTCTACAACATTGATCTTCTCGCTAACAATGAACCCGGTTATCTAGGAATCGTCTATTGGGTTCGATTCGTGCCCTGGATTGTAAATGCCGATAATTTTATCGCAGATCCGTAACGAAACCGGAGAGAAGCAGTGGTCGATTTGGGCACTGATCACCATCGGTTGTGTCATTCTTCCATTCTTCGCTACTGGAGTCATCATCGTCGTTTGCACTGCGAAAATCGTGCGGGAATTGGGCGGAGGACGATTGTGAGTTTACTTTTTACCTGTTATTATCCCAGTTCTTCAATTTTGCAGCGTTGCTCAAGCTGCAGCGACCAAAAGGCTGCAGCAACAGCTATTCAAGACGTTGATTGTGCAGGTTATTGAAGAAAAACATGTTTGAGTGTAATCAGGAGCAATTCATGCATGAGCATTTCCCGTTCATTTACATTTCCGCCTATCCATGCATGCTAGAATAATTTCCGCTTTATTCAGACGCTTGTACCATGTGTTACTGGCTACGTTCCGCTCGGAATGGTATTTATTGTACCACTAACAGGTATTCTGCACTACAACCAAACAAAGAAAACCGGGCGATTGCAGGCATTGCAATGGAAGGACTGGGAACAGTCTGCATAATGTCCACTGCTCTCTTCCCCATGCTCGACCCTTTCATCGTCATATTCCTTATTACTGGGTAGGAAAATTATTCGCAAAACATGTAATGAAAGCATCGGCAGGTATCGCAAGACAGTTGTTCATCTGTTAGCAAACATGCGAACTTCTCTTGTTGCAATCGTTCTCGGGAAATGGAATCAGAAAAGATCAGTAGCGGCGAGTGAGAATCGATCGATGACCATCGAGGTCGCTAATTGATTTCGCCCGCGCTTTCGTGATACATTTTTTCTCTGCAAATAATCAAGAGAATGAATGATAATAAAGAGAAATCTTTTTTCCACGGCAAAAGATTGATTCGGATCCAATGTGCTTCACATTTTAAAATTTCTTTTTCCAAGACTGATTTATGAACAGTAAGAAGCAGATTCTACCTTGTTCAAATCTAGGTGTTCCTTGGTGCAATAATGCATTAATTATAATTGTTCGATGGAAACACGTCCGTAGTCGTATTTTTCCGTGGATAGAGACGTCTCAGGGACGATAGAAGGAATCTCCGATAGGTCGGAGTGAGTGAGATTGTGTCCAAGTGGATGAAGGGTGGTGATGTACATCATGGCCAGGAGGAATTCTGAGCAGAGTAGGATTGGAAACGGCAGAACTATTTTATTGGAAACACATCGTCTCACAGTTTTGTTTCCCCATACTCTAATCATTTCATGGCTACTTTCCCACCAAACTAACACAAAAATATGGTCACTGTGAAAGAACACATTTCCCCAATACTTGCAAGAGAGGCCTTACCGAAAGAGAAGTTAATAGATGAGAGAAATCCGACATAAATGACTGAAATCGGAACGGCAATGAGAATGAGAGGCACGAATAGCTAAACACTTTTATTATCAACGAAATCAAACATGGAAACCTGTGCGAAGAGAATAATGAGTGATCTGCGAATTGCTGTAACTCTCGCTTTACTCCGTTTGGCAGCCTGAGAAGAGGAAATATATTTGAAAACAATCGAAAAAAGAGTCACCCCGGAATGAAGAATGTAGAGCATGTGACCGAATAAAGAAAAGACGATCACTATAGCGAGAGCGATGTTCTCAAATACATACATGCATTAGGAAACTGTGAGCAGCAGCTCTGCTCACAGCTCAAAGGCTGCCTATTGGTATACGCAAGAACAAGATCGTACCATTAGAACGGCATGGAAGAATCTCTGTAACGCCATGGCAGAAGTGTCCACAAAATGATAAGCGCCTCTCTCTCGGATCCAGCTTACATCGGGCCGGTACTCAACATTCGTTTCGTTTCGGAGGATAAAAAATAAATATTTATGTTGATACCGAATCGATGAGGCTCTCAACATCAGGCGAAGGCGCTAGTGCAAACATTATCCACAGCATATTGAAACTTGAGAAGAGTGCAATGCGGATTACCCATCGTGCAGCCTGAGTTAGAGCAGTTTTGGAATATTTAATTATTTATTACAGACAGATGTAAGTTTGAATCTGCTCGATCCTATCAGAATCGCCTGATGACGATGCAGGCAGCAAAAGATAATAAGAAGGCCCATGTTGATGGTGAACATGATGAAAATTACCAGTAAAAAGGCAAATGTTTTCAAAAAATCACTTATTCAGACCAAGTAGGTAAACATGAATCAACAGTTGACTAATGTATTCGAATGATAGCTCTCATTGAAATCGAATAAACGAACATTGAACGGACTGTGCTACTTACCGCAGCTTGTTTCATTGTCACTAATTTGGTTCGACAACCCCCACACAATATCCGGCGGGCGCTGGAAACACTGAAACTTCCAGAGAACCTCCAAGAAAATATCATTGAGGAACAGAAGAATCTGATGGGTGTTCATTTGTTTCACATTACCACATTCGTACCTCAAGACCGACAAAATAGCTGCGGGTAGAGTTTTGCTGAGGTAAAGTTACCACTAACAGACAGAAGAAGGCAATGATATTTGACACGGATGAGACGACGAATTGAGTTTGTTGAGCGAAGAAAATGGTCGCTTGGTCTTCGAGTGAGAGGAAAATCGACATCCAACTGTCTTTATCCCAACTGTTTCCCTCGGAAACGTTAATATAGGCAATTGCAGCTGCTTCCATCCGTGTGATTGTGCTGTTGATTACTCTCTAATAATCAAGTATGCTGATAGACAGTGGGAGAGAGTTAGCATCGATCTTCTCGGACGGAGTTTGGAGTTTTTCTTCACATTCTTTTTCACAAAACTATCACTTGGGCCCGTTAAGGAGTGAAATGAGAAGATTCTGGCCATCCATTGACACCATGCAAAATCCACCTCATAGAGGTCTCTATTGTGAATGATATCCCGAAGACAAAAAATAAGATCTCTCGTTTTCCTGACTGTTTGGGCTAGATGCCAGTCAAATGTAATACATGTTGTTGTAGCGCACACACATTGTATTATTTTCAATACAGAATCCATGAATGCTATAGCATTTTTTCTATGTTTCATAATCACAATTGTCTAATATTATTGATTGTGTTATTTAAAATTAAAATTAAAATAGCAATAAGATTGAATTTCCAGTTGAATGATCGATCCAATATCGGAAATCAGGTTTAAACTGACGATCAATTTGACGACAACAACATAATTTATTTTCAAAATCATTCTTCCCGCTAGCAAAAGAAAGGCTTCATGGCGGATATCAGTCGCAGTTGGAGTCGTTATCGGTTTCTACACTGTACAGGGTCCACTTTTAGAGGTATTTCCACCCGTAATAGTTTAACTGATCAATCCTTCTCAGTTCGCTAAAGAACACTCCGTAGACATTCTTTCTTCCCACTTTGAGGATGAACTTCCACTCTTTTATTCTAATTTAGCTGTGAGCATATAGCGTTTGTCGACCCGCTGGCCTGCTGACATTCGAAAGCGTGCGGAATTGTTCATGGTTGCCGGAGATTATGCATTCGTCATAGTCATTACTTTCACGTTATTTTTCGGTGTACGTTTTTTTGAGACATTCCTGCTTTCAAAATACTTCCCTTTTTAGGTATACAACCAAACTATCAAAATGCTTGGACAGATGCAAATAATAAGTGAGAAAACTCGCAGTTCGCACAGACATCTCATGAATTCGCTCTTGTTACAAGTTCGATTATGGATTACTGCTTTTTACATTAATTTTCGAGGTTCTCATTCCCAGTATTTTTCTTCTTCTTCACATTTGTATGATCATCGTGCAGTATCCAGAAGAGCTTGATGCACCCGGTTCGAGCTCTCAAATGTTCGTAACAAATTTTGATTTGTTTTTTTAAAAGTTTTTACACATCTGATGCTGAAGATCATCGGAATACATTCAATCGCTCACTCTTTTTGTCTCATCCAAAGTTCAAGCTTTTTCAAAAGCTTCAAAAAGGTAAAAACAGGAAAAAGTAGGAGAGATGCGAACGAATTCAGGAATCCAAGAACAAATCGTCCCTTGTAACTTCCATGCAAAAACCTAGAACCATAGAACCACAACGACAGCTAACTACTTTTTAATTCGACTACCCTTAGTCAAATTAAAACTGTCATCCTCGGAAACGTTGAAATAAGCATTTGCGGCTGCGATGTTTGCTCTAATAGTCGTTTTGGGCTACAAATAGATAAATAATAACTATGTCTGTGTCTTATCTGCTCAAATGACTTTTGTTCCCCCTCGACAGCGAGTTCTCGGCGAGAAAAAAGTCCAATTCCGGGGACCGTCATTTTTCCATATTTTTTGGTGAAGGGAGAGGGACAAGTTGAGCTCGTATCTCACAATCTCGTTATCTCGTAATCGTATTGTCTCGTAATCGTATTATCAGTCCGATACTTCCTCCAACCTCCAACATCGTCAGGCTCCTTGATTCTAACAACTGCCTCATATGTCATGATCGTTCTCGGCAGACGCACAAAGATGACAGAAAAATAAAAATAAAATATGTAGCGCACATTGTATTTCCCCACGTGATGTAGGAATCATAAATATATTGAATACGATAGAAAGCAAGTTACATTAAATTTTTATTGCCATTTATCTCAGTTTTGATGATTTGTATGTCTTTCAAAACTCTAATTGTTTGCATTTTCAGCTGCAATGATCGACCCGATTTCGGATGAATCACAAAGTATTTTCACTTCTCTGAAGTATACAACATCGACCATATCATTGATCCTCAGCTTCCTCTCAATATTCGTTGTTGCTCGATATCTGCCCAATGCAACTAATATGTACAAGATGTTTCTTGTGCTCTCAACAGTAGTGGAATTGCTTAATTCAAAACTCGATTCAACTTTTAGATTATCTCGGAATTCTGTGATTTCTACCTTCAAATATTAATGGACCCTATCTCATTTTGTCCTTTACCATGTTTCTATATGGAAGGCGCACTATACACATTGTTCAATCTCAGACCATTCGGAATTCTCGTGAGTGAATTAAACCTAACCATGAACCATGTCTCATTTCAGGAATTTTGGATCTCTTGTGTGTCATCGATCTCGCTTCCTTATGAGTTTTGCATCGTTTACCGAAACCAGGTAACATGCCTAAGGAATTGAGGATTATCGAATTAATTTCTATATTATCCTCCCCCCAAGTCGAAGAATATCTGCATCACGCATATCAATAGCAATTGGAGTAGGGGTGTGTTTCTCTTTATGCCAAGGACCGATGTTAGAGGTACTCATTTCGTAATAATAATTGAAAAGATCGACGCATTTCAGTACGGAAAAGAACTTTCCGCCGATGTTATTAATTTGCACTTTGAGGTTTACCATCCATCGTTGATTCCATCCAATCAATAGCAATAGTACTTTGTAGCGTTTATCAGGCCTTTGGCCTGACAATATACGAAACCGCACGGAATGTTTGAGTTTGAGCAAAAATCGCGTTCTGGGCGGTGCGTATGCGGTCTACGGTGCCATAAGTTTTGCGTTCATTTCCGTTGTGAGTATTTTTCTTATTCTGAAATGCACTTCCTTTTTGTAGGTATATTACCAAACAGTGAAGATGTTGAGCCAGATGGAAATAATAAGTGTGAAAACGCGTAAATCCCATCGGCATCTCATGAATTCGTTATTTTTACAGGTCAGTTTAACGATTTCTATCATGAATTCTCCATCAAAATTCCAGATTCTCATACCCAGTATTTTTCTAATCCTTCCTATTTGTGGGCTCAATTTTCAGTATTCAGCTGCTCTTGATGCGCCAAGTAGGCTCCTGCTAATAAAATGAAAAAAACTTCTCAGTTTTTACACATCTCATGACGAAGATTATCGGATTGCATTCCATCGCGCACTCTTGCTGTCTCATCCAAAGTTCCAATTGTATTCAAAGCCTCAAAAATGTAAGATCAACATGGAAGCAAAGACGAGAAAACTTGCAGAAGAACAAAGCGAAACCTTCAACGGTTGCAACGTCATTTCCAAAACCGTCGACGATTGGACACTAGGAATCACAACGACAGAACCTACTAATAGTCAATTCAACACATTCTCTCGAAGCTTACAATTTCTCAAAGCAATCGGAACATCTCGATGTATTTGCTCAGCTTTTTCCATGTTCCGTTGTATCGAATTCATTTTCACCCTGTTTTTGATCCCCTACTACGTAGAATAATTTGATTATTATTATCGCAGGGATGTAAATGAAGTAATTTTGCATGTCACATGTTGATGAATGTCGAAGAAAAATAAATTTGTTGAAATCTTCCAAAAATGTACAAAATCAAACGATGTTCCGCTCTGTTGGCCCAGCCGCTCTTCCTACAGCATCGTTCCTCTTTTCCATCTTGTCCTTCCTTCATTCTCTCACAATTCCGAGCGCCATTCGGTGTTCTGGACAATGATTAGCGCGATGATTCCACAGAATCGCGCAAATCCGACACTACACTGCTCCAAGGTTCGGTTTCCAGCTCTATCTCGTGGGAAACAGATCAAAAAATCTTCAGGAGATCAAGTTCTGTTTCATCTTCTGTGTAATTATCGTGCTACAAGTGGTGTATCTCCATTTCGCACTGCGTCGAACGACAATAGCAACGTCGTCGCATAGACATCGTTACGACCCGCGGCAGCATGTTTACCTTCCGAAGTGAATAACGTCCATCGAGTTATTGATAAAAAATCTCTGGACTTATTCAACAATCCGTTTCAGTGCGACCTTCGAGCAGATCCTCGCGGACACTTTCATCTCAGATGCCGCCCAATCACTTCCCTCGAATGGCTCGCTATTCTGCTTCGTGCTCACCTCGCCCAAGTACCATCGGACCAGGGTAACCAAGCTTTGTGGGAACGGAATAATAGAAATGATTTTGAGGTCCCCGCAGTGGCTTCAACGTGGCTTCGACGATGTGACCACGGCCAAGTCTTCACTAGCGCACCGATTCCGGATTATGAGGTCTTGAACAGCTCTTTTTTTAATTCCAAAATTATCATTTTTCAGGAAGTTACCGAAAATCGGGTTCATGCTGTCCCTGTGCCCTATTCGACAATCTTCAAGCTGGTTTGAATCGATTCTGATTGGTAGCAAAATCTGTACAATTCTATCAGATTCCTGACGAATACGATCTACTCTTCTCGAAAACGCTGCTCGCACTCCGATTCACTCATCGAATGTACCCAGGATTTGAGTGGTACTACAAGGTGAGTGACTGTCGGCTAGACTAAAAGCTCACTAAATTTGAAAGAAACATTCGAAAATCAGGCAGACGACGATACGTACGCAATAGTGGAACATCTGCGTCAGTACTTGTCCACACTCGACCCTTCCCTTCCGCACTACATTGGATATCGGCTGAACAAACACCTGGTTAGCTTTTCTTGTTTCGGAAATCCGGAAAACCGCACAAAATGGGAGAAATCGAATTGATTGTAGTCTCGCGGGTACAACTCGGGCGGCGCCGGTTACGTACTCAGCAGGTTCGAGATGAGCCTCAGTTTACGCTTACAATTTTATTTGGAGAGCCGCGCTGGAAGCCTTCGAGGAAGCGAATCTCTACGGTGATCGCGAGCGATGTCCGCCCTGCCAGTACGAGGATGTTGGACTGGGCAGGTGTTGTTCTTATTGTTATTGTTGTTACTGTTTTTGTTGTTGTTTGTATTATTTTGAATAACAACACGCCGCAGATGCCTTGCGAATCTAACTATTTTCCCTCATGAAGCGAAGAATGCAAAGGGTCAGCATCTGTTCTTTCCGAGTCGTCCGGACCAGATTGTTAGGTGGAAGGTGCGTGTTTTCATTCGATGGCCTAGAATTGAGCTTGTATTCCAGGGATCTGACGTCATCTCTCCTGAAACAATATCATTCCATCATTTGAGCCCACAGGAAATGCTCGATTTGGAATTGTTCGCCTATTATATCGATTCTCATGGTCAATAAATCCATTGTATCTAAATGTTACATTGATCTGTAAAATCGTTTTGCTTCCGATGAATTGATACGCACTTCATTATTTCATTTATTTTCACTGTATGTTTTATGAAATCATTTCTAAATCAACATGTAACGTTGATTTGAATAAACAACAGTACGAACAACTCAATGTTTATTGAACAATCCTATGTCTATGCAGTTTTGGCCTTGGACGACATCAATATTGTCCTTAACACATATCTTAAGAGCTTGGTACTTAGATAAAGTAAAATTGTTGTGAATAGCAACCCGCAAGCAATAATATCAACGTTGTTGTGCTCGATGAAGTTCATGTCCAGAGATTGTGGACGAAGGGCGGAGGAGGGTCCTGGAACAAATTTATTGGGCACTTTCTAAGTAGTTTTGTTTGCAAAAAGAATTAGAACTTAAAAAAAAGAAACCAAATTCGGCGGCGAATTCGACGTGCTTGATCAGTAGATCTCTCGAAGTGAACGGCTTCTTCGCCAGCATCGTCGATATTCGCTTCGCGTTCTCGCGATACCTTGAATTGAATATTTCTTAGATGAGGTTCGTCTCTACAACACCATTCGACAATAAATATCTCACGTCGCATTCTCCAGCACGTCTCTCATCGTCTCAGTCAGCTTCTCCTCATCATTCAGATCATTCTTGTCGTAGACTCGACCGAATCCGTTGAACTGCATCACTCCTGCGTTGCGAGGCTGATCGGCGAAGAGCGGAATGAAGATGCCTGAATTACCCTTCTCAATTTTTCAAGTTGTCTGAAATTGATAGTGCGGTTCAACTGACCAGGCACTCCTCTATTCGCAGTCTCATGAGTAGATCCCATTCCGCCGTGAGTGATAAAGGCGGCGAGGTTGGGATGTGCTGAATACAATTTTCAAATTAATAAAAAAAATTATGACTGCTGATCTTATACCAAGAATGTCGACTTGCGGCATCCACTTGGTTAGCACGAGGTTAGGGACTGTTATTGCAACTTCCTTGCCAAATTCGTCCTCCGGCTCCTCATATTTCCAGATGAAAGTGACGTCGGGAAAGCGAGTCATCGCCTGATATCAAAAGTCGTATGGAGTATATGCGAATAAGCTATCGAAAATTACTAGTGAAGTTTGAATCTTCCAAGAAGCAACGTTGCGAATTGAATTATCACCTTGATAAGTCCAGCCTTCATCGCTGTAGGCATCTGGACACTTCTCGCGACGGTTCCGAATGAGATCAGAATCGTCTTGGGCCGCAGGGTGAGAATACCCTCCCAGTACTGAAATTATTTTGTTGATAGAGACTCCGTAACAGTGGAATAGTGCTTCAGTCTATGTAGTGTGCACCTCATCCAGTGGTTTCGACTGCTTCGCTCCGATCCCTCCGATATCGATCACTCTCGATGTCGTAGGAGCCGCGGATTCAATTAGAGGCTCATAATTGGTGAAGACATAGGCAACGGAGGAGGAGATTTCCTGCAGGTTCACTATACACTTTTTTTTAAATGAAAAAAAACTGACCCCTACAGTCGGGTAATCTGAGCCGAACTTCTCCTTCAATGCTCGATTGATCGACCGTCGAGTGAACCAGAACATGACTCTATCGACTACACTGCCGTAGAAATTGTATAGACGAGAAAAGAAAGAGTGCACGTTGAGTGAGGAGGAGAGCGAGGCTGTTGAACAATAGTTTTCGATCAAATTGTTACTGAAAGTATCGAAAATGGAATTACTCGGTCGATAGCTCTCGGCTCGCGGCACCCCCCACTCATCAAATTGCCATCCGAACATTGCCGTGGAAGCAACGCCAATCAACGCCTTCGGAGCAATCGCCTTCGAGATTCCTGAGGATAAAAAAAGGTTTCCCCAAATCAAACTCGGTGAACTCGCCGACTCCGCAGAACTCAAAGTTCTCTGCGATCATGACATCAACGTGTTCGTCTCTAAGTCTCTCCAGTAGCCCCGGTTCGTCCATTACTTTCTTGCACGTTTGGGCGAAGATGTGAGCGAACATCGGACCGATCTAAGTCGCGAAAAATTGAAAATTAATTGAAAAAAAACCTGAAACTAACGAATATTGGGCCGATTGGATTTGCGACGTTCATGTCGAAAAAGTTGACACTATTCTGAATTTCGGGATCCTCGTATCTATAAGCTCACTTTCCCATGGCTTGCTCGACTTTACATAGTAAAGAAACTCAAATACCGTCATGCGGGAACAAAACGATCCACAGACGGCAAAATGCCGCATTTCAATGCATTGACTGGCAAATCGCGTAGGGTCGATGAAAAGTTGCAATATTTGGAGTATGCTCTTCAAGTGATTACCTAAAATGTTTTTTTGCTTTTTGATTGGACCCTTCCAAATAATATTAATCGGATGCGGTAAATGGCCACTTTGGTAGTGTGAAATCGTGGTGTGCGTGGTGCACTCATCTATAATAGTTTTTCGCTGTCTCATTTGATTGTTCCAGAGCTGAGCTCACAAAATAACACTTTAAACACTCAAACACTCGAGTAATCGACGAGTGCGCCACGCACACCACGATATCGCACCACCAAAGTGGCCATTTACCGTATCCGATTAATATAATTTGGAAGGGTTTAATCAAAAAGCAAAAAAATGCATTTTAGGTAATCACTTGATGAGCCTATACTCCAAATATTTTCATCGACCCTACGCGATTTGCCAGTCAATGCTTTGAAATGCGGCATTTTGCCGCATTTTGCCGTCTGTGGATCGTTTTGCTCCCGCTTGACGGTAATAGAAACACGCACAAGGCAGTGATGGCTGGGTCCGCTCGTACACGAATCTTGTTCGATTTCTCCGTTCCGTCCCTCACAACAGGATCCATGTCGGCGAGCACAGTGGTCTAGATAGAGAGCACGCATTTTGGTATGAATCAATGATTTTATTTGTTAAAAATCGAAGAAAACTGACTACATTGTGGCCGGCATCGACAAGAGTATCCGCGATTCGTCCAAGAAAATTAGCGTGCGAGTGAGCAAACTTTGAACTGTACACGAGAATCTTGAAGCCATTGGAATCGTGGATGAAGTTACAAAGAATGGCGACATATATTAAACGCATCTGAGTAGAATCAAGGGTAAATTCTCACAAGCAATTTCGTCAACACGCGCTTTTCTTATCGGCGTTGGGCTGATAGGAGAAATATCGAGCGAGAGAGAAAGCAACCCTCTGAGCGGGTACATCTGCACCAAACATCAGCGTTAGAGCGCAAGAAAGAACGCTCCATTCACTTTGCACATTCACTACTATGTTTTGAAAAACAACGAAATCATTTGCATTTTTTTATTGCAACAATTTGTTATGAAAAACTGTTTTCCAGATTAAATGAAACGCAAACCAATCTCATCAATATTGTCTTCAATAATCAAAACTACAAAAAGATAACTAGCAACCTACGGTTGCTACGTTGTTCGCCGGGTTGAGTGCAACGGGTGATGGCACGGTTTGGAACTCGCGTTTTGGAACTCTCGAAGGTGGACGTTTTGGAACCCTGCTCTGAGCAGAGGTGACGTTTTGGAACCCTCTTATTTAGACCGGTGACGTTTTGGAACCCTCTTAATTAGACCGGTGACGTTTTGGAACCTTCCTAGTTTTTTGCGGGTGACGTTATGGAACCTACCTAATTTTGATCACGTGACGTTTTGGAACCTTCCTAGTTTTGTGGCGGTGACGTTTTGGAACCTTCCTAGTGTTGTGCAGGTGACGTTATGAAACCTACGTAGTTTTGATCACGTGGCGTTTTTGGAACCTACCCAGTTTGGTTCAGGTGACGTTATGGAACCTACCTAGTTTGGTTCAGGTGACGTTTTGGAACCCACCCTGATTCGATCAGGTGACGTTTTGGAACCTTCCTGGTTTTGTGCCGGTGACGTTTTGGAAACTTCCTAGTTTGGTTCAGGTGACGTT
>LS571785.1:54926-66917 GCA_900490775.1 Pristionchus maxplancki | reverse complement strand
TTCCGTAGCTATACCGGTTCTTCACAAATGGCTCAAGACGCATCTTGATCGGACAATTTTAAGTAGGTCAAAAACATCAAAACGAGTCTCACAATAGGCGTTTTACCAGTTTCTAGGTATCGGACACAGATGCGTCTCTCGCAAGTTGTTCCCTCTATTTTTTGAGGATTATTGGAACAGAAAGATCAAAGATTGGACGGCAAACTAAATAGTTTATCGCGTTTAAAGTTTTTCGCCGTTACTCTCGTTAGCAGCACGCGCGATCTCTCTCTCACCTCTCCCTCCCTTCGCACTCTCCTCGCCTAGCACACTCTCTCATCGCTTACTCTTACCCGGCGTGACTAGAGCGCGCGTTCTACGATCTACGAAGTACGATCTCATTAAGACTTAGAGGAACACATTGGACCCGAAAATAAAGCTTCTCGTTTACTTTCGTGAATCACGCTGTGGTCTCTAGGCATACTGATCTAATAAATATCTGTTCAGTCTAATGTACTATTTACCGGCCGTCCAGGATGTCACCAATCTTTTGGTGTCGTCTAATCGTTTTCTCGCTATGCTATTCCCACTGTTGTTTAGAAAAGTTGGTTTCTTTCAGTAATAAGATACTGACTCAATGATCCAGCTCTTTACTCGAGCAATCACTCTTGCGCTAATTGTTTTGATAATCCTCTATTCGTTTGTTCCGTGTTTCGTAACGATCGCGGCACCGGGCTTCTTCATTGATATCTCATCGGAGGATGACGACGAGAAGGTTATCGACAATTACTGTTTTGATTTTTTTGTTGTTATTTTTCAATTATTAGTTTGGGAAAAGTTTAGTTTTTTGCAGATTTACATGCTTCATGCAGAGTCAATGGTTCATTTTCCAAGCGTAAGCGTCATTTCGTTCAGATTTTGTTTGCCCGTGTGAAAATGTAACTAGGAGTTATAAAATAGCACCTGCCTCTCAGTCGGTTCCACTGATTTTCGATCTTTTTGAGCCAGCGTCACACAGTATGGAAATCAAATGATGATCTCATTTATCAGATAAATCGCAGCACAATTATCTTTGTCCACATGCTTATTTGCAACGGCTTGTGCTTTCTTATCTACACTATCATAGCAGCGAGAATATTGAGGGCAAAAGTGATTCATCTTTCTCGTCTTAATACAAAAAAAAGAAGAAAAAACCAAAAGTTCAGGAAATATCAAACTCGACTGAAATTAGATTATTCATGCTCGGCTTGCTTATTCTGCTAACGAACATTCCATCAATCATTTATCAAGTGAGTAATGTCAACTAATTTAAAATGATTTGTTCAATCTTTTGTTTTTCATCCGACACTGCTCTCTAATCGGATAGTTCGGTTCTGTTACAGGCTTACTGGTCTATCTACCAGTCAGATGGGTCGTCTTCTGTATTCATGTGCTTGCCCTGGGTAATCATGATCAAAACCCTCACACCGCCGTTATTTATGCTAATCATTAATGCCGGGATGAGAAGAGAGCTACGGTACGTTGCTTTAATTCCTAGCTGAACAACAAAACCATTTCGAGGCTACTCCTTCCCTGTCGACTCCATGGTTCCGTCATGGATTCAAGCACGCGAAATGTCACTGTTACCAGTTGTCAAGTGTCTAACAATCTTGAAAACTAATCAATTGCATATTTATTGTTACTTTTACAATGAAAACGGTTTCGGTTAGTGCGCAAGTGTTTCGATGCTATCCGAGTGAGCTTCCCTGCTCCTTCGATCTCTCCCTCCACTCTCCCCTCTACTCTTTCCCCCGGACTCTCTTCGTACAACGCACAATCTCGCTCTCTGTCTCACTGCACCCTGAACAACCATGGAAACGAAGCGCAGTCGAGAGACTTCGCGTTGGCAGATTCATCCAGCGATACTTTTTCCTCTTCCCTTATTCTGACGTATTTTGCCTCTCCTCTTTCCCCTTTTTATTGCATGCATACACTAATTATAGGCAACCATGCAGTGCCAGGCAACTCCTGAAGTTCTCGACAAGTTCAATGCAGGGAAAGCTCTCCTCAAGGTACCTAATCGACCTTTTTTCTATCAATAATAGCTCACTCTCAGGCGAAACCGGCGATTCTCGATGACGCCATGTCCAAGCTGAGCCACGCCGCTCAGGAGCCGGCTAGGAAGGTTCGAATTCCCAACAACTTACGGCTCTGGACCTGGTTCCGGCCCTAGACCTGCCGAATACGATATTTCATTTGCAGTTTCGCGAACTGATGCTGCAGGAGGACATGGATCCGTGCAAGTTCCAGATGGCCGTGAGTTTTGCTGACGTGAAGCCGGCTATTGGCATTCCTAGATCCGGGATTTAGAATAAAACTGTCATTTGAGGGAGCCGACATCAAGGCGGGTCTTCCTGAGGACGTACTGAAGGAATTGGAGGCATTCAAGTTTGAGTTCGCCCAGATTCTCGGACTATGGTGAACACGTCTGATCCTCTTTACAACTGGCCAGTTCCGGACCAAATTTCCATGTTCTAACCTATTTATCTGCATGTGCTCATGGCTAACTTTTGTATGACTCGTCGCTTGTGATTTTTCTGTTGATAAAATGAGTATTTCAGTATTATTTATTCAAAGAAATTAAGTGATACCCGCGATTCTTTTCTGAGAACAGAAGACTGTCAGCAACTTTCAGTCCGAATCGTCAATGGGTTCGCTTGAAATAGTTCACTATGTAATGACCTTAGAAGATAATGGTACCTCTGCGTTTTCAAATAGTCGTAGCAACTCCAGAATATGGTAGTGAAGAAGACTTGCAGTGCAAAGGAGATTACTGCCGAAATCGGGAATGGGAGATCTGAAAAGGGCATTTTACCGATGACGCCTAGCTGTTCTTACGTGTCTCCTCGTGCTTGAACACTCCGATGACCCCAACGACGAATACGGCCGCCCACCACACAAGCGAGAGCAACTGAGAGATTGGGGAATTATACAATAAATAAATTAGTATCGTACACAGTAGCAGAGCATGGGCACCATTTTATCGCATTTTGATTGCTACACGCCATGAAAACGAATACGGCAGCGGCGAGCTCGGACACGTTCAAGACGATCTGAAAATAAATTATCCGCAAAATTCTTGGGTAGAGAAAGTAGCGGACCGTGCCCAGCCTGTACCAGGGAGTCAGTATCGAAATGGGGGTGAGCACATGGAAGAGCGAGGCTGCAGAACACAAAATCGTGAATACTGCGATGATTCTAGCTCCGATCTGAAATTTTAAAAAAAAGTACATTTTATGGTGTTGGGGAGTCTCACCGTGATTGATAGCAGTCGGAAGCAACATCGATCGCTCATGGATGCTGCAATTATTTGAAATTACGAAAATAGGTAAATAGGAAATGGTTGAGGTGAGGGGGAAGGAAAAGTGTGAATCAGAAGCACACTGGGAACATAAACGGATGACCGCACCTCATCTTTTTCTTCACAATCAATCGAGTCATTGATAATCCTCGTCCGTTTCAGGGTGAGCCCCAATCTAAGTGTGTACACACAAACACATTTCGAAACCGTCTGATGATCCAGAGAGTGAAAAGTGGTAGAATATTATTCATGGCCTTGTAAAATGTCTGGAAATTGACCATTCATCAATAATGGTAGTTATTTGAAAAGAATTAGATATCGAAGAACTGTCTTCTACAAAGAACATATTCAAGATGCACATAACAGTGAACTATTGGCACTCCCAAGGGAATCAACTAATTATTTAGGCCTTCTGTGAAAACCATCATTCTTTTTTATTTAATAATTGGTTAATACGAGACGATATGTTGTCTAACAGTATTTGATCTTCACTGACTTCATTCTTGTTGAGCAGAGTACGCCTGAACAAGGAACAAATTTTCAAATTTAGGTACAGTATGCGCGCTGAACTTTCCAATATTGTATTCTCGTGATAGCTAGTCCACCAGTGTTCTACAAAGAAAACAAGTTCGACATCTCAATATCGTTCTGTAGTACCCATTGTCGTACAAACCAAATCGTTTTTGTTCTTACCCAAAAATTGTACGACAAATTGATATATCAGATGTTTTCTCTGGTGGTTGCCCTGGAATTAATGGAGAGGATAAATGCTGGTGAAACTATTTTGATATTTTGGCAATCGTTTTAGTTGTTACAGTGACTGGCCTCGTCCTCAGCTCGATATTGCTCTATGCCATCAGACGCTTTTCTTCGGCTCATTTCGGAGCCTACAAGAATTTGCTCACAACATTTGCCGTTACGGATATATTTCTTGTAATTCTTCATGCGATAGTTCATCCCGTAAGTTATGCTTCGTACAGAATTGCGATGTTAATCGGATTGCCTAAATGGGCTTATATTATTGCAGCGAACGGTGCTTGTCGGCACTACTCATGGCGTTTCTACCGACACATTCGTCGATGATAGAGTACGTTGACGACATATTAGAAGATGCTGGAGGAAATACCGAAATTGTTCAGAGTGTAACCGCAATCTACATTGCATTTCAAGCTGTGCCATTCACTCTTCTCATCATTCACTTTCTCTATCGATATTTATCCGTTCGCAAACCCCATTTACTTAAACTCTTTTCGAACAAGCACTTTATCATGTTTCTCGCCAACTCGATATTTGGAGAGCTAACTGCATGGTTTGATTCTCCTTGTTGAGACGAGATGAAGCAATCAGTTGTAGGTTCATGATGAGCATGTTCGTCACAACTGACCCCGAGGAATCTGTAGGGAGACTCAGTCTTGTCGAACAGTGCGAAAGGAATTATGGAAGACACATCGAGAATGCTTGGATTGTGTTAGACCATTGGGTGAGCCTTCTGTATTTTCTTGCATTCAATTCATTATTGTCCAGCGAGATGGCAGATCTGATATGAAATTGTATGTGGCGATTATTGTCACGAACGTGCTTATGGTCTCATCAATATCTCTCGCTACAACACTGGCAATTCTCACATTCCATCACATCAAAAACACTGACAAACAGTCGATTCAAATGCGCAATTTACAGCGGAAAATGTTAGTTGCTCTGTGTGTACAGGTAACCTATCGTACCTTTATCCTCTACAAAAGCAATAATTCAGGCATCTGTCCCTCTGCTCTTCGTACACATTCCCTCTCTGACTGCTATCAATCTACCGTACTTTAAATTGTCCTTCGGACGTATTCATGATTTCGTTAGCCCTGTCTACACTTGTTTCCCTGTTTGGGATGCAGCAGTGATCCTTCTGCTTATTTCTGACTATCGAAGAGGGCTGAATCGTCTGATAATGCGATCAATCATTAGAAATCCACTGATCGAAGTGTCGTCGTTGAAAGTTACTTCCATCTCTTGAATTTTCGATAGTGTAGTCTCTCATAAAATGCCTCTCATTATAAATTATAAAACATGCATGATAAAGATAACGAGAAAATATTGGAATTATCCTCACCTCTCTGATTTTAGTTCACACTCTCGATTTCGCACATCCCTACAACAAGAACACAGCACTCTAATCCACACGTATTGGCTATCAAACCGTTCATCGTGATAAAAATGCGTAGAAGAGCGTTTTTAATTTAAAAAATTAGAAATGGATGCGGCGATGAGTCCGATCCCAATGCACGGATCACACATGGAAACGGATTCGAGGGTGATCGTTGACTGCACCTCTCGAGGTAGCTGGACAATCGAAATGCCATCCCAAGTGAGGTGGAAAGGGAAGGTGCTACCGAGAGAGTTATTGAATATTTTGGGTATAGAGTAGAGTTTGGGTTTTGAGGGATCTAGAACTTCGTACAGATGCATCAAAAATTGCACAGAGTTGAAAAACTTTATGTTTGATGCGACATTAGCAGGAAAATCCAGACAACAACAAAACAAACGGAGATCAACCCAACATTTTGCTCAATTCGCCTTTCTTTTATTTTATGGAAAACAATAAAGCAAATTTCTGAATTTTATTTGTTGATGGAGGTCATCTTCATCACAATCGACGCAAAGTCACGTATTATTGAATAAATAAGTGTAAATCAAGTCCGTTTCTTAACGTGTCCATTCATTCCAATAAGAGATTGATAGTCCCCGGAGAAGCTTGTTGAGAATTGTGAAAACATATACTGACAATACATGTGTACAGCCTTTTTGGAGTGTAGTCATTGATATGGTGATTAGTCTGTCTGCGATTGCTGTTCAACAGATTGTTCAACAGCCTTGACAAGGTGCATGTGTATTGAACTTTCCAAGATATAAAAACATAACAATCTCCGCGCAGTTCAGAAAGTTACAGCGGAAACTATTCATTGCTCTCTGCGTGCAAGTAAACTTTCGTATTCTTATCATATGTGGACGATGCACATATTCAGGCATCCGTCCCTCTGTTCTTCGTTCATGTTCCCTCACTGATTGCAATCAATCTGCCGTACTTTCGATTGTCCGCAGGACACATTCATGATTTCGTCACTCCGGTCAACACTTGCTTCCCTGTTTGGGATGCGGCTGCCATAATTCTACTCATACCTCACTATCGGAGAGGACTACTAAAGAAGATTGCCAAAAATCCGCTGCTAGGTGTATCGATGTTTGGAGTTTCGACCATTTCGTGAATGCATTGTTATAATTTATGTTCATAATTTTGTCATAACGCAGTAAACCGCACAAATCCTTTCAATATCTCAATTAAAATAGAAACATGGATGTGACATGATCACGAAGAAAACAATGAGTGCTTGATTCACAGCACTTGACATGCAAATTTATCACGTTTCATTTTTTTCATTCGATTTTGTTTTAAACGTTTCATCTAGTTTTCATGTCCATGAAAAGTGCTTGAAAAGTATCGTAGTGATTTGATAAATTCCAAGAACGACGAACCACTTTCTCCAACGAAAAATGCTGGCTCGCACACTTCAGCGAACTATTGGCACTCACAAGGAAATATGGCGCTTCTGCCGTTGGGGGGGGCCCCGTATATTGCCTACCACTATAACACTTTTTAATGATAGGTAGGGTATCATGGTGATAGTATGAGAATGGTACTATATTAATCCATAATATCCTATCACCATGATACCCACCCTATCCCCCTATCATTCCTTGTAACTTGTTAAAAGTACAGGGGCCCCCCCAACGGCAGAAGCGCCGGAAATATCTATCAAATTATTGAGGTCTTCCATCATTTTTATCGGCTCAATCTTTGGTAAACGTACTCTTTTTGTACTGAGTTTTATTTTCTCTGACTTCATTATTGTTCAGCAGACTGAGAGGGTAATAATAAGATGCAAGTGCGCCATGTGCGTTGATCTTCACAATTTTGTTCTCACGGTTGATCATCAGTGTTATACCATATCTACTCTCAGATGTATTCACTGGTGGCTGAACTGGAAGTACTGGAGAAAATAAATACAAGTGAATACAATGTTAACATTTGACAAATGCTTATCGTTACTTCAGTCACTGGTCTCGTTCTTAGCTCCATATTGCTCTACGCGATTAGAAGGTTTTCGTCTTCTCACTTCGGAGCTTACAAGAATTTACTAACGACATTTGCCATTACGGATATAATTCTTGTGATAATGCATGCTACAGTGCATCCAGTGAGTCATGTTTCGCGCACATCTAATAAGCTTTTTCATTGTAGCGAACGGTGCTTGTGGGCACTACGCATGGCGTCTCTACAGACACGCCTCTGGATGATAGAGTAAGCTTTATCCTTCTTCTTCTCATCCTCAGAATGTGGATTAGTGTTTGAGCTAATGACGAGATTGTTCAGAGTGTGACCGCAATCTACATTGCATTTCAATCCGTTCCATTCACTCTTCTCATCATTCACTTTCTCTATCGATTTTGGTGTATTCGCTGTCCTCAATTCCTTCATCTCTTCTCAAATAAATCATTTGTTATGTTTCTCGCAAATGGAATCATTGGAGAATTGGCAGCATGGTAAGACACCTTCAAGATACCGGCTAGATACTAATTCCACGGATCTTGTTAGGTTCATGATGAGTATGTATGTTACTACCGACCCTGAGGGTTCTGTCGGGAGGGGTTTCCTCATCGAAGAATGCGAAAGAAAATATGGAAGACGCATCGAGAATTCTTGGATAATTCTCGATCATTGGGTGACTCAAATTCCATTTTCTATTTAATAATACTATATTTTTAGCGAGACGATCGATTCGACAGGAAATTATTCATAACGATTATTATCACAAACGTTTTAATGATCTCTTCGATTGTTCTTGCTTCATCGCTTGCATACTTCACATTCTATCATATCAAAAAGATCGAGAATCTGTCAGCTCAGATAAGAAAAATGCAGCGGAAATTGCTAGTGGCACTCTGTGTGCAGGTGAATTTCCATTGTCTTTTCACCGAACACAGTATTATTTAGGCCTCAATTCCACTTTTCTTCGTACACATTCCCTCTCTGATTGCTATCAATCTACCGTACTTTCGATTGTCAGTTGGTCACATTCATGATTTCGTCAGTCCGGTCTACACATGTTTCCCCGTCTGGGACGCGGCTGTCATTCTCCTCCTCATTCCTGATTATCGAAAAGGACTTCTAAAGAAGATAGCGAGGAATCCGCTGCTCGAAGTCTCGACGTTGAGAATAACCACCGTTCAGTGAATGCATTGTTATTGTATTACGGTATCCATAATGCAGTCGACCGAAATATTCCTATAAATATCGAAGTAATGAACAAAACCTGTGATCAGACAGCGGACGACGTAGAAAACAATGAGTCAGACGTTCCCTTTTCCGCTACTTTGATGTGGTTCTCCAGCACTCCCGGTACGAGAATACAAAATTAGCTTCGTGCGATGGCATAATAGTGAAAGCAAATAAAATTCGTGATGTTGAAATATCTTCCGTGCAGTTTTTAAAACCGATGTGGAGGGCAGAAATTGGTCTGCCGACCATTAACTTTAACCGACCAAAGGATCAGAGATCTTTCGGTCTCCAACTGCTATGACTCACTTCCTCTTTTCGCAATTGTTTGTGTACTGCTGTTTCTCTGCTCCAGCTATAGCCCAGCCCTTTTCCCTCCCTTCACTCTCTCAACTTTGCCCATTATTTCACCCTTTCTTCGCCCGATTCTCCTCTTATTCCGCACTATTTCGCCTGTCGACTCAGCGGCCCGAGAAGCCATGGAAACCGGAGCTAACAAAAGGAGAGATCCTCCCGCTGAGTCCTCACTTCGGTTCCCTTGTTTCCCCCTCAGTCGTTGTTTTCCGGTCGCTCAAATAGATCATTTCCAGAAAACTTCACGTTCAGCGATGGCCGAGGCGCAGCTCACCCCTGAGATGATCGCCAAGTTCAACGAGGGAAGAGAGGCTGTCAAGGTATTTTGTTTTGCTGATCTCGCATCGTTTACCGCAATTTTTAACTCGAAATTACTCGAGAATTCATTTTAGGCGAATCCCGAGATCGTCGATGCTTCCAAAGCTGAGCCCTGAAGCTCGAGAGGTGGCTACCAAGGTTCGCATTTGACTATTTTCCGGCTACGGCTCCGACTCCATTTCCCGGCTCCAATCATTGAATTTCAGCTGCGCGACCTAGTGTGCTCGGACGAGCAGGACATTGGCGCCTTCCAGGCCAAGGTGAGAGCCGTTGAATCTCGGAGCCGGGTTTACCGAACAAGAGCCGTCAATTACCAATCCGGCATTTGCAGCTCGACGGCATCCAGTCCGGCCTCTCTGACGGGGTGAAGGCGGAGCTCGAGGCGCACAACGCTGAGGTCGCCAAGGCCATCGGTCTCCCGACCGATTGATTCCCCGTATATGGAATCAACCTCGATTTCTCGACAACCTTGTCTCTTTCTGTATTGCTTCTCTGATCTCGACTTACTCGAGCTACTCCAATTTTTAATTTATCTGAATCTCTAACTTATTGCAATCGCTGCTGTTGTTATCTAGTCAAGCTCGATGCCAAATGTAGATAAATTAATCATTAATAATAATAAATTACAACTAAAGCACATACACGAAAAACAACAGTGAAAAAATCTGACTGAGGATCTGATGAGACCAGGCTCCAAAAGTGGGATCTGCTCTGTAAGAGCTGCGCTACTTTTAATTTTGCATTATTGTGACAGTTGTACATTCATAAATCGCCTTCCTTCCCACTTCAAGACGGGGATTGGTAACCGGAAAAGATACGTCTAATGTTTATTGATTCTCGAGGTGCCCAGTAATTTTACCTCAATCCTAGTAGATCTATTATACTTGGGTGCATATCTACCCTACTCGCTCGATCTTTCGAACTACCGATCTCTCTTACTCACTCCCTCGCTGTGTGTGCGGAGTGTTTCTCCATCTCTTGGGCTCCTCTTTCTCCTCTGTACTCTCTCGATTCCTCATGAACTCTCACTACCCTCTTTCTCTCCATTTTCCCGCGCTATTTCGCAAAGAAGAAGTGTGCTTTCGGTGTAGTGAGGCAAAGAAGTCCGGGATAGGAGAAATGGGCTTACCTTGCTCCACTTTAGACCCTAGCAACTGTGAAATCGATCATAGTTGTTCGAAAAGATAAATGCAGTTTTCGCGCCTAGTACCACAATCAATTCTGGCACATTCTTTGCACAAGCGTTGGGTAGCATCAATTCTCCTATTTTCTCCAGAGATTTCGAGCTCCGAATTCGTTCATGATCTTTCCATCTCTCATGCCTTTGGCTCCCGCTGTTTTCGCATCTGTGTGCGTACGTGAGAGTTTCATGCTCTTTCTCTAGCCGATCTCTCAGTTCATTGCACTATTTCGGACGCTCCCTCTTTCTTCCCCTATCTCTCTCCACTCCTCTTTCGCAAGGAGTCCCCACGCACTGTTTCCCGCCATGGAAACCAGGCGGCTTATAAAGCCTCGGATAGGCCCAGTTTGTGTCCTCCAACTCCTCCATTGCTTACTTTGTCTGTCTTTACTATCCTTTTTTCGCGAATCATGCCGTTTCTCTCTTTTTCAACCGACTGCTTGCAGAAATCCTCAACAATGCTGTCCCAGACCGCAGTGACTCCCGATGTCATCGAGAAGTTCAAGGCGGGAAGTGCGAAACTGAAGGTAACTAATTTAAATTCTGCTTTCTGTTTCAAATGACTCCCTTCAGGCCAACCCTGGCCTCCTCGATGATCTCATCGGTAAGCTGAGCCCTGCCGCGCAGGCGCCCGCTAAGAAGGTGAGTGAGTTTATATTTTGTCTGAACGTACGCCCGTTTTTTAATTGGCTCCTGCCGGAAAAATTTGATCTTTTTGACACAGTTGACTACTTCAAAATTGCAGTTCCGCGACCTGATGATGCAGGACGACATCGAGCCGGGCAAGTTCCAGACCGCGGTGAGTCGGATTTTACATGGAGCCGGGTTTTCTAGAACCGGCAACAAGCAAATCCGTCATTCAGGGCAAAGCGATCAAGGACGGCCTGCCTGCCTCTGTGCAGAAGGAGTTGGAGGGATTCAAGTTCGACTTCGGAGATGCTCTCAACCTGTGGTAGACCCACGAAATCGTCCGTCTACACGTAACTTATCGACCCCGCTGTTCATTTCCCAATCTGTATTTTTCCCGGAGCATGATGATCCAATCCCAGCTTCTCACCCATTTGATCTCCCTTATGTACGACGATCGTCGCTGTTGTTAGTCATGCACGATGTAGATAAATTATCCTCCTATAAAGTGCATTTGCATATTCAAGAAACAATTGACAGAAGAATGTATGTGTATTCACTTCAAAATGTAGTCTTGTTATCAAGATTGTATAAACAGCCATTTCGGAACAAGGAAATGCCAGAAAATAGTAGCAACCCTGCTCCTCTTTCAACCCCATCTCGGCCTTTTTTATCTTCCAATCTTATCTCGGCCTTTTGGCTAAGATCAGTGCCTTCCAGTCTCATCTCGGCCTTTTGGCTAAGATCAGTGCCTTCCAGTCTCATCTCGGCCTTTTGGCTAAGATCAGTGCCTTCCAGTCTCATCTCGGCCTTTTGGCTAAGATCAGTGCCTTCCAGTCTCATCTCGGCCTTTTGGCTAAGATCAGTAGT
>LS571785.1:14354-36446 GCA_900490775.1 Pristionchus maxplancki | reverse complement strand
CAGCATGTAGTTTACTGTTGCTTTAATGTTGTTTTTATTTTCCCCGAAGGGAAGGGCCGATCCCGGAGGCAGTGCAATACCGGGCCGACCCGTGATGGGCGAGGAGCAAGCCCCTGCAAACCCATCCGGTTTCAAAAATCAGTTAATCTCGATGTTACCAATAGGTAACGTACCGGAGATTAAGCCGATAAGAACAGATTTACACCAGTGCGCAACGCGCACTGGTACATTTGACTTTAGCCAACTGATTTCCCCCCAAGGTACATACCTTGACGATTTCGGAATCGTGTATCTCGCCTCCCAGACTAGCTAGCGACCCCGTTCCGACGCAGGAAGCTTTTAGCAAGCCTTAAGAACTATGAGCCGAAAAATCTAAACGATTCGTCATCTTAGAGCCGAGTTATTCAACTTTTAAGTTTTCCCGTTTTTGTCTGTCACGCTGTTTTTGCATAGCCGTCTGCGCTCTCGCACACCACCACGCTCTCTCGCCTCTCTCTCTCTCCTCTCCGCT
Source organism: Pristionchus maxplancki (assembly GCA_900490775.1). Lineage (NCBI taxonomy): Eukaryota > Metazoa > Nematoda > Chromadorea > Rhabditida > Neodiplogasteridae > Pristionchus > Pristionchus maxplancki. The sequence continues at coordinate 35,935 of LS571785.1, read as the reverse complement.
CCCCCTGCCCTATCGCTCCGCCTCCGCCCGCCCTTTCTTCCGCCTGCCTTGGGCGCGTTTCCTGGCGCTTCCGCGAGTACTGACGCGTGACCGCTTGCTGTCACGCGTCCCACGCTTCACTCCCTTCATTCTCCATTGTCTCCGCGCTTTCTCACGCGGCAGAAGCGTATTCTTCTCGTTCCTCCTCACCTTTCATTCCATTCAAAGAGTGACGCTTTCCTCTTGCTCTTACGCATCAGGATCACCGCTCATCCGCGTGCCATCCGCGACTCGTCTCCGGATGCCTTCTCGCTTCAGGGAAAGATCAAAGATCATCCGCGAGCCGTCCGCGTCCCCAATCTTCTTCCGCTCACGCTTCAGTGAAAGATCAAAGATCATCCGCACGCCGTCCGCGTCTCCAATCTTCTTCCGCTCACGCTTCAGAGAAAGATCAAAGATCATGCGCTTGCTATTACGCGTCAGAGGCGGAGCCGTCAGGCAAAGATCACCGCTCGTCCGCGCGCCATCCGCGACCCCTCTCCCTTTGCCCTCTTCCTTCAGGGAAAGATCAAAGATCATCCGCGTCCCCATTCTCTTTCTGCTCCGCGCGCCATCGGCGTTCCCTCTCCCCGTCCCTCACGCCTTCCAGAGAAAGATCAAAGATCATCCGCACGCCATCGGCGTTCCCTCTCCCCGTCCCTCACGCCTTCCAGAGAAAGATCAAAGATCATCCGCACGCCATCCGCGTTCCCTCTCCCCGTCCCTCACGCCTTCCAGAGAAAGATCAAAGATCATCCGCGCGCCATCCGCATTCCCTCTCCCCGTTCCTCACGCCTACCAGAGAAAGATCAAAGATCATCCGCGCGCCATCCGCGTTCCCTCTCCGTCTCCCCTCTCCATTCAGGAAAAGATCAAAGATCATCCGTGAGCCATACGCGACCCCTATCCCTTTGCCCTCTTCCTTCAAGGAAAGATCAAAGATCATACGCGCGTCATCCGCGACCCCTATCCCTTTGCCGGCTCCCTTCGGGGAAAGATCAATGATCACTGCTCATTCGCACGCCATCCGCGCCTCCGCTCCCATTCCCACACGCCTCCCAGAGAAAGAAAGGTCGTTTCTTCTCTCGATTCAGGGAAAGATCAAAGATCATCACTCGAAAGCATGCCATCCGCGTCCCCTCTACCCTTCCACGTTCCCTCCAGAGAAAGACCAAAGATCACGGCTATGAAGATTCTCGGTTAACAATAATACATTTATCATCAATTGAAAACATTAACAATTAAAATGTATATTTAGCATAACAATGTTAAGAGAGGAGTGAGGAATGAGGGCGATGTCAATTGATTCTAACCCACAACTCTTCTAATAGATGGTAACCTCCGTTGCCGTCTTTGAAGAGAGGCAGGGACCGATCGCGGGCTTTTCCGGCTGCGCGCACGTAGTGGTTGGCAATGGTGTCGAAGATCTGAAAGGATCGGCATTGTTATCAAAAAATCAGATCGAAAAAAGCTAATAATTTACCTTATCATCTTTATTCCCTCGTAGAACCAGCGTCGCTTCCGGCTTGCGTCGAGAAGGACGAATTTGCCCGGGAAGATATTGTATGGCGATCCCTCCGCCTTTGACTTGCCGGTAGGCGTCCTTCACGAAAAATCGTCCTTGATACTCCTGCAAGAGATGAGTGGTTGTTCAGAATGGACGACTATCCGAAAAATGAACTGATAATTGGATACCTTCAAAAAGAGCTCCCAGGAGTTGCCGTTGTCGCGTACGATGGAGTAGGCGCTGACGTATAATTTGCCTCGCTCGGCGCCCTTGATGTTGTTGAAGCGGGGAGGCACGACAACTGAAGAAATTGATGTTATTAAGAGAGAGAAAAGACTGTAAAAGTACTCACCAGCTTCCTCTTTCTTGCAGTCCTTCCTTGTCTCCTTCCGCGGACGGTTTCTCAGGGACAAGATGTAGGTGACGACCGCCTGGCGTCGAGCGTCCATCTCGGCCGGAGGAAGCAGAGCAGTCGACGGGTAGTTGTGATGAAGCATCGTCGGAGAAGACAAAGCGGAGACGAGCGAATGGTTTCAAATGAGCTATGGGAGCTCTTAAATAGGGCAGAGGGGGGGGGGAGAACTTGCGAAGGGAAGAAGTTGGGGTAGAACTTCGGGTAGAAGTTGAGGGAGGGTAGCACTTCGGGTAGAAGTTGAGGGAGGGTAGAACTTCGGGTAGAAGTTGAGGGAGGGTAGCACTTCAGGTAGAGGTTGAGGGAGGGTAGCACTTCGGGTAGAAGTTGAGGGAGGGTAGCACTTCGGGTAGAAGTTGAGGGAGGGTAGCACTTCGGGTAGAAGTTGAGGGAGGGTAGCACTTCTACTGGAGGGTAGAACTCTGGTCTATAAATAGAGGTTTAACTGGCAGTGGATACAACAGTCGGTCGTTTTGTGCCTACTCTCTCACGCTTTTCACAACAGCCTCATTCCAGGACGAGCCACAACTCTAGCTCAACGGTGGATCAACAACACAACTCTCAACGATGAATGTGCAAACTGGGCAATTCGACAATCGTCAACCCAAGGTGGAAGTGAAGGAGGAACCAATGGATATCTATTACGACGTCTCTCCCTCCTCACTGGTCGATGCTCCCACTCTTCCGGATGGTTCGGCGTTCTCTGGAATGGACGGCCAGATGATCACCAGACTGACGGCTCGTCACTTCAACAATCAACGACCGTCCAAGTCTCATCATGGTCGTCGCCCTCGTTGTGGGACTCTCGATCACAAGGAGATCAAGAATATCATCGACATATCTCGGTAAGCTACTAGTCATTACAAGGTGTTACATAGCCAGATGACGGGAAATGTACTCAACTGAAGTCTATTCTTTCAGACAACTCCTCGTCAAGATGCATAAGATGGGAATGAAGAGGGCGTTCATCGGAGGGCAACGATTCGCACAAGAAGTCGCCATCCAAGGAGCTATGCTCTATCCTACCCCTCGGACGATCCGGGCGCTTCTGAAGAAGAACCGATCGGAGCTGAAACATCAATTAGATCTTTTTAGGATCTAAATTCACTGTTATTTCCTCTTGTTTCCTCTATGAGGCAGATAAACAAACACTTGTTACGTCTTATGCCCCCGTTGCATTTACAGTTCATGAACACTCACACAGTTCAACTTGTGGTTAGCCTGCACAAAGAGAGAGAGAAAAGAGAGTTTAGAAATAGTTTCGTTTGCCCAATTGTTCTTTATTATTAGTAAAGAATGGAAGGAAAACATCATTTGTTTTGCTGATGAGGCAGAAATCATCGACGATGACTTCTCCTCTGCCCCTTGTCTCCTACAGTAACTTTTCGATCCTGACTACTCTTTGCGTGTGTTTACGCATCAAACAAGACCCTTACCCGCCCCTTATTCTGTGATTCCTTATTGTGCTATGTGATTGCGAGAATATAAAAACAACAACAAAATTTATCTAGACGACAAATAACAAAGGGCGAAACCGCTAAATGTGAAGACGGCGATTCCTGAAGTCCTCGAGGAGGCGACGGAGGCGCGGAGACTTCTTCTTCAAGCGGTAGAGATGCTGCTTGACGCTGAGAGGGTTGAGGCCTGGCCGTTCCCTCACAATGGTCTCGATGTTTTCCCGAGACAGGATATGATCCTGTCTCTTTCCCAGCACGTACTGCTTGACCACGATCCTTCTGCAATTGAAAAAATGATCTCGCGAAACTCGGGGAAAGGCAAAACATTGTAAATGAACTTACAACGATAATTGGATGAGATCCATATCCGATCCCTCGGGGAAGTTCCGGCCTCGTCCAGGGACACGACGGTGAGGGGCGGGGGAGGCGCGAGGAGCACGCAGAGGGGAGGGGGGAATGGGGGACTGGGGTGGGAGGGCCTGAGCACCGATGGAGAAGAATTCTCCCACATCTCCTGTACCAATGGGGATGTCGGGAGTGTGGGGAGGAGAGAGGGGGCGGAGGAGGGATGCGATGGGGGGGAGGGGAGGTTCCTCACGGAGGGGAGGATTGAGCTCCATGGGTACAATGGAGTCAAGGCCCCAATCTTGGCCATCCCAGGTCTCGTTGACAGGAGTGTAGCGATCGCCGAACGAGGGGGAGGGGGAGCGCGAGAACATGTTTGGGAAATAGGAATATATTTGGAATAATTAGATTATGCAGATTCAGGAGAGCTCTGCTGTATCAGCGCCATTCGCTTCGGGACCCGCCCGTTCAGGGAGCGATTCGAGCTCATCAGCTACGCAGCCAAATCGTAGTCGTGTCGTGGCAGGGGAAGAGAGCCGTGAGTCCCTTGCAATGACTAGCGCCCGGTCCCGGAGGTCCCTTGGCGATCGAATAGAGCAGCAGGTAAGTGGTTTAACTATATATCGGAGGGGTGGATGTTCGAAGCCCACCCCATGCAGTTTGTCTTGCAGAATTATTGCATTTGCCTTGTCTCTTTCAACAATGAGTTCAGCTATGTTTTGCATCTTTTGCAGAATTTTTGCAGTTGAAGGTGCATGCAAATCCGACTTTTGACATGGGTTTCCAGTTGTTCCGCAGGACTAATTCCATGGTAAATTGCAAATCAGTCTCTTTACTTTAGTTGTATTCTCATAATTCGATGTGAAATTTGAACTTTAATTGATTAACAAATTCTTTATCAGACATTGGAACAACAATTAACAGACAAATCACATATCCGGCTGAGTTCCACCCGAATTAAGGTCATCATCTTGCATAATCTGCTCAAGCGCTTGCGCTTCACTGAGCATCTCCTGCCCATTCGGAGGCTGCACAACACGTCTACGAACGGTGAATTCTCCTCCGATCACAACGTCGTCATCGAATGAATCGTATTCATTCGCATCATTGTTGATGGCGGGTCTTCGAAGAGTCAGATCGCCTCCGAGAATTGGATCGTCCTCTTCAAAGGAATCGTACTCCCTTGCAGTCTCCAGACTACGAATTATAGCGGATCCGTCTCCTCCTACGATGACATCATCGTCGAAGGAGTCGTGTGCAACTCCGGTAGGCGTTGTCTCGCGACGATACAGCGTCGCGGTTCCCCCAATGACGATGTCATCGTCGAATGAATCGTAATCGTCGGCAGTTGCCGTTGCAGGAAACAGCATTCTCTTGGCGGACGGCGCCTCACTGCACATCGAAGAGGGTCGACGACGAGCCAAAGAGAGTGAACCGTCGTGTCTGGGCTCTTCAGCAAGAATCTGAAATTTATAATAACAATTTGTTTATTATCAAAATTTGACGGAATAGACTGTTTCATGCACTTGAGTTTGTTTAAAAAAAATTCACCAGATTGATGGCCACTCGTGATACGATGTAGTCAATAGCGAGCGAGACCTGTGTAACATAGAATTAGGAGGATTGTTGAACGGGGGTGCCAACTCACCTCTTGTTCATCAGTGAACCGAGAGGGCGAAGAGAGAGGAGTGGCACGACTCGCTCCCGAGAAGGGGCTGCCAAGAGGAGAGATCGAGGCGTCTGAGGGTCGTCTTCTCTTCGTACGGTGAACTTGACGAGGAGGAGTCGAGATGCCCAGAGATTCGTCTATCGAAGATGAATTTGATCGACGAGATTCGTTATCGGAGATAACGAGACTGTCGGAGAAACTGAAATTATTCAGAATTAAGTGACGTATTTAGAAAACTAAGGAAGAGAAGGCGATATTACCATGGAAAGGGATCGAATTCCTCCTCGTCCTCGTCTTCGACGATATACAGCCGTTGAGAGTCTTCATTCCAGGACCACTCCGAAGGAGAGCCGGGCTGAGGAGTTGTTGAACGTTGAGACATCGTTTCAGTCACCAGAGCACAGCGAATGGTTGGGTTTGGAGCCTTCTGGGCTCTTATATAGGGGAGAGGAGGGGTAGAACTTGAGGGAGGGGGAGAAGTTGAGGGGTAGAACTTGGAGGGGGTAGCACTTGGAGGGGGTAGCACTTGGGGAAGGGTAGAACTTGGAGGGGGTAGCACTTGGAGAGGGTAGAACTTGGAGGGGTAGCACTTGGGGAAGGGTAGAACTTGGAGGGGGTAGAAGTTCGAAGGAGGTGGGCATCGTCATTTACTCATTGTGATGCATCCTTCACTGTGAACAGGAGAGAGGCCCTCTCTCACTTTGCTGTTAAATTTTGTTTTTTGTAAACATTGACTTCATCGTTTATTTTACTATTCGCTTACTAAATTATACATTGCATTTCACAGTTGCCATGGATGTTTCTCAATCTCTGGAACGTAAACGCTCACAAAATCGGATTCGTCAAGCTGAACGTCGCAAGCGTCTTTCAGCCGAGCAGAAGGCAGAGATTAAACTGAAAGATAAATTGGCCCACAGGTATTACTATAGATCTGTTTAAGACAACATTTCTGATTATAGGCTAAAACGATCTGGTCCAATGGTCACAGATCACAGAAGGTTTGTGAGACCTTTCGTTATGCATAAACACAAATATTTGTTTACCAGGAACCGATGGATGGTTCATCTCCACCGCCTCAATCTAGCTCGACAGCGCAGCTCTCGTATTCCCGCTCTCCGGCCTCTTCTGGATGCGTACATCAACATTCGGTCGCAAGATTGGATTCGTGCCCTCGACCGCTATCAAGCTGCGGCTGCTGAATTACGAGTGACAAGGAGTGTAACGAGCCGCCGCCGACTGATGGGCGTGAAGGAGAGCTGTAGAAAGTAAGCTTTTCGTTGCGTTAAAATTTTTATTTTAAAACTGATTTATTCTAGGTTAATGGTTAAATGGATCAAGAAAACTGAGCGGAATCGGAAGTCGGGTGCCACTCTGAAGAGATTTGATCAGGATATGAACATTCTGGGTTCACTCCTTCAAGCGAACCCGAATACCCAGTTGCTAGTATGTCAAAGATGTGTTGTTATAACCTGAAATTTAATTGCAGAAAGCGCTCTCGGATGCACAACATCTCGCAACTGTTGGCCGAAAGATTGTAGAATGCGGAGGAGCGGAGATGGATCGGATTATTGAAGTTCTGAGAGACCAGGTCACAACAGGAGTGTATCATCCACCGGACAAGCGAGAGAACGATAAGGTAGATTAAAGATCATGATTTGTGGGTCAAAAATTATGTTTGCCAGGTGCTCCGTAACGTTGGAAGACTACGGTATCACATCGTGAGCGGAAGTGACGCCAACACTGCGGCTCTTGCTTCATTCTATCCGTCCTTGTGGAGAGAATTCATGGATATGCCAGAGGAAAACAGTGAGTGTTGCGATTTGTATCGTGCAAGCATTTATCTCTCATTTTCAGGTGGTTTGGATGCCGCGGTGCGCGATCTGGTATCTGATATGGTTCGAAAAATCGTCCTGAATGTGGAGGAGGAAGACGACAGTGGCCAGGAAGGTTTGTTGGGTAATTGTAGGGGAGGATTGTAGGGTTTCTGCTTGAATTAGCACTGTTTTTAAATCAACAATTACGTAAGTCATAATAACTTACTCTACATTTCTGGAATTTTTTAAAATTTTAGAGCAACCACAGGACAGTGACGATGCTAACGTCATGTCAATGCGTATAGCGGCTGAACTCGATGAGCAGGTGAGCAAAATCGGGTTGAAAAGCCATTCAATGACGTTTGTTTTGAGGATCCGATGCTGGCCGCTATGGGAGGAGAACACGCCGCACGTTTGACAGCTCGTGTGATCAAAGGGAGACGGTGCGATGTCGGATGTGCTCTTCTTAGCAAGTACGGAAAAATGGCAGGGGATGGTTTGTTGGAAAGGAAATTCGTTTTAGGAGTGAGGCTGTTGTGATCAAGAAATCGATCTGTGATCTTTACGACAAGCGAGGCTGCCCCGAGATCGTTAAACGGATCGACCAATTATTCGATAAAGGTTCGACGACTGTGCAATTCAGCAATGTGTGCATTGCTTTTCACTTCAGTCGAACCGATTTTGCGTGCAAAGGCTGACTGCTACAGTGGGCTACGATCGGTGCGAGCTCGAATGAAGGAACTGAAAGCAGTGCGAACGGCTATTGGGCATGCACAGGTAGCTTCTAAAAACTGATAATACTCAAATTAATTAATGCATTTCCAGAGATTCCTGAGAGGAAACAGCAAGACCATCGAAGAGGCCATCAGTCGAGAGGATTGGATTTGGCTTCCGATCAAGATTCGAAAGGAAATCGAACCGTTGTTCGGTGGAAAGGCTGAGGCTGCCAAGCATTCAGAGGTGAGGCATCAGCTACGTTTCAGATAGAATTCTGGGTGGTGTATGTTTGTTAAAGGAGAAATAATTACAAAATTCAGGCAGAGGTACGGAAGAAGTACGGAGTTTTGATTGGAAAATTCGGAAAGGAGATGGCTGATCTGGAAATGGATGTATGTTCGGGTTGCGACCGTTACGTCTCACGTCGGGAGTGTATTAATCGAACCTCGTACCAGGTATAAACGAGTGGAAATTCGGGTCTGTCGGTGTACTTATTGCCCATTTAACCTACTTCAGGTCGACGATCAGTTGAGAAATGGCGCGAAGAATGGCTCGACGATGCTGCTCTGCAACAAGTGCACACATGACGCCTACCACTCGAAGGTTCCGTCGTCACCCAGTATTATGTCCTTCTCTCCGAAAAACAATGTGGACTTTCAAGAGGTACGGTTCGTGGCGGTTGCTCGAGGCAGACCGTATTCTGTTCAGGTGCCCGCTTGCCTCAAGAATTTGACCTGGATGGAGAAGAATCTGATCCAGAAATGCCGACCGATAAGAGCAATTGCGTGTCTCTTGGACAAAGGAGGTCGCCCTACAACCATGCGGAGCACTGGAGGTACCTAGCATTCATTCACATTCCTCATTTCACTCTCCAATTTACAGGAGGAATGGTCATTTTGCCCGTGCCGGTCGAATCAACTCTTGATCACGTGGCTGAAACGTTACCCTCTGATGCCAATCTCACCATTGTCATCTCTTCTGCTCAACTTCGCTCATCGAAATTGGTGTGTCTCCCGCGAGTCATCGAAGCACTGCAATGGCTTAAAGATCACAATCCTCATTACGCACAGGTACGGTGTACAACTGCAAAAACGTGGTGGTTAATCATTTCATTTTCAGATCAACATCAACAATCGGTTCCGTTTCGCTGAAGAAACGATCGTGATTGACGAGACCGGAGCGAACACAACTGAAAGTGAAAGAGACGATCTGGTCACGGATGATCCGAACCATCCCACCCTACTCACCTATGCTGGAATCTCCGAGGAAATAGTGAAGGGAAATCATGCGAAGAAGAAATCGGGAACGGCTTTGCACGAATATCTGCTGAATAAAGTGGAAAAGATACTGAAAATTATTTGAACTAGATAGTTTATTCAGCTCCCCAGCGATATTATCTCCAATCAGCAGCCTCACTTGGACGAACTCGCATTTCCGTGGCATTTTGCACGTGGAAAGGATGGATTCGATCGTTCTCGTCCTAGAGAAGTGCGTGAATTTGTGTTATTGTTGTTAATACCTGAAAAAACGAAAGCAATTTCAGATTGAGCCTCACATGTTCGTTCGATGGGCTTTGGCAACCACTGATCGTCGAATCGCAAGAGACCCTCAAGTTCTCGCCTTCTATCACGGCATCCTTGAGCAGTGGCAGCTCAGAAGCATCATGGCTACGCAAGTGCGAATGAGCAGAGGAGTACTTGAATCGGACGCTTTCGATGACTTGGTTAAAGACGCGGATCTCGATACGGAGGTAGCTTCGTAAATTACAGAATTGTTTACGTAAAAGCATATTTGCAGTGCAAGTTTCACACAATCGGACGATCGATGCGAGGCCACGTCCTCTATTGGGACGAAATCAAGAGAAAACTGAAAACCCACATCTCGATATATGGCGGTCCCACCTGGTTCTTCACCCTCAATCCAGCCGAGAAAGATTGGGAAGAGGCACTGGAGATTTATCGAATGGTCAGTTCCGTAAGCAGAGAAGTCGTGAGAATACAGCGCATTCTAGGTATTCGGCAGCCAAGTGAATGCAGACAATATTTTCACGTTCATCTCGAAAGATCCATACTTCTTCTCCAGATATTTCCAGCGAAGGGTCAGTTATTCGCATGGAAAACAAGAAAGCAAACGATTTATTCAGGTGCGAAACATGTACTCGGAGATGATTCTTCAGCCGGACGGTCCACTGGGAGACGTTGTGCACTTTATGTACCGGATCGAGTATCAGGCGAGAGGGACGCAGCACATTCACTGCATGCTGTGGGACAGAAATGCGCCGGGAGATGATGCCTCCGATGAAGAGGTGAGCTGGTAGTGTGCACAACGAATTTGTGAAAATGTTCCGAACAAAAATGATCTATGTCTTTCAGAAGCTAGATTACATCTCCAAGTATGTGACTGCACGAATGCCGAACGAGCAGTCGGAGCCGGAATTGCACGGACTCGTCAAAAAATTCCAAACGCACTACCAAAATCATTCGCCCACGTGCCTTCGGAAGTCGAAAATCAACGGGAGGGTAAGGTGTAAGTATGGTGTTTCCTCATTGAACATGTCATTTCAGATTGTTGAGAGGTGCCGTTTCTACTTCCCTCGCATGGCCACTCCAGTGCCCATTGTGAATCCTGTAGCGGAGAGTGCCCAAGGACTACCTGGAGTCAATTCGAAACCGTATTTCCTCGCAAGAAAGGTAGACTTTTTCTGCATTAGTCAATCGTAAATTTCAAATTCGTTTCAGGCTGATGAGACGTTCATTAACGATTACTCGCCCGGAGTGCTTCTAGCTTGGCAAAGCAACGTGGACGTTCAATTTTTGTGGAACGGAATGAGCTTCGCAGTAGACTACACGACCAGCTACGCATCGAAAAGCGAGAAGCCAAAGGAAGGGTCACGGGTGCAAAGAGCAATCAAGGAGGCGACTACGAGTCAAGCGGTCAGTACTGTTTTGTAGTTTGTCAGTGGGAAACTGAATGACACTTGAATGACTCTAGTTTTTTTCAGGCGATGCACGCCTTCAGCGATATGATCCGTATGAAAGAGTCAGGAATGATTGAAGTGATCGACTTGCTCCTCGGCCATTCTCTCTACTCTTTCGATTCGACGCACATCGTAGTGAACACTAACGAATCGGATAAGCGAGATCGAGTGTTGAAAGGAAAGGATTTGCAGGTGTGTTGTGCACTCTGAAAAAATAGTTCAAAGATCAGTTCATTGCAGCAGCCGGGTCGTAAGAAGTACATGGAAAATGTCGCTGACGACTTCTATCCGAACCGCTCAGACGAGTTAGAACAGTGCTCTTACATCGGGAGTCTCATGTATTTTAAAGTTGCGAAAAAGGTATCGAAAATTGATGCAGTGTAAAAAATTCTCATTGATATCGTTGCAGCCGGACACTGTAAAGAGACCGCCTCCGGAACAGCCAAACACTCTGAGCATCCACTATCGAACGGATTCCGAGTTCTCCCCTTTCTACTCGTTCCCCCACATTTCGAGAGGCACTGCACGCACCATCGATGGACTCGAGTATCCCAAGGCTCACATCAAACTGGCGAAACCACTCGTCCCTCGACTGTTCTGGCCTCACTTTGAGAAATGCAACCAATCGAACAGAGAAGACTACTTTCGTCGTCTCATCATGCTCATCATCCCTTGGAGGTACTGTAGGCATGACTGTTGTGAATAATGTGAACGAAAAATAGTAGCAATTGAGGAATACGGTATTGTGTGCTGCAAAAACGTATTAGGCTATTGCAGGGACGAGGACAGATTGAAATACGATGCCGTAAACGACATAGATCATGAAACATTCGAGGAGCGGTGGCTTGCTCATACGAGATGGCTGGCAGAATCAGGAGACCAGGACATGGTGAATGGATTGGAGGATATAAAAAGGCTCATGTAAGTGAATTAGGATTGATTTTTTTAGTGCTTTCTGATCAAATTCGTGCTTGTTAACTGTTGTCTTGTTGCAGTCGGAATCACGAGGCGCTGATAGAAATGGATGAGAAGAGTCGACAGAAGCGAAAGGAACTGCGAGACATGCGAGTAGCAGAGGGAATCGACGACGATGACGATGGCCAATTACTTGTAATGACAAGAGAGGTTGATGCCGCTGCTCACGATCAGGATTTGAAGAATATGAACGATGATCAGCTCAAGATCTTCGAAGCAGCCGTGAAAATAGCAACCGAACAAGTGAGTCGAAATCGCGAAATTTTCATGCTGTCCGAAAATAAGCACTATTCTTCATTTAGGATCTATGGGATCGACAGAAAGAGGCAATCGAGGCGGATACGGCATTGACCGAGAGTCAGAAGAGAGCACAATTGGACCAAATGCCGAGACGACCTGAAGCGATGCGTCTGATTGTACTCGGAAACGCAGGATGTGGAAAATCATTCGTCATCAATTCAATTGCGGATGCTCTGACCCTCAAGTTTTGCGTGAAGACCGGCGCACACGATCCTCCTCCGGCCATCGTCCTTGCTGCACCGACGGGTCTCGCTGCAACTCAGATAAAGGGATCTACCATTCACAGCGTCTTTGGAATCGAAGTGCAGCATGGTCGAGATTCGGCGATGCGACCTCTCAAACCGCGGAAACTCAACATGATCAGAGTGCTGGTGAGTAAGGGAAATAGGCTACAGCTAAAAGTGCGTATTTTAGATGAAGAATGTCCGACTGATCATAATCGATGAACTTTCGATGGTCTCTTCAATCACACTCGCGAAAATCAATCTTCGCCTACAGGTACAATAGAGGGAGAAGCAATCGAGAGTTTGAATGTTCGTACTTATTAGGAGATACTGGATTGCAACGACGAATTCGGAGGAATGAATTTAATGCTACTCGGTGATCTCATGCAACTCCCTCCAGTTCTCGCGTCTCCCATTTTCAAGCCGCTCACTACGGAAGAAGTGAGTTGTTCGAAACTGCGTCAATGAGTTTATTCAAGTGATTTCAGCTCCGAAATGTCTTCAATTCCGTTCTGCCCTCGTACGATCTCTTCTCGCTGTTCTCGTATGCTGAGCTGACTCAGAACATGCGACAAAAGGGAGATACGTCATTCGCTGACCTGCTGAAGCGGATGAGAGTTGAACAGATGACAGCGGATGATTTCAAGGTACGTTCAAAACAATTCAATGCTTGACTTTACTTACAATTTATAGACGCTACAAACCCGTGTCATTCCTACGTCTATCCTCTCAACCGATGTGGATCGAATGGGCGAGGCAGCAGATTACTATATAAAGATTCGAGTGAGTTTCTAGTCGTTCAGTTTCTACAATCACAATATTTGTTCAGGAGACGGATGAATTCTGCATGGGTCTCTTTGGCACGAACGATGAAGTGAACGAATTCAACGAGGAAGTCATCGATCGATTGGCACTCGAATCAATTGTCGTCGAAGCCATCGATTCATTGGTCGAATCGGAGCGATCCGCTAACGGTGCTGGTGAGTTGCTATCTGTCTGCTGGAAAATTGAAAACTTCACACACATTATGCGTATTTGCAGGAGCTGCGCTCACACCGAAGAGTCGAATCTACCAGCAGGCTCGGTTCAGTCTTGCTCGCAATCCTCAGCAAAGTAGCGGAAAACGAAACATTCGCCATAAGTCGGGAGGAGTAGCAGCACACAGAGCCGGAGGATTGGAGAAGTCACTGTTGCTCGCTACGAATGGTAAGTGGTCGATGGTGTGAAAACACTTGACCCTTCGTGGTGCTCAGGCCGTATTATGCTGAGGAGGAACACGAACGCCACGAAGGGACTTGTCAATGGAGCAACTGGCGTGCTGAAAGAGATTATCAAATCTACTGGTGGCGAACCGATTGGGTTGAAGATCGAATTCGATGGAAAACTGGGCACACATGTCATCGAAAAGGTATAGCTGCGAACGAAATGGAGTTGTTATAAGAGTGGAATTCAAGGCCACGGCAACTTTCGATGTCGGAAAAGACGAGAAAATTGCTCGTGAACAATTTCCAGTCATGATGGCGTTCGGAGCGACAGTGCACAAAACTCAGGTAATTCGAAATTCCGTAAATCAATGGTATAATTGTGTATTTTTCAGGGGCTAACACTGTCAAACGCAATCATCTCAACTAATCGCTTCTTCAGTCCTGGTCAGGCTTTCGTAGCCTTTTCACGAGTCAAAACGTTGGAAGGACTGCACCTTGTCGATTGTATTCCGGCCAAATTTTACTGCTCGAAGCCGGCTCTGAAGGTGTGTATTAGTGATGACGTGGTTATGAAATCATTTGTTCACAATCAACATTGTGTTCATTTCAGGTGTACAATTCCCTGAGAGCTTCGATCAATCTGCCGCCCTTTGTCTCGACTGATCAGCCGTCCACAATGCCGGATTCCCCACTCGCCACCTCTTCCGCTCCTTCCCCAGTTACTCCAACGACTACAGCTGCGAGTAGAACTTCATCGTCGAAGAGGAGACGCTTGAGTGCGCCACGGATATCAATGATCCCCCCGCCTTCTACTACAACACCAACCAGTCGAAACAGAGTGGTCGCTCAAGCATCTGTAACCATCGGAAATCAGGTAGTTGATAGGAGCGAGAGATGGAACGAAACGATGCATTTGACAGAGATGTCTCGCATTGCAAAACACAATGATGGATTGCTTCGCGAATGCTGTCACAAATTTGATCGATGCAATGGTGCCTTTTCGAGATGCAATTGTGACTTATGCACAGACTGATGCGGGTGAGCAAGGAATTTGTTGATTTCTAGTTTCATCCTGAGCTTTCCAGCATGCCCCGGCGGTTTGAAGGCGCTTGCTGACCTGCTGAGTGAGAACACGAATTGGGTGAAAGACATGCGAACGGCGTACGGTATGCTGCGATACGGAGGCGGAGACTGCGCAGCCGAACTTCTGCAGCTCATTCTCAACGAAATCCCTCCAGCTGCTGATGTGAGTGTCTGAAAATGGTGCTTGTTCTCATCAAAACAATCTTTCAGGAAATGCTTTATCACGATCTCTTCTTCGAATCTGTCTGCGTCAATGGCCATACTTCCGCAGTACCTCGAGCATCCTCATTTTACGTTAGTTTGGCTGCTGCAATACTGGTCATGACGAGTATTGTGCAACTGTTCAGACTCAAATTCTGTCGAACGCACTGCCAGCGGGTATGGTGGAGGGTACGGTCGAGAGCATTCTGCGGGAGCAAGCTCTGGCTTCCAATGACGTGTGCAACGTCTGTCAAGCGGCGACTGTTGACATGAACGTTGACTTTTCAATGGTGAGATAGCTAGAGGGAAAGGGTTCGAACGGGAAATCCGTATTTCTTCATTTGCAGGGTCAAGGAGCCCGTTATTTCGTAGTCAAAGTGAATCGTCACACGTTCGATCAGGCGTCCGGAACTCGAAGTACTCGTGATCTCCGATTCTCAGAGACGCCTGCTGCACGTGTTCGCATCTTCGGTATGAGCCATGCATGATGCTGTCCTCGAAATGAGTGATTGCAGGAACGGACTTTCGATTGTTGGCCGGAATAGAGCACAAGACAGGCGCAGGCGGACTGGGCGGACACTATGTGTTGTGGAAAAAAGCGCCTAGAGGTTGGATTCTAATCGACGATAATAAACCTCCTTCCCAAAGGACATCACTTGGAGAGGAATTGAAACGATTTCACATTTATGTTTACGAAAAACAGTGATGTTTGTGTTCATTTCCTTTGTTATAATCGCTTTTTATCTCAAATAGTTTGTATTCAGTCTGTTATGTTATTTGCAATGTTATTGAGTGATAAACCGATTAAATTCAACATTTCCTTCAGCGATTTGTGCGTCAGGTTCATGACCTATGCTGGTGATAGGCAATATCGATTCCTTTGACAAGAGAGGATCAAATTGATAAAAGTCTCACAACCACTCTCTGACGCTATCTACCCTCCTTCCACGCCGCTACGAGGCAATTGCCACATTCATCTCGACAGGATATTAGACGGGAGATACGCCGTCTCGCCACTTATTCAATTGATCGCTCAATTCGGACTGCTGTATGGTCATTTGATTACGGTAGGGATACTTTAAGTCTATTGAATCGTACAAATACATTTATCACTTGCAAAACAAACACAAACAACAAGATAACGATGCTAACGGAGTGTGAATAACAAAAATTCACAATTTATCACATTCTGCTATTTGTGAAGTTGTCTAATGCTTCTTTTAGATCAGAACCGGCAACCATTCCTAATTTACTCAACTTGTTCTTTATTCTTTTTAGGGGGTGTCCTACGAACGTCGGATGGGCAGTTTGAAGAGCTCTGATGAAGTCCTTGCTGCCGAGATAGGTGCGCTTCGACTTGTGGTCACTTGTAGTGCGAGCTTTCAGCCACGAGCTGGAATAATAATCGTTACTCCTCTTAACTTATTTTATGAATTACAGTACTTACGAAAAGCTTCTCTACTCAATCTTGAATTGTTACAGTACCCCCTTATTGTTACCGTACATTATCGTATCAGAAAGAACGTACCAGGCGAACTCTTGCAGATGGAGAACTTGTGCGTCCGTGAATCTGCTTCCAGAGATGGGGTCGTCCCTGAGTAATATGTTTCATTTTTCAAAATTCATAGCAATTATTGAGTACACGTCACATTACGATACCGTACTCCTCAGCTACCGTACCCCCGTAATCGTACTACTGTGAGTGGAGGGAACTCACTGCTCATCTCCTCGTTCAATCGCCTCCAACTCAGCCTCCTCGTCTCTGTCGCGGAATGCGTTGTTCCCGTATTGCAGCGCGTTACTGAAATTGATATTTGATCTTTGATCTTTTGGACATCAAGGCATCGTTCTAACCGTTAAAACTGACAAGTGAACAGATAAGCAAATTACCGGTATCCAATGTAGGGATCGTGTACTGCAGCAGCGACTGGAGCAGTAGGGACTGGATCTGCCTCTGGAGTCGTCGAGCGAGGTCGAGAAGGAGTCGGCGGAGTGCTGTTGGCTTGTGGCGGGACGTAGACGTTGATGGTGAAAGGATTGAAGTTGGTGAGGAAATGGCCTCTGTAATTGATCTTTGAACTTTCGGAGGAATACTACTGCGAAACAACCCAGTTTTACCAAATGGAATGGAAACTTACGCTGTTAATCCAGTCACTGTAGTCTCGTCGTCGGACACGGTGTGGTGCGGTGTTCGAAGTGGAGGCGCCAGATTCCAGCCTGATCCAACGCCGTTTCTGCATAATTGATCTTTGATCTTTGAAAACTCATGTACAGTATGCACTCTACAGTTAGAAAATCTTTCCGTTGTATCGTAACTCAAAACTACAGTACCCAGATACCATGCCCAACTTACTCTTCTGCAATATTCTGTTCCGTCCAGTTGTAGTAGCACGAGGCGTCGACGGATGGAGGAAGTGTGTCGTCCTCGCCGTGGTACTCCACATCGAAGGCATCGAAGCTGACAATGATCTTTGAACTTTCGCTATACATGATAAGTACAGCTCATGAATTCCATGTTTCCTTATTTTCAGCTTTCCTACTTCAACTACCTACATCCTAGTCTACGGTGAACTAACGCGAATGGCAAAACTCACATATCGATGGGGTCGGCGCACTTGGGGGAGCCGAGCGGAGACGATTCGAGCATCGTTGGCGACGAGCAGAGAGACCCACTCCTGAAATCAATCTTTGATCTTTGAATTCTTGAATGTGTCTCCTATACGATCGTTCTGACCTACAGCATTTTGAGAAATTAATGGATTTCATTAGTTATAGCTGGACTACGATAGGCGTCTGAGGTTCCGCACTACCTTAAACACGTGAGGGCTGTTCTCTGGGACAAATCATGGTTGTTGACGCTCAGAAAACAGTCGAAATTGGAAGCACAGGAGTTGAGACGCTGTGATTGATCTTTGATCTTTCGCGTCTACGAATCATTTAGTTTCCTACGACGGTTACTGTATACTAGAGTACCTACAGTATCTCATCTGGCACATAACAAGGGGTCAATAACTACAGTAAGAAGGGATTAATAACTACAGTACTTTCTACAGTAACTACAGTACTTTAAAGTGATCTTTGATCTTTAAAAACTGTAATGTGCTCATTATCGTTCGACACGATCGTTCTGACTTGCAGTACTGTAATCAATTAAGAGGCACAATTCCCTATTCTCTAGGAGTACATCAACGTAGATTAAAACAAAGTGGTAAGGAACAAAAGCAAGGTTGCTCCAATTACTATGTATGACTGAACAGCTATAATATTCTAATACTGCATCTCAGACAGAACCCTGACAGAACCGGACAGACAGACAGAATTGTTGACAGTACTTTATGGAAAAGCTGATAACTGTAGGTCTCAGATTTCAATTAGGGAAACCCTATTCAGGCTATTCCGCCCATTCAGGCTTTTTCGCGCGGTGGGATTGCCTGAATAGGCGGGAGAATAAGAGCGCGCTGTCAGGCCAATTTCCTTTGTTCGCGCCTATAGGCCAAATGTTTGAAGTTCCTCTGAAACCTAGGCAATTTTCGACTGAAATTCTCTGTCTTCTTCACTCATTTTCTGTCGAATCGACTAGCGAGCAGCGGTTCACCGCAAAAGAGCGAGGGGAATGGCCTGAGTGGGCCGACTAGGCGCGACTAAAAGATTCATTTGTTCACGAACAGGCGAATTAGGCATTATTCATTTAAGCTATTTCATTCGTAGGCGGCCTAGGCGCTCGCCTATTTCGATACCCTAATTTCAATCATAATTTAGGAATAGGAACAGCGTACTATGGTAGGTCACAACAAAACTAAGCAAGTGTCTAAACGCAACGGACGGCTACAGTATACTAAGGTACGTACAGAATCTTATCTAGCACAGAACCCCGGATCAATAACTACAGTATGTTATCGTAATTACAGAACAACAATAGACCGAATGAACTCCACATTGAAGGTAACTTACTGGAAGAACGGGGCGGCCGTCGGCGAGTTGAAGATGTCGAGCTGCGAGGCAGTCGACTCAGCTGGCGACGCAGTGCAGACGTACGGAGCGACATCATACCTGAAATCGGTCTTTGATCCTTTCATTCATTAAACAAGCCTATTAATCAAATACAATCAAACTTACATAGTGGAGATGGAGACGGAAGTCGATGTGCTGAGGCTGCCCAGCTGCGAGGTGGTCGACTCAGCGGCCGACGCAGTGCGGACGGGCGGAGCGACATCATACCTGAAATCGGTATTTGATCCCTTGATTCATTAAACAAGCCCATTAATCAAATACAATCAAACTTACATTGTACTGACACGACACCACCACGGGCGAGGCGAACCTGAGGGGGATCGAGGAGAGGAGGAGAGAACGGCCAGATGGTGCAGCATGGTGAAGAAGAATGAAGGTAACTGATCCAGTAACTCAGGCTTCATCGCTCAATAGACATTTTTCCGGTGAAATAGTGTGTGATCAGGAGAGACTGGTCAGAGAAATGAGGAGAGAGCATGCATTTAGAGGAGTGCGGCGAGGCGACTGTCTACTGAGAGAGGCGAGAGATAGAGAGAGAGCGTGCAAACGAGGAGAGCGCAGAGTCTGCTCTCTTCGGAGGAGAGCTCTGGCTGTTCCCGTGGCTATGATATACATGGAAAATGAGAACAAGCGTTGAGATATGATCTTTCTAGATTTGTGGCGACTCATTCCTTGCTCGACCTTACTGTATCCAGTGAAAAGGCTAGTTTGTAATTACACAATGCCATGACTACAGGACTGTTTAAAGCGAGAACAACTGTTTATCGGCAATTTCTTATTGACGAATTCAACAAATAAGGCAAGTTTAGCGATTAAACAATGAAAGTTCAGGTTGCAAATTGAGGCGATGCTTGAGAAGGACCTGGCGGATAGTGGGTATGAAGTGTCGAACGTATCCAGCTTTCATTGCCACTTCCTCCACGAACTTGTGCCCTCCAATGCAGACTGTCTTGAGTCCCTTGGCGTGCATTTTCTCCAGCATCCATCTTAAAATAATGGATAAAATTTGAAATACGATACAGTTATCGCTATATTAGAAAATAACTCACTTAGTATGGCGCACTATGTGCTCGATCGTGTAGGGAGAGACTTGAGCAAGGCGAGACTTTGTGGGGCGACCAATTTTGCGACGTGTGGACTTCGTTTTCCGAGGGGCAGCCAGTCTCTCGACAAATTCGAGATCCGAGTCGCTGGACCAGTCCGATCCTGAAGAGGAGTCGATCGTCTCGTCCTTCACCGACTTGAGAGATGCCGTGGAAATCTGAAAATAAGAAAACTAATAGCAAGTCAATAAGGAATTAGAGTGGCAATTATATTGCCGAATAACGTACCTGATTGACGGCCTTGTCCAACTTGTAGTCGAATGACGGGCTCGAGCAGTCGGACATCATAGCAGCACACAACGCGGTTGAAGGAGTAGTTGCGAATGAGGTGTGGGAGCTCTTTATATAGGGCAAGGGGGGGGGGGTAGAACTTGCGAAGGGAAGAAGTTGGGGTAGCACTTCGGGTAGAGGTTGAGGGAGGGTAGCACTTCGGGTAGAGGTTGAGGGAGGGTAGCACTTCGGGTAGAGGTTGAGGGAGGGTAGCACTTCGGGTAGAAGTTGAGGGAGGGTAGCACTTGGTAATATAAAAGGGATTCGAATTGCTGTCTTGGTCACATTGTCGAGTGTGCCCTTCCCTCCCACGCTTACTCTCACACTCATCTCAGGTCATCTTCGCCATGAACAACGCTGGTCCGGCAATCGCTCCGCTTGGCAACGCTCCTCCGGCAACTCTGCACCAAGTGCCCACACTCGAACGCCTGGCAGCGAGTTTCTTCATCAAACGTGCTCGAGAAGTGATTGCTGTGCACTCCAAGTCTTGCAATGACATTGAAGTGAGTTTCATATTCATTCTCTTTGCTTGATTCCTTTTGTATTTGTATTATCTCTAATTAACGTGGCTTACTTTCAGCGTTGGAGACGCAATAGGAACTACTGCGTTCCTATTTCGGAGGATTCAAGCATACTCAAGGTAGAGGATCGTCAAATTAGTATTGAAGAGTGGACGTCGCGTGAGGTGCAGTATCGCCAAGAAAACATCACAAGATACACGAAAGAGATGATGGTACGTAATTTTCTCAGTTTAATCAATTTTTCGAATATTGTTATTGATATGTTGATTATATATCTGTTCATTTATCAGAGACGCGGTTACATCGTCTGTCGACTGGGAAAGTTCCTCAAGACGCTCAACATTCATCGCGACACAAAATTCCCCGAAGACTTTACGATGCCTGAACTATGGAAACTAGAGTGAAGAGTACATCAGTGAAGATGCACATTGTCACAGTCAATGTTGTTATGTTATTGCATGATAAAGTATGTTGAGATGTTATTATGTGTCTTCTCTCTTGCATTCGACTTTCCCTTCCGTGGGGCCGCCACTTCCTTCTCAAATTCGAGATCCGAGTCACTAGACCTTTCTGATCCTGAAGAGGAGTTCAGAAATTTGAAAATAAGATTATGAGTTGCAGTCAGATAAGATGAAAAGTGGAAGTACTAGCGCGATATTAGACAACAATTGGGTCTAATAACGGTCTTCATTATCTTATGCCTGCAAGAGAATCAATAGAATTACTGGAATGGGGAAAGAATTAGCGGCAATGCCACAATAAAACCTCTAGA
>LS571776.1:34197-57321 GCA_900490775.1 Pristionchus maxplancki | reverse complement strand
CATCTAAACTTGAATTCATGTAGCGGTAGTATTTTTATTTCATTTTTAGAATAATTGGATACTGTAGGAGCTCAATGGCCATTTTGATAGCTGTCTCACTCTTCCCGGATGTTTTGACACAATGGCTATTCCGGATCCAAATGTTTTCCTGTGCCTATGCAAATTTCTGGCTCTTGCTCTCATGTTCGAAACAGAAATCTATCGAGAAGAGAATTACCACTGCTTCTTTCTCAACAAATAACCAAAAAGAAGATTTCATTGTTTTCTGAACTGATTCGATTTTGGAAGACCCACTCGGGCTTGATCACAGAGAATCGATTCTTTCCGATCAAAAACCGTGCAGATGATTGTTTGATACCAAATACTCAAGTACAACACAAAACCAATCGTTCATCTAAACTTGAATTCATGTAGCATTAGTTTTTTATTTCATTTTCGAATAGTTGGATACTGTAGGAGCTCAATGACCATTTTGGCAGCTGTCACACTCTTCCCGGATGTTTTGACACAATGGCTATTCCGGATCCAAATGTTTTCCTGTGCCTATGCAAATTTCTGGCTCTTGCTCTCATGTTCGAAACATAAATCTATCGAGAAGAGAATTACCACTGCTTCTTTCTCAACAAATAACCAAAAAGAAGATTTCATTATTTTCTGAACTGATTCGATTTTGGAAGACCCAATCGGGCTTGATCACAGAGAATCGATTTTTTCCGATCAAAAACCGTGCAGATGATTGTTTGATACCAAATACTCAAGTACAACACAAAACCAATCGTTCATCTAAACTTGAATTCATGTAGCATTAGTTTTTTATTTCATTTTCGAATAGTTGGATACTGTAGGAGCTCAATGACCAGTTTGACTGTTGTATCACTCTTCCCGGATGTTTTGACACAATGGCTATTCCGGATCCAAATGTTTTCCTGTGCCTATGCAAATTTCTGGCTCTTGCTCTCATGTTCGAAACAGAAATCTATCGAGAAGAGAATTACCACTGCTTCTTTCTCAACAAATAACCAAAAAGAAGATTTCATTGTTTTCTGAACTGATTCGATTTTGGAAGACCCAATCGGGCTTGATCACAGAGAATCGATTCTTTCCGATAAAAAACCGTGCAGATGATTGTTTGATACCAAATACTCAAGTACAACACAAAACCAATCGTTCATCTAAACTTGAATTCATGTAGCATTAGTTTTTTATTTCATTTTCGAATAGTTGGATACTGTAGGAGCTCAATGACCAGTTTGACTGTTGTATCACTCTTCCCGGATGTTTTGACACAATGGCTGTTCCGGATCCAAATGTTTTCCTGTGCCTATGCAAATTTGTCGATGCTTGGGCACTATAAATGCCTGACTTCCTCCTTTGGAAATTCACAGTTCCCATTCGCCTTTCGACTGATGTACCAGCAATCAGGGTGCCTCAAATAAGGATGGCTTCGCAAGAAATCGTCTCTTCATTTCGCGTGCTCTCTCAGTGGTCAGAAGAGAGCACGCTGAATGAAGAGAGTCATTGCTTGCCAAGCCATCCCTAGGCCACAGCGTGTCAGAGGGGTCGAATTCCTTTGTTCTCCGCGTCCGACCCCCTTTCCATGGTCACTAGAACGCAATTTTTAAGAAATACCCGTGAAGCATATCCCGTATCTTTTTGATAACGATAAAACATGCGAATTTGAATTGATGAAGTAATCAAGAGGACCTTAAATATGCCTCACTAAATTTTCTGGCCCATTCAGATAAATTTAATACTCATTATCAGTGGAATTTTACACTGTTATCTTAAAAGTTATAGGGCTTGAAAGTCGCTTCCGGAAACCCCCACACCAATATAAGTTTTTTAATGCTCATGGAAAAATCTAAATTCGGGCTAAAAAATATGTATATAAAATTTATCCATATTCGAAAATGCATGAAGATTACCATATTTCCATGCATTTCTCGAATATAAATAATAAATTTTTAAATTTTTTTTAGCCCGAATGTAGATTTTTCCATGAGCTTTAAAAAACTTATATTGGTGTGGGGGTTCCCATAAGCGACTTTTGAGCCCTATAACTTCTGCACCCCCGCAACCTTGAAACCTTTTCGAAACCTCAATTGTCTAAATGAAATATGTTTCGCCGAAACAATATATGAAACTGAACAATTTTGTTTCAAATTCATCGAATCTAACTCTCATTCTTCATTTCGACCGCGCAGCTCACTCGGTTAGAGTGAGAATGATAGGGGAACACGCATTGGCCTCGGACGAAATTTCCCCCCTCTGACACGCTGTGTAGGCTGGCATTGTCGTAGTCATTCCCCGTGCAATCATTCCTGTGTTCTTCGTTTCGCACGCTCTCTCGCATCTCTGACCGGTGAGAGAGCACGCGAAATGAAGAGACGATTCAGGAAGGTCGTCCTCTAAGATGACGTCCTCCTCTTCCTTCCTCGTCGTCCTTCTCCTCTTCTCGTGTGCCCTCGACGCCGCCGCTGACATAAGCAAAGCCAGAGTCCAAAAGACGATTGCGGACTTCGTGAGTGAGTGTTGTTGTTGTTGTTGTTGTTGTTGTTGTTGTTGTTGTTGTTGTTTTTGTTAGAGAATAGTTTCTTTGCAGAAGCTCTGAAGGATATTGGGAAGGCTGCAGACCCGAAGAAATGCGAGGATTTCAATGTAGCCGCATTCTTAATATTATTCAATAATAATAATAATAATAATATTTTATAAAATTATTATTATTATTATCATTATTTATTATTCTTATAATTAAAGTTACACAGATCTCCGGCTACAATTACTCCGTCTGGATCTACGACGAGAGAACGAAGTCATACGCATCAGTGAGTTTTTATATGATCTGCTTGTTGGCGCTGCACAATAATAATTAATGATAATTATTATTATTAATATATTAATATTATTCCTCAGTAATTTCAGGGCTGGTTCCCAATCAACAAGTTCAGTCCCGACTTCCTAGGCCATATTGCACAGCGCCTGACAGGTATATACGAGTCGTAACTAGACTTTGAAAGTCAACTAAACAACTAGTTGTTTAATAGGGAAATGAACCGCTCTTTCCACGAGAGAGAACAGAGGATGAAGAGAGTGAGAGACGATCTTCCTCTTAAACAACTAGTTGTTTAGTTGACTTTGAAAGTCTAGTCGTAACACACCACACCCAGTGGCACACCGTTTCTTGGAATCCGAATGCTACTCTGGTCAAAACAAAAATGCTTGCAGATTACATCCGAGTAAAAGAAATGTTGGACTATCTCGCAAAGAAGTGTCTTCCTGCTGATGTACAGATTCTTTTCGCATTTTGCGATTATTTTTAAAATTTGATGAAAAATATTAAAATAATTCAGTAAAAATACATTTCATTCAGGTTACAAAAAAGGGGAACGATGCGATCGCAGCTCTGCTGGTATTTGTGTCTATTTCTAGCTTGAAACAATGAGAATTCGTTTCAGAAAGACGTTGAACTAATCAAGGCAAATAACTTTGCCTAAGTCAAGTCTACCCCTTCGCCCTCCATATCACGCCTGTCACCTAAGGTTCGAGCGAAATGAGAGGGCGGGTGGCACAGAATGAGAAATGAGAATTGCTTCAATGGCTGTTTTCGGGGTTCAAATGATATTTTCGTGAAAATTACATTTAGACAGACCCCATCAACTTTTTGAGCTCTATCCAATGGTATATTTTATTTTTGTTTAAAATTACTTTTAACATGTGTTTTTCATATTGAGAAAACTAGCGCAAAGGACCAAACAATTTTTTGACAGGGCGTAGGTCAAGCCTTAAGAAGCTTAACTCCAAAATCCTGAGTCATAGAATGGTGACAGGCACATGCTACAGCCGTCCAAAGCAAGCGAGAATACGGTAATTCCCCTCATTCCTCTCCCCACACCGCGCTCGCCCGCCAAGGTGCGACGAATGATTCCTCCTCAACTCAGAATTACTGCGTATTGGTTATGCTTCAAGGGTAGAATAAGATTCGTTACTTTCATTTATAATGTGAGCGGGTGAAACTCTTTTCGACCACATCTGGGATATTTATTCTTTCTCTGAAACATAACCCTGTTTCGTTGAAGAGAAATCATTCGTCGCCCCTTGGCGGGCGAGCGCGGTGTGGGAAGGGGAATGAGGGGAATTACCGTATTCTCGCGTGGTTTGGGCAGCTGTGGCATGTGCCTGTCACCATTCCATGACCCAGGATTTTGGAGTTAAGCTTCTTAAGGCTTGACCTACGCCCTGTCCAAAAATTGTTTGGTCCTTTGCGCTAGTTTTCTCAATATGAAAAACACATGTTAAAAGTAATTTTAAACAAAAATAAAATATACCATTGGATAGAGCTCAAAAAGTTGATGGGAGTCTGTCTAAATGTAATTTTCACGAAAATATAATTTGAACCCCGAAAACATCCATTGAAGCAATTCTCATTTCTCATTCTGTGCCACCGCGCGCTCGAACGATAGATGACAGGCGTGATATTCTACCCGTCAAGCACACAAAATATCGCTGTTTCCTGATAGAAACGCTGTGCTTTCTCGTTGATTCCATTCCCCTCCCACCTCCGATAAACTTCATTGAGCAAGAATTCGATTATATACGAAACATTTATCGGTTAGAAGATTATTCTATATTCTTGGCAATATTTAGACAGAGTAAGGACGATATGCCGAGAAGTCTGAAAAAAACATACCCAATTTAGTTGTCATTTGCAAAAAAATTAATCCTCGATCCGGGACCCGAAGCAACTCAACAGCATACAACAAACGTCAAAAAGTCGATGCTCAGTAAAGTAAAAAGCTATGGTGCTCAGTAGTTTAGAGACACATAATCAAGTACGTGAAATAAATAAATTAACGATTTTTTGCGAAGCCATCCCTAGTTTCAAAGATCAACATCCTATAACGACTTTATCACACATAATCGACAAAATTGTGCAGAAAATCGATAAAAGAGTCAACTATATAGCAAACAACGCGATCTGCACTACCACCTAATGAATTGTTAGGAGTGAGCATTGCAATCGAGCTCTTTCCTTTCTTTTCGATGAGCATTTGAGCAAACAAACTCCAAAATCGACTTGTTGCTTTCGGCTTTTTCTGTAGATTGTTGGACACTTTTACGTAGATAAATCGAGTGAATCTTGGTAGAGAGAGGAGATATTTGCCTGGAAATGCCAAATCACGAGACCGAATTTGTCGAAATGATTTAATTACATAATTCTTTGCCACTGATATAGTCAGCCACGAGACCGAGATCTTCAATTCGATGCTGTCGAATGATATTCGTGATACAATTTCTAGAAAAAGTGTTTATTTACTTCATCTGAAGAACGCGGAATCCCCACCTCATCTCCTCATCAATTTTATTTCTTTGAAAATCAAATTGATCAATCTTCACATGGCTCATCGCCTCACAAATGAGGTTGATCGTTTGTCGCTTCATATTTTGAAATTCGAGTAACTTTACATGATTTGTGCTCATGAAAATGCGGAAAAGGTGCTTGAGGAACCAACAATCATCACTTTCAATTGTAAATTCGATCGTGGCTGTAGTCATCTGAATTGCATTTTAACACCATATCCCCACATTATTTGTACTGCTTCTTGTTTGTTAGGCTGCAATCGAGCTATATTTATATGCGAAAATAGATCAAGAATCGTTACAGATGTAATTTTTGATTCAGAGCCATACAAACTTGAGAATGGTTACTTCCTGAGCCGTCACCTCCCAGTAGTGCAACAGATTGCAGGCGAAATGCTTGAAGTGTTGCTTCTTTGCTTTCACAACCACTGTGACCCTATGTATAAACTCGCTAAAGCATATCCATTCGAGAGAAGGGCGAAATTGGAAGTACTCGGAAACGAGAGAGTTCCAGGTCTTGGAAATCTGAAATCATCAGATTTTATATGATTATGTTAAATATGCAAGACTTTTGGATGGATTCGATAAAACGGACGATGACAAGTCTAAATTACGAATAGTACGAAAAAATAGAACTCACGAATCGCAATTTGTCTACAGACCAGGCCGAGTTCATCCGAATCACTTTCCTGATAATATCTGCAGGAAGAATGGCGAGAGTGAGAGAATTGGGTTCACTCATTACTGATTTTCAGTCACTGAATCGATTTATGCAAGAAAAAGTCATCTAAAATAAGCAATCGAGGGTGAATAAATGAAGAAATACCACAGGGTAGATTAACTATGCGTCAAATTAAGAGCGCGCGAACTAGCGCTGCGAATTTCAACATCACATTTATTCTCTATCAAATGTAAGAGCGGATTAGAAACGAGGTCGGAACAATAAAAGGTAGCCCACTCAGTGCAGATTTCAGAAAGTTGGAAAAGCAATTTAATCAACGTCAATGCATCCTCGAATATGTGGTAATCACTAGCAAATTTGACAAAAGTGAGCTATGTAAGTAACGTAAGAACACCTATATTTTCGAAACTATACAAATTGGGCTCTCCTGCGGTCCTGTGGCGATTTGTGCATGGTATATCGCAGGGTTGGTAGTAGAGTGCGAAATACGGGTAATCGTCTCTTCATTTCGCGCACTCTCACGCCGGTGAGAGAGGCGAGAGATCATTCGAAACGAGAGAGGCGCGTGCCGAATTGTCATCACTAGCAGTAGGGGATGATGGTCGGATACATTGAAGCGGCCTGTTTCAGGTGACATATTCGGAGAGATCGATTGCTTCCCTGTCTTTTGTCATAATCGGCGACCGTCTGTTGACCATGAACTGTGGGAGAACTACGCGAATGAACTGGTTGAGAAACAGGATTTCATGCATGTAACATTAGGCAACCTAGAGAAAGTCGTGACTAAGTCGGAGCCTTTCTACGATTTCCTGAAGCGATTCTGCGATTATTTTGAATAAGAAGTATATTTATTTTTATGATGTGTTCGCTACATTTCATTCTCAAAATCACGATGTGAATAAATAAATGAAAAAATGTGTTTTCGTAAACGTGGCGCCAATATTAAAGGAAACGAATAATACGAAAATTAATACTTCAGAAATAATCCTTGAACACTCGAAAGAAGTCGAGAAATGGTGCCGGCTGTTTAATGTGCCATTCTTTCCAACCGAACTTAGCCGGATCCTCCTTTCTTCGTCCACTCAGCTCAAATGAACAGTTCTTCTCACAAAGTTCTCTGGCGGTTGCGCTCCAAAAAGCTGCATTAACAATGGTGATGTCGCTGATATAAGCCTCAATTTCGATGCATGTTGAGGTGTCAGCAATTGCTATAAGAAACACGCCTGGAAATATCGTATTTGAAGTAAGAGATTGATCGAAGCTTACGTAAATCATCAAAGTCAAAGTCACATTGACTATACAGCATTCGTATTTCAACTTTCGTGATGCGATGTCTACGAATCATACAGAGAATCCTATTCCTGCAACAGTTGTTCTAATCCATTCGCGAAATAATAAAAAATACCGAAAGTTGCTTTTAAAATCTCTGAAGTTGACAATGAGACGGTTAATGCTGATTGCTCGCAGGTTAGTCAGCAGTAAATCGTTGGGCAAGTAAAAAACATACGACCACACTCTGAGTTCATCAATATAGCTCGCACGCTTGAAAATGCTCGCAATATCAAGCAAACATTGCTCCCAGGGTACGATAATTTTATCATCTCGATACGGAAAGTGTTTGGTCAGCAGTATCAATGATTGTGAGGTATTCTGAAAATGTAAAAAATATTTAATTCAAATATTGCAAAAAGTTACAAGATAGCGTTGAACAACACAGTCCGTCATAATATTCTTGAAGTACTCCACATGCTTAGGTTTCAGTCTCAGGTTTAAATCTAATGCATTCCACCATTTATCTATGCTAAAGTGCTCCACAGGCTGACCGTATCTTAGAAACTCGGGATATAGAGCATTCCAGGAATGCGAAATCTGAAAATTTCAGCCCATAATTTAATAATTAAAGTAATTTATTTTATATTGTTTTGACTAACCAAACGCCAGTGAGCCTCCGAATCAGCAATCCTGATGATTTCCCTGATCATATCTGCAGGAAGAGTGGCGAGCGTGATAGAGTCCATTATTAAATATGGATCACTCACCCTGATTTATCTAAATTTAGTTCGTTAAAAGGATCGCGACTGGCGTTATGGAAACATCACCTCGCTTTTATTAATGGGCGCGCATTTAGGTTTAAATATGTGCGGGAAATGCAAGACGCCGAGTGTAAGTTGGCGTCATTCAAAAGAGAGAAGGCAGAGAAAACGTGAACAAAAAAAGTGATTGACAGCTGTCTCGACGAATGATTTCCTTCGAGTGATCAGGAGAGAAGAATGGAGATAAGCGATGACACAATGGACAAATTTTTGCGAAATTAGTTGATAAGATTTTTATGAGATTTTTATGATGTGTTTTTGTACGAAAGTTTGATCATCAACGATACATTATTTGATACCAATTATTTATCAACAATAATTAGTCATAGATCCCATTTCGGTACGTCATTTGATATCTTCTGTTTGGTTTCTTCTGCAATAGGACCTATCGTAAACGGAGCGCTGCAAAGATAGATTTATTATTCGTTGAAACCCGATCGAGCATTTCGCTAAACCTATTAAAGATGTGGAATACCGACAAATTGAAACTTATCACTCACTATTCGCAGGAAACGATCGATGATGCCATAATGACTTTGACTGCCGCCTGAAATCGGTAGTTTGAAACGTGAAATTAGTTTGATGAACATACTTCAAGGTTGAGATTAGGAAGTGAACGGTATTGATTTCTTGTCTTATTGCTGATGAAACGCCGCAGAGTTGGTGTAGGCAACTGAAAGGTTTTGATCATTGGAAGTCAATAAGAGGAAGCAGGGGGATAAATACAAAATGAGAGGGTAGCAAGGGAGGAGAAGCGGGTGGAGTGGGGCACAATCAATCGGACAGAGGGAGAGAGAAGCTTTCAGCTCTTTTTCTCCCCTTTCCTTCTCTGCTCCTCTTCACTCTCATTCGTTGTGTACGAAACGCAACATTTTCTCCCCTTTTCCGTCTAAATAGCACGAATCGAGCTCGGAGTAGTCAAACGACTGAGGAGAATCATCCAACACACAGAAATTCGCGAGTCAATATTATCAACAAGTTTATTCAGTCACTACAATTCACGATGGATCACGCTGGGTTGATTAACGTATTTTTATAGATTATTGAGTTGATGACATTGACCATTTCATCGAATGGATTTAACGCCCTGCAATTGATGTGTTCAATTTAATTTTTTTAACTGAAAAAATGATAATTTTGCTCACTTCTGCCATTGCGAATTGGCAATTTCGTGTTGTCGAAGTTTTCGAGGATCGTGTTTCATTAGAAATTTAATTGAACCGTTAGCAGAGATCAGCCGTAGAGTTGGTGCAGGCAACTGGAAATCGAGTTTTGACAATTAAAACACTCAATAAGAATCAATAAGAAGGGGGGAAATAAAACATGAGTCAGAGGAAAGCTAGGAAAGCACATCGGAGAGAGCGGATTGCAATCAATGGAACAGAACGAGAGAGAAAAGAGAGGGATAAAATCTGCCAGCTCTTTTTCTCCTTCGCTTCTCTCTTCCTCTTCGCTCTCCTTCAGTGTGCACGAAAGGCAACATTTACCCTTTTCTTCCCGTCAAGATTGCAGGAATCGAGCTCGGAGTAATCAAAGAAGTGAGAGAATCCTCTAACACACCGAAATTTGCGAGTATCAGTTTATTCAGTCACACAATATATACGATAATAGAGGACGCTAGGGGCAGTAATGTTTCACAGCATTGTGAAAGGCATTTTCTATGCTCTTGAATCGATTGAGATAAATACGACGTAAGGATGGAACGTCCTGCAATTGGTGTGTTTCTCAAACCGTAATTACGGGTTTAGCTCACGATCGTCTCCACGAATCGAACAGAGGCGTCTTGATGAGATTTAGCGAAGATTTCGAAGGTCGTGTTCAATTAGACATTGAATTGAACGGTAAGCAGAGATCAGCAGAGTTGATGCAGGCAACTGTAGAGGTGAATTTTGATCATTGAAACTGAATAAGAGCAAGCAGTGGAAATGAATGAAAGTGAGTCAGAGGGCATCAAGAGAAGAGCGGTGGGAGGGAGCACAATCAATGGGACAGAGGGAGAGACACTCACAGCTCTTTTTTCCCCTTTTCTTCTCTGCCCCTCTTCACTCTCCTTCACTGTGTGACATTCGCAACATTTGCTCTTCTCTTCTTCCCCTTTAGATTGCAGGAAGGCAAGGTAAAGAATTGAGGAAATAATCCAACACAAGAAAAAATACACTGTGTCATCCGACATCTTCATCGCTTTATGCAAAATACACATTATTATAAACAAATTTATTAATTTTCACAATCTTTGTCTCTACTCGTGAAGTATTGGATATGTGATTTGCTCTCACAGAATTGTCCTTTTCACGGCTCTTGAATTTGTTGAATCCTCGTTTATGAATGGAAACTCCTGCAATTGATGGGTTCAAGAAATGATAAATAAATCTACCATGTGATTCTCGTTGCGCTATTAAAAGCTCTTGAAATGTCAAGTTTTGCTCACCCATCCCTTTACAGGAGGAGTGATTGATATCGACAAGTTCGACAGTCCATTGGAGATTGAAATGATTGCGATTCACATTAGCAGCTGAGTTGGTGCAGGCAACTGGAGTGGGTTGATTTCGAGGCGAGAGGCAAAAAACGAAAAGCAAACAAGGCGGAAGTTTGTGGCAAAGAGAGCACAGTAGACAGTGAAACCTGGATTTCACTGAGCGATAAAGTGCGAAAAAGCGAAATGAGCGAGACGAAATCATTGGGACGAGTGACGAAGGCAGAGAAGCTCACAGCTCTTTTCTTCACCTTTTCCTCTCTGCCCCTCTCCACTCTCCTTCACTGTGTGACATTCGCAACATTTGCTCTCTTCTTCTCCTTTCAATCTCTTCATCTCGAAAGTTGTGGTTAACAATCATTTCGAGTAGATCGATTACCACTTCCTTTATTATCAAAATTCATTTACAGTCGCCTACATCAACTCGACTCCTATGTGTATGTGTGACGACTAATTCAATGGGACAGGAAATAATGCGATGCTGCGAAGAATTATCCTGGGTAAGCTCGGCAATTTTTTTTTAAAAAACATGCGTTCTTTCATAAAGTACATATTTCCTGCTATTCCATTTTGATTCGTATTCTAATTCTCAAGCGCGTTCGATTGGAAATATATAAAAAATCTGCTTCCAGGCACGAATTATGGCGAATGATTGAGAAGAACAGAGCTATAATCGACAAGAACGTGATTTGCTTTCGGATGCAGCACGCGTGGTGAACGATCAATCGAAATGTGGAATACACGATAAACATTCCATTTGAATTAGTGCATTTTCTTTATTGACACCGAAATAATCATGATCAGAATATCGATTCGGTAAGTCCGTACATTATGCGAAGTTCAGTGATAAGCGCATTGAACAGATTTAAAAAGTTTAGGAAAGGATCGCATTCGTAGCAAACGAAGGCGTGATTGATAAATATTTTTAACTGTTTAATTCCTTTCTTGCGAATAATATCTCTAGCAAATGAGCTCCAGCGAAGCATCGATTCCTGTGTAGGAATATCATCACTTCGTTCAAAGCTGAGCGTGATAAATTGAGTCGATGTCGGGATTGCGTTCAATAATTCGCCTGAAGACATGAATTAAAATTACGAATTATATTTAATTATTAATATTTAATTTTACCCTTTCCATGTTCATAGAATGCCCTTTCCATGTTCATAGAATCAGTATTCATTGATATGTCGATGATGCTATACTTACTTGTTATTCCCAAAACCCAAGCACTAAAAGCTAATGTTTTTTATAATCACTTCACACGTACCTCAAATCAAATGAATTCTTATAAGAAACGTGCAGATCATAGATTTTCGTGTTTTTAAGTGAATCGAAAACGTTATCAATCGAAATATGGCTCAGTTCCCGTATGTCCAAACGCATAATACGACTCGTGCTTTTGAAAAAGCTCGAGTAAAAAATTGATTGTTCCAAAGGCACTTGGAAATCGATGTATGTTGAAGATAGGTGCGATTCTCTTTCTCGCATCTTCCAGTTGTTTGGAAGATAACGGGTAAAGTGTGTCACGTCCTTATCAGCGTAGAGTTGTAGAGAAGCTCTGCGGTAGCCAGATAAGCACATCCACGAGATCGGTGGAAGTTTGTGCAGATATTGGATTACAAGAGAGTTCCAGGCTTGGGAAATCTGAAAAAAGTCAGAAAAACTTATTCAAAAAAAGGCTCACAGATCGTTGATTCTTCTTGTCATTTGTGGTTTCAATTGCAATGATGCCTCTGATGATGTCGAGTGGGAGAGTGGATAACGTTAGCGAATCGGATGATGGAGACTCGGAAGTCATCTTTGAGATGATAAATATTTTATCAAGTATACAACAAATGTGCACGGATAACACGCGCGGGCAATAGGACGCACAAATCATCTAATGAAATAATGGACGCCTCTGTAGATTCGCAATGCACGGCGTCAAGCTTGGCGTCATTATCGCAACAATTTGAACAATGAAAACAGTACGAAATCGATAGCGCGATCTTGTAACTATTGATACGATGAAAAAAGCGACTGCTGAATAATTATTTTGATCATAGGCGTACAGACGCTATGAGCTAAACATCTGCATAAAAGCCAAGAATGGTTCGCATTCACGACAGATAATTTCGTTTCCTGTTTTCATATAAACTCTTTTCACTCCTTTCTTCTTCATTATATCTTTTGCGAATTTGCTCCAAAACTGCATTGATTCTTCAGTTAGTAAAGTATCATTTTTCGGCAGTATGATAATGATGTTTATAACAGATTGCGGAATTGTAGTGATAAATTTGCATGAAATGTTGAACCATTTGATTATTGAAAATTGTAAATGACTTACTCAATTCTTTCCGGATAATAGTCGACGTTTTTATCTGCAAACCATGAATTCCATGCAGTCGGACTATTCTCATGATGGTTTTCCTAACAATTTGTTTCTATTGATAACAAAAACACAAAAACAAAACAAACAACAATAACAAAAAATCAACTACCTCATCTCGTTTTCGCATAGCTTATCATGCGAGACTGTTAGCCTTCCTATTTTCAGGTTACGCATACCAGCAAAAACATCCTCTATCGTTTGTTTGCTGCCCAAATTTAAAGAAAACGACTTAATATGATTTGTGCTCCTTAAAATAGGTGCAAGAAAGTTGATAAAACACGATTGAATTTGAAATCCGATCATGATTCGAGAATTTTCCTGAATTATTTTATTTTTTTAATCCAATAAATGGAAACCTGTTCAAGACAATTTCTGGCAATATCTGCACGCAACTGCGTAGGCAAAGCAGATGCGAAATGGTTCACGTATCGTTTCTCGAGTTTCAGGAATATTTCTGTTGCTTTTTTCTTCTCGGATAGGGATAAGCGCTCGATGGGTGGAAGCGCTCTTTGATACTCAATAACCAGGGAGTTCCAAGACCGGGAAATCTGAAAAAAGTGTGAAAAAATAAATGAAAATAGACCTACAATTCGGAAATTGCTGTTATCTCTTCCGATGTTCGTTCTAATGATCCATCTGATGATATCTGGAGGAAGAGCGGCGAGGGTTAGTGGCGAAGATGTGAAGTTCATTTCTGACATGGCAATAAATGCAGATGAAGTTGGATGAGATACAAAAATCCCGGAGTGCGTCAATGAAGGAACAATAGGACGCCAAGCTTGGTTCAACTCAGTGTCTATTTTCGAATTTACGCTTGACGCGTCTATCTAGCTTGTTAGCATATTGGATCAGATAACAGCCTTGCCACCAAACAACAAAGCAGGAGAGACACAGAAAAGTGGACAAATGATAACAGTAGTGAGATTGATACCGCATTCGCAGAGAAACCACAACCATCGCGAATAGCATGAATTATCAACTCGTCCCGATGCAAACGCCATCACACAAATCATCTTTATCATTTAACTCTTTGGTCCGGGCACGGGTGTATATTACACGACTTCAGATTCCGAGATCTCCCTCTGATCGTAATCTACATCTCTTGAAGCGCCTTGCGATGACGGACTTGAACTGCATTATTCATCCACTTCTTCCTCCTTGCACACCTTCCACCATCACTCTCGGTCATTCCCGCTAGAGCTGATATGGCTTCAAGCAGTAGAGTTTGAGCACCTGAAATCTTTCACAATTATCAGATATTTACTGAGGTCAGAGGCAAGTCGAAAAGAATCACCTTTTGCCCTGTGTTCCTTGAAGATTGGTCAATGTGCCCGTAACTTGTGGGACTGAGAATAATCCTCTTCTTCTGATTCTTCCAATCGTACTCCTGATAATTATTCCGTTATTTACGTCAACAATTAGACTCACAATTCGTTCTCAGTGAGTCCTTTCTCGTTGTGGAGGAGTGACATTCCTTAATGAAGTGGACGCATAGAAGAGTCCATTGGAGTGAAACTTACTTGAAACCGTATTATCGATGATGCATGCTTCTTGGAATCAATGTACCTCAGTCGAATTGATGTAGACAACTGAGATAAGTAATTAAATTCAGGAAAAATCCGAAAACGCGAAAGGAAACATGAAAAATAACTAGAGACACGACAGGAGATTTGGGAATGGTCAGTCGATTGGTGATGTCATTTCCCGGTCTGATGAATTTATCTAATCAAGTTTGAAACAATCCATCAAACAATCTCATAAACTCAAGTGCCGGTGACAAATAAGTGATATTGTACCCAGATGAGATGCATGCTAAACTAAATGAGATCACACCCATATTCGCAATCAAATATTCTGCTGTTAATTTGAAAAAATTTAACGAAGCCTCCGCAAATGCTTGAATGCGAATGAACGATACGTTTTTCGCGATCTCAAGAATGAATTTGTCTGCAATGCATCGTTTTGGAAGGAATGGAAATAATGGAAAAGCCTTTGGATAAAATGCCCCCCTTACATAACTCGCGACCGAAGGTGGAATCAATTCGACCGACGATTATTTCAACCTCACAAACACTATGACGACGAATCATCCGGATCACTGGTTCTCTGAAGACGTTTTGTTCACCATTATTTTTTGGCTTCAGTATTACCGATATACGATTTTGTTATCTTGGAAGTGCACAGTCATACGGTGGATTGGAATGGGTCGCAAGCCTCTAAATAAATTATAGGACGGCATGTGCTGCCTCGAAACCGATAACTTAAGCGTGCCAATGTTTCTTGCGCGTTTGAAAAAGCTGGACAGGAAAAACTCGGGTAAATTTGGAGCCCAGTCCTTCATACCTCTATTAAGTTTCATCAGCGAAGTTCCCTGAAATGTCTAGACATAAATTAACAAAATATTTTGCTGACCTGAACGGGTTTCATACTAAAATAATGTGCAATCTCCTTGAAGTGTTGCACGTGTTTTGACTCAATTTTCAGAGAAAACGAGTAGTATTCGTAGTATTTGATAATTTCAATACTATCGATAGGACTACCGCTTTTGATAAAATCGAGAGAAAGGGCGTTCCATGTAGGCGAAATCTGGTGAAATTAAAAAGGGTAATTAAAATGTTGCTCACTGTATTTGAAAGATAACGAAGATAAAAATAGGGGCATTTCAAAGACAATTACTCACCCATCTAATGCCGTCAAAGGATTCTGCTGCATCAATTCGAATGATTTCTCTAATTATATCCACAGGAAGAGTTGCGAGCGTAAGGGCGTCAAATGAAGAGATTTGAGTTGATCTCACTAATAAGGATATGAGCATTCCCATTTCTAAAATATAGTGTGAAAACGTGTGAATGAGACATTGGAAAGAATGTGCGTTCTAATTTGCGCGCGAACAAAACGTAATGATACCGAGTCTTTTTGAATTTGATGGCCCGTGCTGTGTTCGATATCGACGTGTGCCAATTCTTCTGGGATGGCTGTTATTTTTCTTACAATTATAAAAATTCGACAAAGAAAACTCAACGTCTACACAAAGTCATAGCCTACACATCGTCATCATTCTTCGATGAGGTCTCCACTTCAGAAGAAGGTCTCTTCTCGGCCTGACACCCGTCTCGGCCATGATCGTACACGGTGACTCCGAAGTACCTGGAATGACGAGTTCTTATCACGTCTCTAACCTTCGACCTGAATCTGTCTGCGAATAATTTTTAATGTCGCTTTTTTACAGTTTTGGACCCTACCAGATGCCAATCGCCCCCTGTGAACGGCATACTGCCCGAGATTATTCCCCACCGAGCTGTAGCACCGGTCGATTACAGAACTACATAAATGCTGATTACATTGCCGTTTCAATCATGAACCCCTTACTCTGCATGATCGGCCCAGTTGAGTTGTTTGTGCGCCAGCTGCTTCGAGCAATGCGGCGATTCGAGAACGTTTGCGCACGCCTGGAAACGGTTTTGATTCAGAATTTCGAAGACTTCCTTAATTCCCGACAACCATTATGAAATAGCCATCTCTAGAATGAGTGAAGCGAATCCATTCTTCAGAGGATACAGAGTGGAGATGTCAATTCAATACCCAATACCAATGAAAAAGGAAAATTAATTGACTTTCCCCTCATTTTTTGATGGATTTAGCGGCCGCAACGTCAATTAATTGGATACTGGAATCGAACAGGTAATCCTATTACATATCCCAAATACCTACTATTGTATGCCTGAATCTATTATCGATGTGCCACAGTTCATTGCCGTGATGACTGAGACGCGAGTTGAGCACCGGATTGGCGCCTCTGTTGGCGCCTCTCACACACAGCGTGTCACAGCGAGGAAATCGCGGCAAACGAAATTTCGTGACTCTTTTATTTCCACAATCATTTTACCTCTGTCTGGGTAAGCGACGCGGTCGGAATTTTGAGAATTTGAGTATACTTCGCTCAAAGTGAAACATATTCGCCAGTTTTCATTCATTGTTTCGGCGAAACATATTCAATTTGCACAAATAAGGCATCGTGGAAACGGTTAACGCGGATATAACTTTTCCCGGGAGCTCGTTATTGGAAACCCCTACACCATTATTATTTTCGGAAGCCTAAGAAATTCCTCTATAAAAATGTGCAAGCGGATTTTTAATGATACATTAGATTATTTTGAGAAAACTTTGTATTTAGATTGTAAATGCGTTGTTCTCAAAATAATCTAATGTATCATGAAAAATCCGCTTGCACATTTTTGTAGAGAATCTTCGTAGGCTTCCGAAAATAATAATGGTGTAGGGGTTTCCAATAACGAGCTCACGGGAAAAGTGCATGAATGTGAACAAATTAACACTTGAAATTTAAAAATTCAAATTTTACCAATTTGGCTATAAATGAAAGAGTGACACCTTATCATATTTATTGATAACTCTGTCATTTTCGTTTTGTATTTTTTCACGTCATCAGCAAGTTAAGGGATATGTTTCACAGGTTTCATTTAAGTATTGTCTAAGAGTGACCATGAACAGTGATTTGCCGCGGAGAACAAAGAATTTTTTCACTTTGACACGCTGTGTCACAGCGTTCAGACCCCCTTCGTCACTTCAACCCTTCGTCACTCGTCGAAATGAATTCGTCTCGCTCATTCCGCTTTTATGCACTTGACACAGCGTTCTGACCCCCTTTGTTCTCTCCAGATAAAGGTGAACAAGGGGATTAATTTTTGACTTTTCCCGCGTTACCGTATTCGAACTGCAAATCACTTTGGCAATTTGAGATATTTCTGAAACATATCGCGATTACGGCAACGCGGGAAAATTCAAAAATTAATCCCATTGTTCAGAATGAGGATAGCGATATGTTTCAGCAACCTGTCAAGTTTCGAGTTTGCAGTTCGATATGCAAAGTGATACCGCCTTTTCTGTAGGGTTAGAATGCTGTGCTCTGCAATTTAAATGTTTTATCTGTTTTTTTTAAAAAATATTTTCATATCTCGCTACATTGATTTCCATCTTGTATCGACTAAATACCATG
Organism: Pristionchus maxplancki; assembly: GCA_900490775.1. Classification (NCBI taxonomy): domain Eukaryota; kingdom Metazoa; phylum Nematoda; class Chromadorea; order Rhabditida; family Neodiplogasteridae; genus Pristionchus; species Pristionchus maxplancki. The sequence continues at coordinate 39,330 of LS571776.1, read as the reverse complement.
TACGTAAATTACAAAAGTGGGCGGAACTTAGCAATTTTGACGCGCGCTTTCTTTTGTGTCCCAAATTTTTTTCCGATCAGATTGGTAGTGAAAATAGGGTAATAATAATGATGATAATAATAATAATAATAATAATAATAATAACATGTAGAACGATAGAAACTAGACAAAGATTGTGTGCTAGTGGACATGATTGTATTGTAATGTTAAGGCCACTATGAAGATAAAGAAGAAGTGAGCGGGCACACAGTAATAATTTCAAAATTGTATCCGCATCTCATTTGACTATTTAGTAGCTGGAAAGAGGCATGTTAAAGCATCACATTCTCCTAATGAAACGAAGATACTCGTTTAGTTTCTCGTTTCAACACCTGTTCGTTAGCCTTCCATTATCCTTCCTTGAAACAGCTCGTTACTTCTCTCTCCGCTGAATCGAGAAACAACTCTCCTCCCCTTACACGCCCCCTTAACTGTTTCGCAGTTATCGGAGCTTCGACGTTATCTCTCACTCTTCCATTTTACTATCATTCGTTACCACTTGCATTTGCTTAGTAGCGTCTAAATCGAACGATATTGGCTTATTTTCCATTCGTTCCATTTCTAAATTGTCGCGAATTCAAACTCATTTACTAATTAACTCGCAGCTGTCTACATCAACTCGACTACTTGTCAATGGATCCGAAATAATCAACCATTTTTGCAACAATTGCTAGGTATCGTTCTTATCTGACCTTAAAGTAGTTAAACATTGATCAACCTTCACTTCAGGAGCATCTCATAATAACGACGATCCCAATGAGCGTGAGATTGAAGCGAGCTCAGAACAACAAGACATAAATAGATCTGGATCGGAGTTAGTGGACGGAGAGAGGGCAGAAGTGCAGAAGTGTTACCATCAATTTCTATGGTCGAATGGAGGCATGGACGAGGTTCATTGCTAAATTCTCTGCAATATTTCTCTTGATTCATAAAGTGTTGATTCTCAAACTTGATCTGAATACAGTTGTATACCTATAGAGAGAGAGACGCCTCGTTCACTATTCTCCATTCATCGCAGTTACTAGAGTTCGCAATTCGGGTCGGGTAATCGGGTCGGAGACCGGGTAGGAGAGACGATTTTCGACGAATGACATTACCCGACATCCACCCTCGAAACGCGCCATTACCCGACATCCGACTAGCGTGATCTCTTGCAAAATGCCATCTAAACGACCGATTAATGCCTGAATTTTTCATGAAAGTTAACAGGAAAGCTTGCTGAATCATTAAAATCAGTTTTAGATCATTTTGAGCACTCCTCAGACGAATTGTGATTCATATTGTGACTGCATCGATTCGGCTTGATACTGTTGATTCATGTCATCTAAAAAGGTCTACAATCATAGAATGTACGTGTTTTCACCGAAGGATATAGGGGAATGCCTATCAAACTCAATGACGAACCTTTAAAGACAATCAGCGAGGTTTGGGAAGAGGTCTTGATCGTTTTACGGACGGAGTAGTGACGAAATCCAGGTTTAAAAAAGTCCATGAGCACGAGAATATCGCGAGCGACCGATCGGGAGTAAGGGGAGAGGATGAAATGATCAGCAAATCAAAGAGCGCTCAATTAGCATCATTTGCGCGTATTATTTCAATGCGCGGATGTCGGGTAATGGATCATTTTGAGAGAAACCCGACATTCTCCTCCCTCTCATTCTGCGCAGGCGGGTACCCGAGATGTCGGGTAATGTCACATTTCGCACTCTAGCAGTTACCCGAGCAACGAATCCATTAGCCTTCCACCTCTTTTCTCGGTGCCTTTAACTACTCCTTTCACCCTCTTTAATACGAAAAGGAGGGCACCTTCCTCTCTCGGTTCATCGCAGTTACCCGAGCAACGCTCTCCTTCCATCTCTTCTTTCTGCCTTTAGCTAGCCCGTTCCCTCTCTCACTCAAGTCATTGTAGTCAGAGCAACGACTGTCCTCCCCCTCCTCTACCTCTTCCTTCCCCCTTCTCACTTTCCAATTCGACTTTACTCATTCTTTTGGTTGCGTCCTTGAATTGTCGCAGTTCTCTCGCTTGTTTATATAAATTATCACTTCTCCCTTCGCAGTTGTCTACATCAACTCTACTACTACTCAAGAGTGCATCAAACCAAGAGACGAACAATAAGTTTGCCCTCCCCTTTTTACCATATTTCCAACATGTTCATTGCTGCCATCGAATAATTAGTTATATCTCTGCAATTGGATGAATTCAAGCTTCTCTTAGACTACAGCAATTGCTGGAAGCGGAGGTGAGTAATGCATTGCTTGTTTGACTCGTTCACGAATAGCCAATTCAGACTGAAAATCTGCACATCCATGATCTCGAATGCGAAACGGCGCCTGCGTTCATTGAATTGGAGAGAGAAGGGAGCATATGGAGAGATTAGATGACAATGAGCTCGAATTGCAAAGATTGTATTGTTTGTGGAAGATTTGTGAAAGATAAGTTGTTCGATCAAACCAATGAGGTTGTTCTACAAGTTGAAATGATCGTGTTGAGTATCACTTGTTAGAGACGACTTTTCCAAGATATTTCTTCCCTCTCCACAAGCTGCCTCCCTCTCTTACTCCTCCTCTACCCCTTCTCCCCTAGTTGCCCGAGCAACGAATACATCCATAACCTTTGCTTGACTCTCCTCTCCATATCCGAAGTCTCTCCCCCCCCCCTCTCCCGATGCAATCTCAGTTGCCCAAGCAACCTACATTTTCAGTTCCTCTTCTTCTTCTCTCTCTCTCTCTACTGCTTCCTTTCATTCTATGATTCCTCTCAGATAGAGTAGTTGCCCGAGCAACGACTTATAAGTAAAAAATCCCCCTCAATACAAATTCTATCCTGTCTGTTCCACCTCTCCACTTTTCTCTCTTCAGTCCTTCTCTCGCTTTGAGATAGAAGCCGCGATTATTCTCTTCTCCTGTTATCGTTTTTAATCTGTTCCTATCAATAATTATTTCTCAGTTGCCTACCTCAACTCAACTGCATCTTACGATCAATTCACTACGATTCATCAAGAACCGAACAATCATCAAGAACTGAGATGAACGTCATGATGAACGCTTATGATTCTATAGCGACTATGTGGAACCGATCGTGACTAGTATTCTTTCCAGGTGAGTAGTATTTTTTCGATCATTTGGTCTCTGATTAATTCTTATCTCAATAATTTCAGACGATCCGAGAAATGGAGTACTTTGCGTCACTTCATAAAGACGAAGAATCTCTACCTCGAAAACGTCCGACTAAAATAATTGTATTTTATTGATAACGTGCATTGCACAGCATAAATACATGCCATGTAATTGTTTGTTTTCATAAGCAACAAGAACAAATTCTAAATCAAGTCAACACGTTCTCACCATTCTCAGATATTTGTATCCCGAGATCCTACCTTCGACAGAGTTGCCTAATCTGAATCTTAGCGGGTAGAAGGAGAAGTATTAGTGAGAGCGTCGTTCTCTCTCTTCACTCTCCATCAGTCACTGGCATTCGCAACATTTGCTCTTCTCTAATTTTCCTTTCTATCTCTTCGTCAATAACACATTAGTTGGGGCTAAGTAGGTCTTTCAGTACCCGGCCTTATCGGTGTGCACCACCAGGCGTGGTCGACAGTCGACTGTCAAATCGCATTGATTGTGGAAGCAACTTTACCTTGCTCATTGCAGGCACGGAGTATGACGAAAGATTAAGAAGAACACAGCTAAAATCGACAAGAACGTGATTTGCAGCACGCATGGTGAACGATCAATCGAAATGTGGACTACACGATAAACATTCCTTTTTGAATTAGTGCATTTTCTTTATTGACTCCGCAATGATCATGATCAGAATATCGATTCGGTAAGTCCGTACATTATACGAAGTTCAGCGATAAGCGCATTGAACAGATTTAAAAAGTTTAGGAAAGGATCGCATTCGTAGCAAACGAAGGCGTGATTGATAAATATTTTTGACTGTTTAATTCCTTTCTTGCGAATAATATCTCTAGCAAATGAGCTCCAGCGAACCATCGATTCCTTTGTTGGAATATCATCACTGCGTTCAAAGCAGAGCGTGATAAATTGAGTCGATGTCGGGATTGCGTTCATTAATTCGGCTGAGATATTACATTTCAATAAGAATCACGCACAAAGTTTTTTACCTGCCCTTTTCATGTCCATTGCATCAATATTCATCGATAGCTCGAGAATGCGATACTTTCTCGTTATTCCCAAAACCCAAGCACTAAAAGGTAATTTTTTTTTATAATCACTCACACTTACCTCAAATCAAATGAATTCTTATAAGAAACGTGCAGATCATAGATTTTCGTGTTTTTAAGTGAAGCGAAAACGTTATCAATCGAAATATGGCTTAGTTCCCGTATGCTCAGACTCATAATACGACTCGTGCTTTTGAAAAAGTTCGAGTAAAAAATCGATTGTTCCAGAGGTACTTGGAAATCAATGTATATCGAAGAAAGACTCGATTCTCTTTCTCGCATCTTCCAGTTTTTTGGAAGATAACGGGTAAAGTGTGTCACATCCTTATCAGCGTAGAGTTGAAAATAAGCTCTGCGGTAGCCAGATAAGCACATCCACGAGATCGGTGGAGTTTGTTCAGATATTGGATTACAAGAGAGTTCCAGGCTCGGGAAATCTGAAAAAAGGTCAGAAAAACTGATTCACAAAAGGCTCACAGATCGTTGATTCTTCTTGTCATTTGTTGTCTCAATTCCGATTATACGCCTGATGATGTCGAGTGGGAGAGTGGACAATGTGAGCGAATCGGATGATGGAGACTCAGAAGTCATCTTTGAGATGATAAATATTTTATCAAGTATACAACAAATACATCAAGAGGAGGACCCAGGACGGATTTCCATCGACTCAAGTGATCTACCGTCAAGAAAGGCCCCGTTCAAGAAGATTGCTTCGTGAGTTTATTCTAAACCACGCAAGTCAGGACTTCGGCGGCTGGATGGACTTCTTCAACACTCAAACGTAATCAATCGACTAAGAGCGACGGACATTTGAGATGACACATCTAAGAAGATCCCAACCCTTGACCCTCCGACACTTTGAGAACGAAGATCTCAATCCCCTCCCCAATGATGTTACCTCCTGCAG